>CM076573.1:435029251-435322927 GCA_034641835.2 Pinus albicaulis | reverse complement strand
CCAACGTAGCCAAGAAATAGGTCCATTCAGAAATTGTTTCCTCCAAAACAGTGTCAGTGTTCCAGATCATCTCCACCTAGCCTATTATTTTGTAACAATTAGATTTTATTGTTAAATATTATGCTAATGATACATTGTCGATTGCGACAATGTTTATGTAAATCCTTTTTGTAAATTAGTATCAATACATTGTTGTTTGAAGTATTATGGGTTGATTAATCAATATATTTTTCTATTGAGCATTGTAATTTCCATTTTTGTTGGAGCATCAATAGTACAAGGAATTTTCACAGGATTCATGTTGTGTATTGATTGGTGATGTTTTTATTCTGTAGATGTGTTATTTCATTGTTTTTCCTTTCTCTGTAAGTATGAAAAATCTTAATTTTATAAAAAAAACTGTGATGAATAGGATATGTTAATTAGAACACCTTATTCTGGTTTTTTTCAATTTACATGTTTTCCACATAAGTCATATTGAATAATACTTAATTTATTTTCAATCTCTGCTGAATTCCACATTTCTTCTACTTTCATAATTCACTCAAAATATTAAAAGATCCAGTGAATGCAACCTAGCTTTCCCTGTGAGACTCTTTCAAAAATTGATGCAGATCTAGTTAAATATTTTGACTCCATATCCTAATGCGAATATATCCATCTAATCCACGAAATAATCAAAATCAAACAAGCAATCAATTACAGTTATAACTAGCCTAAAATTCATTAAAAACATAGCTAAATTTTACAGAGAGATCCCTCTCTGAAGCTGGCAGGTATAGATCCTAGCTACCAAAATGGTTTTGATGTTGTTCTCTATGTTTATTCTCACAATCTTGTAAATTACATGATGACAACATAGTGGCGACCATACTAGGGAAAAATATAAAATATTGAAATTTTCTTCGAATTCATAACCCTGGTTAAAAAAGTGTATGATAGGAATATTTCAAGAGATTGTTTCCTTTGAATTTTTGTAAATAATAAGTGCGTGTCTGCCTTATTTTTCAATTATGGTCCCAAAATATTTTACACTAGATCTCATCCTGATCCAAAGCCTATAGTTATTGTTGATGATCCTGAAAACTGCTGAGAAGAAAAAGCATAGCAGAGAGCCAAGGAAGTAGAAGTCCTCCCCATAAAGAAAATTTGCTCCCAAAAGACTTTGTTACTCTACAAGACATAGAATTTGACTTACCTTTTGAACATAGTTTTTTTAGAACTAAGTCAGCCAATTTGGTAGATCACATAGTGGTAGACCAAGCTACATTAAGACGTCATTCTTATGAAGTACAGTCTGCCCAACCTGATATTAACCTTCAGATTATTCAAGATTTTGATAAATTTCAAGGTTTAGTTTTAGGTCTTGACCTTTATCTTCAGGAGGCTTATGTCCAATAATATGTTGAAATCTCTCCCCTAACTTCTTTTTCAGAGCCATACACCTCTTCACAATCTATGCATCCTAGACCAGGTAGTCCTACCCCTTCTACAGTTTCCACTACTACTCCAGTAGTTTCTCATCAAACAACTCAAACTCCATCTTCTTCCCAATATTCATCCACAATTCAACCTCTATTCTCACCAAAACCCTAGCCTTCAGTTTAGCTTCCACCTCTAATTTATCCTCCACCTTTCATCCAACAACCACCTTTGATCAATCCCCATATTTTTCATCATCATATCCCTATAATGGCAGCCAGATATGCTCCTCTTGTTCTTCAAGCTCCTTTGACAAACATGCCACAAGAATATCAGACAAGGATTCCACAATTTTATGGAACTGGACCTATCACTGCCCAACAACATGTAGATAGGATGAATGATAGTTTTGACCTTTAGGAAGTAGATGAGGAAAATGTAAAAATGAGGTTGTTTGCATAGAGTCTCACTGGAGAGGTTAGGAAATGGTTTAAATATTTGCTTGCTGCTAGCATAAATGATCTCCCTGCATTCCATCAGAATTTCCATAATAGGTAGGAAATTAAAAAGAACCCTCTTCATATTTTGTATGAGTATGAAAGCATTAGGATGGAACCAAGGGAAAGTGTATAGGACTATTGCACTAGATTTAACAGTGTATACAATGCAATTCTTGCCAACATTAAACCACCAGAAGGTTTAGCTTTAATTAAATTCCCAGATGGATTTGAGGTAGATATGTCTTACTAGCTTAGAGAGAGAAATTAATCGACATTATAAGAAATACAAAGGGATGCAGTGAGTGTACAAGAAAATATGTTAGAAAAGAGGGTTAGAATTAAGACTGAGATGAGAGTAACCATGAAATAAGAACCCTAAACTTCTTCAGTGGATGCCAAAATTGAATCATTGGTTAGAACAGTAGAAAGAATGATGGAAAGGTTTAATCTAAATGAAAGGGCTGCTCCTAGAGAAAATCAACCTGTACCTCAAAATCGTAATCAAAATATTTGAAGAAATTCTCCCCAAATCAAACAAAGGGAACAAAGGGTCCCTAATCAACAAATTAGACCTCCATTTCAAGAGAATTATGTTGATGATTATGGGGAAATAGTAGAAAAGGTACAAGATAACCAAATAAATTTTATGGGTATTAACGATGATGAAATTTTTTTTCTTACTCAAGAAGAACAAGATCTTTTTCAACTTTCCAAAACTAAGATTGATTCAGAAGAATCAGATGATTACAAACAGGGATTTGAAAATTCTATTATGGAAGTCCATAGGAAATATAGTCTTAGGATTATTAAAACCTCAGATGCCCCAAACAAAAAGAATTCTGAAAATCCTATCAAGAAAACTTCGACTATCATTGTGAAGAGAACCCCAAAGAATTCTACAAAGAAAACTATTGATAGTTCTAGAAAAAAGACAATAGAAATTCCTACCAAAATGATAGTTGAGAATACATCCAAAAGTACTCAAACTGATATCCCAACCACCAGTCTGCAAAAGGAACCTATATAAAAAGAAATTGTTGATAAATATGATTTTATGAACTTGAATAAGATTCAAACATCATTCAACATTGAAAATGAATTAGAAAAACTGAAAATTCCCATTCCCTTAAAAAATTTAATGAACAAAAATATATACATAACTCAGGTTATGAAGGCTATAAACATAGGGGAAAACACTAACACTGGCAGTTTGAATGAAGATCAACCCGAACTCTTATTTGTGCATCAAGTTGATGGTAAACCATAGGAAGGAGGAGTTCCTCCATTCTACGTTAGCAACAACGTTCATGATAATATTCTCCATAATGCTATGTTAGATTCAGGTGCCTTGCACAATTTGATGGCCAAAGCTATTATGAAAACACTTGTTCTTGACATTACTAGGCCTTACAAAGACTTATATTCATTTTATTCTGGCAAAGTAAGATTTCCACATCTCATTAAAGATCTATGTGTTACTTTAACTCAAATCCTAGCTAAGCGTCTATTAATGGATATACTAGTTGCAGATATACCTCCTACGTATGGCATGTTGTTGTCACACTCACATGGAGAAAAATTACAAGGGACCCTAAAAATGGAAATGACTTATGTGAATATACCATTGTTTGGTCAGCAAAGGAGAGTATATAGGGAAAATTTAATGAAATTCATGGTGAGTAGCCAGGAGAAACCACATAACTATCCTCTTTACTCTGTTGACTCAGATTTAGACTCTTTCATTCTTTATAATTATGGAGATATCAATACTTAGGTTTGTTACAGGTCAATTTGGGCATCATCCCAAAACATAGATCAATATCCATTAGGGTCTATCATACTCCAAATTAGTTGCCACATGCCCTAGAAAAGTCATTCCATTGGCAGTTTTCCTTCATGAAAGTTTCGTTGCTTAGAGGCCAGTTGAAGTGCCACATTGAGCCATCAACACACCCCTAAACTGCAGTAACTGATTTTCATAGCATCGACTCCCATGCAAGGCTGCGTTGCAGAGGATCTAGGCCCACTTTAAGGTGTGTTGGTCAACTGGGACCGAATTGTTCATTGGATTCTGAGAATCTTCCCAACCTCTAGTGGTTTATAGAAGTTGTTCCAGCTTTCACCTCATTTGATAGCTTCGAATATGGACACCATGGAGCCATTAAACCTATTATCCTCCTATTCCCATGAAGAAGGAAACCTCTTCATCCATTTTTAGAAAACCATTAAATGTTTCATTTATGTCAAACTACCTTCATCTACTTATAAATAGAGCATTGATCATAGTGCACAAGAGGGCAAGAATTTGTATTAAGTAGAGTTATGCTGGTGAGATCATAGCTCTTGGAGGTATCGTGCATGTAATTTTATGCTGCTAGTGTGATGATGTCGGATGTAATGAGGATGGGACTGAAGTTGGAGGAGTGACATCGAATCAATCAACCAGTTGTAATTATCCTTGTACTTGATAATAAAGACATTTATTCCTTTCCTAATGCATGTGTCAATGATGTTATATGTGTATTTACAAATGCAATTGATTCAATTTTTTTAAAATCGAATAGATCATATTTCCTTTATGTCAATTTTTGTCATCTATTTTCCATTACAGGTACTAATCAAGCGAGTTTAGTTCGATTGAGAACGACAAAGCGATGAAGGGAGGCGAGGAAAAATGAACAGATTACAAGTAGGTTTTCTTTGCTTATCTATTCATTTTAAGGAAAAGTTCAAATATCTTTCTTTCTGTTGTTCTAGGTGCACCACCACACTTAGGGAAACCATACTTATTTGTAGGTTTCATTTCTGTAAAAAAAATTGGCAACTCCGATGGGGATCGATAGATCATCCCTAGTGGTTTTATCCTTATCCATTAACCTCTAGTAGACTTTAACTATTTGTCTTCAGTCATTTGAATGTGTTTTAGCAAAATTAGTGTGTTTGATTGATTTTTTAGAGAGTCCTCTCGCACCAACGAACTCTTGGACTTGACACAATGCTCTGCATAACACTGCTGGCTTAGGGACAGTGCTCTGCAATGCACTGTCTCCCACTCAGGGGTGCATTGCCCCTATGACCAACCAAAATCTATCATATTTTGTATTTTGAAATTCATTTCAGTGTCTTTCTTGCTGAAGTTTTAAGTGATTGATTGCCTCTAGAGACCATATTGCCTCACGTTGGAGTTTTTTGATCAATGTTTATTTTTGTTTTCTTTTTCATTGTCGAATAGTTCCAAACTTAGATTTTACATTTGATAAATTCATTTTTTTGGAAAGAGGAATTTTCGTTTCAGTCTTCGTTTCTCTTGAAAATTTTGAGTGATCGTTTGTGCATTAATTTCTTTTTCATTCATCTAAACTTAAAAAATTTGAAAAGAAAAACATGAATTTTCATATAGGGATTTTGAGTGTTGCATAGGAATAGTTTAGGAAAATTGCATTTAGATGTGCTCATTGTTGATTGCTTACAATCTGATTTCTCTATCCCTTGTAGCTAGTTTTTCATTGTCGAAAATCAACTCGAAACGAATGCTTCTCATTTTAATTGCATTCTAGGAATGTTCAATACATCTCACAGTGAACCTGAAAGACAAACTGATAAGCAAGATCAACATAAAATTTATCTAGAATTATCTAAGGAAGAACTGTAACATTAACAATAACATTTAAAGGTCGATGTCAGAAGACGTGTTTCGATGTCATTAAACATAACAACTATCATTAATTTTCTATGATACATTCCGAGTGTGATACCTCATTCCACATACGTAAGTATATCGAAGCTCGTCCACATAATTTCAGGTATATCAAGCAGTGTTCTAGTATGCAAAGTATAAGGGGATGTTCTCACTGTGCGGTTTCAAATTAGAAAACAAAAATTTGGATTGGGCCTCCACGTACCTTCGTGTATACTTGGTAGGACAACATTAGGTTTCTTACCATCCATAGGTAACTAACTCGATTGCCTTGTACACTATGATACACCGAACACAACATTTGGGGATATTTCCTGCAGATAAATAAGTGTTTGGTTTACTGGGGAAGTATATTAGAGTTCATAGTTTCTTGGTAAACCTTTTGCATAGCATTACCCTCTTTTTTTATATTTGTTTTTGGATTAAAATCAATCAGCAATCGTGGAAGAAGACCAACCCTTTCCCCGTCATTCACGTAGGACAACGAATAAGCCACCATTATCGCTAGAAGCTACACCTGGTAGACAAAGGTGCGCTCATCCTATCGAGTTTGGTACCTCTAGAACTCTTGGTGCTACATCATCTAATATACTAGAGACATCTGATCCTTTGAGTACAGAGTCTCAAGTCGTTTTGACTGATATCAGTTTATCTGCTACTGTTGAGACAAAACCCTCATAGTTACCTGAGGACACTAAAATTCAATCCAGTGAAATGATAAATCTAGAACTGAAGCTTGTTCAAATGGAAGTTGATCTGGAACCCATTGTTCTTTTACTAGAACATCTTGATCCCAAGGTTGAACAACAAGAAGTTGTTCCCGTGCAACCATCTGATCCTCAGTCATCCGTAACCATCGAGTCTTCCTCTTTACTGCAAACTTTACCACCTTAAATTTATCTTGGGCCTCATGGTGATGTGCTTCCACCTGGTTTTATTTCAATAGAGGAATAACTTCAAGAAGGTATAACCCCTTCATCTCCCACTCATTTAGTGTCAGGGCTTCATGTATATCCATCTTTTCCTCATTTGACCTACTCTGCTCCTCTTGATCCTTTTCACTCTCAAGTTCCCGTAGATTCGTTAGATTATTTTTTGGGTTATTTAACCATGGATGAGACAAAATATCATATTGTACCATTTGTTACAACTACGAAAACATCTACTATTTCTTCATCTTCGATGTTTTCGACGACACCTGAGTCTTATCTTTATGGTGGTATGTTTGTCCCACTGGGTTAATAGTATTTAAATGGAACCAACTCTAGTGTCTCCTCTAGTCCATGGAACTCCCCATGTCATCATTTGGAATTATATCTAGTTCATCTCTTACAAGTATTGAATGACCTAATCCTTTATTGACATCATCAGCTCAATATCAGATTGGTCCATCCAATTACCATCCATCTTATCTAGTATTTAATGGATACCCATCATATGAAAGTCAGTATGTGCAATATCCTTATACTCCATATGTTGGGGGGCCACAGATGTTTAGGCCATTAGGAAGTACTTCGTTGCTTATAGGTAAATCATATGTTGGAATTCCTTTTTCTCAATGGTAGCCCACTTTTCCCATTCAGTCGCAAACAATTGTGTATCAATGTCAACCAGTTCAACTTGTTGCATATGTGCCTACTACGCTTGTTATTTCTTCTATGGTTGTTGCTCAGTTTGCTCAAGTGGGTCCTTCAACCTCTAAACCTCAATTTTCAGGACTACAGAATCCATCTTCCCAAGTTTTTGTTCAAAAACCATCTGTATCAAGAATTTCACAACCGCAAACTAGTTTACCTTTGTCACAGGCTTCTATTGGCCCTGTCTATTCCAAATTATCCTGGCGGGCAACTGTTTTATCAGATCCCATGGCAGCCACAACAACCATTCCCACAGTATCAAGCTTATCCATGTCTTGGTCAACAATCCTACCCCTATCTAGGTTACGAACAAAAAAATCCATTTGTTGGTACAAAATGGCTTATTGCCCAAGCAATTCCATCTTATCTTGGTTATGCTCAACCTGACCTAAATTGAAAATTTCCGTTTGTTGTAACATTAGAGTTACCTGATTTAAACCAGCTCACTAATGATCAAATTCATTATTTACCTTGGTGGCTGGTGATTCCTCATAAATTACCCTAAGAAATTCCAAAATTCAATGGATATTCTGGAGAAGACCTGTCTACGCATGTCATGACTTATCATTTACGGTGTTCATCTAATTCCTTAAATGATGATTCTGTTAGATTGCATATTTTCCAGTGAATACTGACTGGTCCGGTAGCGAAGTGGTACATTGAATTACCACAAGCTTATTTTGATAACTTTACAGCTTTTGCCACTACTTTTTTAACCCACTTCCAATTACCCATTAGATATGAAACTATAACATAACTTTTGACCAACTTTAAACAAACCACTACTACTCATATATCGCATCATATGCATGAGTGGCATCATCGTCATTGAATGGTTAAAACATTTGTTCTTGATAAGCTTCTGGTTGAGTGGTTTATTAAGTCCTTGTTTCCATCTATCACTGAGGATGTGGCCAAAGGTGGTGTTGTCACTGAAGAGTAAGTAATTGCTTATGTCTAGTATTTGTATTTTATTTATACTCAGTCTAGCATGCTCTATGAAAAGATATCAAACGCACCGTGACCAAATTTCATTGTTCCTCCTTGTCCATCTAGTAAGGACATTCATGCCGACGATGGTGTGATTGGCTCTGCTAGCACTGCAGTAACAAGTTGACCATCTGGTTCTACAATTTTTGTTTCAAATCAAAAGCCTATTGCATATGATCCTGTGTCTTCTTTTGAAATCTATGTTGTGTCATATGGCAAAGGCACCTTTTCGTTACCGTCGCCTGGGAAAATGATGGATATCGAAAATATAGAGACCTACAATATGAAATCTTTCACTTCATTTTACTTAAGGAATATTCCAAATGATTTTGCAATAGATAGGTTGGGTGACATCGTGCCACTAAGTCCAATTTGGCTACATAGCAATCAATCTTTTTGGCTTATGCGGACAATCCAAATCCTTTGTCTTCTACCATTTCATTTGATTTTTCTTTGGATTATGGTACTTCTTCTAATCCTTTTTCACGTGTATTCTTGACCGATGAGAGCATTATGGAATCCATGATGCTGGAAGAAGAACCATGGGTAGAATCACATCAATGATCCCATATTAAAAATTACAATGAAGACAATCTAACTGAACTATATCACCTGACAGTCATAGATTTCTTGACAAATTATATTCCTATCCACGCCGTTGATTCTAAGAAAAACCCATAAAATATATAAGATATTATTTCTATCGATATTTCAACCAAACCTGGCATTGTAGAAAACATTCATGTTGGTGTGTCTTGTTCTCCATTTGAGCTTGATACTTACCACACAATTTTTCGTGAATTCTGAGATGTATTTGCTTGGTCATATGAGGAAATGCCAGGCATCGACTCCAACATTGTTGAACATGAGATTAAAATGTATCCTGATGTCAAGCTGGTATGAAAATTCCTTCATCTTATTCATCCTAATAAATTTGTTGCCATTAAAGCAGAGGTTGAAAATATTTTGGGTGCTGGATTCATTTACCCTTTTTCTGCTTATCGATTAGGTTTCTAATATTGTTTCTTTCATGAAGAAACAAGGGACAATTAAAGTGTGTGTCGAATATCAGGATGTTAATAATGCTTGTTCAGAAGATAACTATCCCACTCCCTTTATCGACCAAATTATTGATGAATGTGCCTGATGTGAAATATATTCTTTCATGGATGGATTTTCCAGTTACAATCAGATCAATATTCACCGAGAGGACCAATATAAAACCAGTTTTATCTATCCCTGGGGAAAAGTTTCTTATCCAAAGCTCCTTTTTGTTTTAAAGAACGATGGGGAAACATTCCATAGGGAAATTAATTATTCTTTCATGAGATCAAACACATTGTTCAACCATATCTAGATGAATTACTTGCACATTCACGAAAACAGGCTGACCACCCGCTACATTTGAGAGTGATATATTTACGATGTCGTCACTATAAAATATGCCTCAATCCAAAAAAATGTGTGTTTGGTGTTGGTTCTAGTCATTTTCTTGGATTTGTCATGTCGAAAGACGAAATTCGGCTTGATCCATTGAAGGTCTAGGCCATTCTTGATTTTCCTGCTCCTTCCAATCTGCTTCAATTACAGAGACTCCAAGGGAAGGTTAAATTTCTAAGGAGGTTCATTCCAAACTATGTTGAAATGGCTAAAGGATTTACTCAACTCTTGAAAAAGGGGGTCCCCTTCCATTGGGATGTGGTTGCACAAGCTTCCTTTGATGTTCTTAAAGATACCCTAACCTGAGCATCATTAATCTATCCCCCAAATTATCAGAGTGATTATTTTCTGTATCTCATCGCTGCAGATACAACCATCACTATGGTTTTAGTTCAAGAAGAATATGGGATTGAACATCTGATCTATTATTTGAGTCGTAATATCAATGATACGGAAGTTAAGTACACATACGTTGAGAACCATGCTTTCGCAGTCGTTCAAGTTGTAAAAATATTTTTCCATTATATCCTGCTCCGAAAGGCCATTGTCATTTCAGATTGCAACCCTATGACATACATTATGTGACGTCAATTTCTGAGGGGGAAATATTCAAAATGGATCATCATTTTGCAGGAATTTGATTTGGAATTCATCAATTCCAAGTCAAATAAGTCTTTGGTGTTTGTTGAGCTTATTTGCGACCTTCCCTCGAGTAGAAATGAGTCTAATACGGAACCATCAATTCCAGATGAGTCTTTGTTTCTGATTGAGTCATCTGACTCGTGGTATGGAGACCTCATAATCTATCTCCAAACCCACACTTTTCAGCCCAATACCTCTTGCTTGCAACAATGATGTATTTGATACCAAGCCAAATATTATCTGGTCATCGGCGATACACTTTATCTTCGTGGTGTTGATATGATTTTACATAGGTGCCTCACTAATGAGGAGGCCGAGAAATTTTTAAATGACTGCCATGTTGGTGCTTGTGGTTTACATTTGTCTGGTTTTGCTACCACGTAGAAGATTCTCTGTGCTAGTTACTTCCGGCCTACAATATTTCATGACTACATTATCGCGGTTAGATTGTCATGCTTTCCAGATATTTGATCATAAAATACACTTATCGTGACCACTAATGCATCCTGTCATTGATGTTGTACCATTTGCAAAATGGGGCATTGACTTCATGACATGTAACCCCCACTCGGCTGAGGGGCATGGGTATATTATTGTCACTATTGATTATTTTACCAAGTGGGCCGAGGCAATGCCTACATTCAACAACACGAGACAGAAAACTGTATTGTTCTTTTTTAACCATGTGGTTACACGGTTTGGTGTGCCGCAAGCCATAGTCATAGATCATGGAAAACATTTTTGCAATCACATGATGGATGAGTTGAATGCCAAGTTAGGAATGTTGCGTGATATTTCTACCCCTTATTATCCACAAGCTAATGTAGAAGTTGAATCTATCAACAATGTTCTTAAGAATATGCTTGAACGCATGATTGTGGTTCATAAAACAAACTGGAAGTTGATCCTGTACTCAGATTTGTAGGCGTATCGAACCTCAGTGAGAAACACAACTGAATATACTCCCTTTCAGCTGGTTTACGGTTTGGAAGATACCTTATCGATCCAATGTGAAATACCATAATTGAAACTCACGATTGACTTGCTACCTAACACTTATAATGAAGAGGCACGTCTTTTACATCTCATCCATCTAGATGAAACATGTCGTGAAGCCGCATTGGCCAACGAAGCACATAAGAGACTAATTAAGGCACAATATGATGGAAATTTCAAGCCTTTCACCTTCTCAGAAGGATACTTGGTCTTGCTTTATGTTCAAGAAGCTGATAATATAGGAATAGGGAAATTTGAACAATTGTGGCATTACCTCTACATTGTCAACCACATTCTAGCTAAGGGTGCCTACGATCTGGTAGATTATGATGGGATTCCATTGTCACAGCCTTGCAATGGGTTGTATATTAACGTTACTATGCCTGATTTTCAATAGTAAAGACTATATTATATGCTTTGATTGCCTATGTGTAGCAGTGTATCTTTTAGAGTTTTTCATGTCATTAGTAATCCGCTTTACATTTTTTGCAGATTTCAGATTCTTCAAAACCATTTGTTAGATATATTGATGGTGCTAGTCATAGTACTCACAATGTATCCTCTACATCATGAGCCATCTTCGCTCCAAGAAGCGAGTTAGTGAGTTTCCAAGGGATTTGTATTGGTCGATCGACCAACAATATCGTTGAGTATAGCGAGTCGATCAAACTCCTCTATAATGCCATTTCACTTGGCATTCACCTCATCATCATCAGGTTGGACTCAAAACTTGTCGTACTACAACTTAATAGAATTTATACTGTCCAAAATCCAACAATTCATCGCATGCTCCATAGAATTCGTCTTTTGGAAAGACATTTTGATTTCATCCAATATCAACACATTTCCAGAAAATTTAACACTTTAGTTGATCCTTTGGCAAATTATTTTTTAAATAGAAATTTTAAACATATGTAAAGTTAGATTTTCAATTCACATCATATAATTGAATAGGATTGCACATAATCATAGAAAAACACTGAAAGTAAAATATATTTATATCAAGTTTTTTACAAAACTTCTGTCCAAGACACGTTGGTAATCTAACCTCAAAATGTATACATACATAACATAATCTAAGTAGACCTAGTGATTATCATGATAGTAGGTCACTGCTTGGGCTATCATGCACAATAGCCTCATCCAACGGTTGGGCACACCAATGGTATGGCGCTGCAGCCTCATAGGTAATTCGTCGATATGGACATTTGGTATCCCAAGAGTAAATCCCTCCACATGCTGTTGTAACTAAGCAAGAGTCTCGGCTAAAGCCAAATCCTGGAGGAATGCTATCCCAACAGTCCGCTCTACTGGTTCTCCCACCTGCTATACACGAACCACTGGTCGAATGGTACCTACATCTGCATACATAAAACATATTTATTTTAGTCTTGAAAACATAAAAAAAACAAAACTATGTAAAAAAACATGAAAAAACAAAAACATGGTCAAGATTTTACCTATAACACCCTATTGAGCATCGACTGGTAAAATCAAATCTAGATGTCTATGGAAATCCATCCCTGCATATGGATGCTCCTCTATGAGGATATTCTGTCTTCAGAGTTAATTGAAGAATGCAGTGGAAAACGAGATCAATGACTGACCAACATGTCTAGACATCAACTTGACCCACCACTGCATCCATGGATCTCTAGGACCAACTAATCCTAGTGTCACATGATATGGCTACATCAATGGAACTCGCTCCAAAACTAAAGTGATCAAAATGGGCCCATAGCTGAAATTCTTGGTCCTTCCACTTTTAACTTTGGTTAGTTGTTCTTTCATCTAAATTAGTACTGTTTCAACCTAGTTAAACACAATTGGAATTAGGGGAATTTTGAGGTCTAAAATGGTCCTCCTAAGGAAATTATAAAATAATAGTGGAAATAATAAAATAAGGTTTGATTGCATCATCAAATTTTAGAGGGAAAAAAAAAACTACTTTTTCAACTCATATTTTCAACTTATCTCCCAAATTTTTTACTCAAATTTCGAGCGGGAGAACTCTTTGGATGCAAAATTTAATTCCTCATCAAAGGAATACCCATGTTGCATAGTTTTGATGGGTCTTGCTACACGAAAAATGAGAAATACATGAAAAATGTGATTGTAATCATGTTTTTATTTTTATTTTTATGTATTTCTCATTTTTCGTGTATAAGGGTCCATCGAAAGTATGAAACATGGGTACTCCTTAGATGAGGAATTAAATTTTGCATCCAACGAGTACCCCCACTTGAAATTTGAGTAAAAACTTTGCGAGATAAGTTAAAAATTCTAGTTGAAAAAGTAGTTTTATTATTTTATTATTTTTTAATCTATTTAGCCTTTTACTTAAAAAATGGTGAATCATCCCCCATGATTGACATCCTCATCTTGAATCCTATTGGTTCTTATAAAGTTTATTTTTTTTTTACATTTTTCTTAGGAGGCCCATTTTAGACCTCAAAATTCCCCTAATGCTCGAGACACTCCAGCGTATACTATATGTATGATCTGTTTGTGACATGTAGTGTCACGCTGCCAGCTAACTTTGCAATAGTAAATATGACCATTCACAAAGGAATATCACGTATATATTTGATATTTATCTTTCCATCTTTGCTAGGCTCAGTTCCTGGCTGAAAAAATTTTGAATGTAGTCCTTCACTGTTTAACCTCCACGGATGGAGCCCGCAAGGGAAATGGGGGCAACACATCTCAACAAACCTATCAGAAAGAAAATTTCATCAACCAATATTGGGAGAAAATTCTCCCTAATGTGAAATTCTTGTAGTACCAGGTCCCACGAATGGATAAAGAACTGCAATAGTTCCATGTGTTGCCTCATCCCTAACAATATGAAGTACTTGAGAAACCTAAAGTCTCTGACGGCTCTCACAGTAACAAGATAATTTAGGGAAACCATATCATGTTTTTTAGGTTCTCTTTCTTGCCATGTAATCAACATTCTGATCCGATAAAATTCTGAAATCACACCATACGCTTAGTTAGGATCCATTCCATGCAAAAAAGTGGAGAAATTTTGGGCAGAAAACAAGATGCAATTTTCTGAAATGCACCCAATGCACTCCTGAGTGGAAGAAAGTGTGTTGCAGAGGAATTGTGCCTCTTTCCAGCCTCTCTACAATGCACTTTTTAACATCCAAGGGTGCATTGGTCCTAGGTCATTATATATTTACCCTAGGAGCCCCAATACCTTAAAACATTTGCATGAAACTAAACAAGAATGCAAATAATAGAAAGAGGAAGGTAAGATCTCCTACCTGGTCTGGACCACACAAGAAATTATCCACAGAATTTGTCGCAATCACCAACAGAAATTCGAGGGTAAAATTGGCTCAGAGTACTGAAATCTCAATGGTAAATGTGAAATGGTGAAATGACTTGGTAATTTCTTATTTTAATAGTCTTTTTTATTCATTTATGCATATCTAATCAATCGACTATGTTTTTTACCCATTTTTACTTTTTAAATACGTATTTTTAATCCATTTGGTGGTTCTTTGAGCAAGTTTAGAACTGAATATAGTGAGTTCATCGTGCATGGTCATGAAATTAAATTTTGACCATAAAGCACACTTTTATCTCTTTTTAGAGATTTTTTAAACACAAAAAAGGAACCCCCTTATAGTTCTCTTTCAACTCTTTTCAGACTCCCAAAATATGAAAATATTTATGAGCACTTGTACTTTCGAGCTTGTAAAAGAAATTGAAACGAAATCTACTCAGTATAAGTTTAACCCTTTTATAGACTGAGATCAATTATGTTTAAGAAAAAGGAAAACCCTAGTCTAACATGGCTAGGAGGTTCTCTCAGGTATTATTTTATGATTTTTCAGATCCGAGGGACTATTATACGGAAAAGAACTTGTGGAGTTTTATTTTCGTCCCTTTTTCAAACTCTGTAAACATGAAAAAGGACCAATTTTCCACTATCATTAGACTCATTAAAGCATCAAATGGCAACGGACTTGTCCATCATTACAAGATAAAGTTTCACCTTCGCTAGACAAGTTAAAGAATCGCATAGCGATGGGTTCACCCAAAGGGTGGAATTATATATCAACCATATGTTATCCTCCTCAAGTTTGTTAAAAAATAAAGAGGTATTGGTCAGCAATGATTGGGGAAATTTTGAAAGGGATAAGACACTTTATGGTAGCAATTCGCTCTTAAACATGACACTCATTCACTTCATCTCTGTGATTTTTGGGTTGGGTAATATGCTTGATGGTCTATCATACCTTGGTCTATCACACCATCCATCACTTCGGTTTTGGGTCAATGCAGCCAATTCATCCAATGTCGCCAATATGTTCAAGAGAAGTCACTCAGTTATTCCTCATCCTTTGTAATGCTCATAAACCTTTATTTCATGACCGCCATCCTTGACATTGCTTCATCAATCACATTCTGTCTCTAAAAATCATTACTCCCATTTCATGTCGTTGATGGAGGAAACATCAATGATCTCCTGCGATGAGTTTTTTCCTGTTGACATCAGCTCATCATCAAGGAAGTTGACTTAGAAACAACCTTTCAGCACCTTGGAGCTTGCTTACATTAACGACAGGTTTCTCGCTTCCTGCGACAGGTTGACATCAAAGACCTTCGACCAAAAGACTTTGTATGGTGTTCGACATCAAATCATTTATTCACACCATGCGGAATGTACTGTAATACCTTGAGAGCCATTATCATCAATGGTGTTTTTCCTCACGTCTATTAACGACTTACATCATTGGCTGGTAATCAGACGGTGTCTTCCCATGTTTGACTTCAGATCACATATTCGCATGGTTAGTCTCGTACTTAAGTGATCGAGTGAACAAGATAGAATACCCAAGATCTAGTTTCATCCATTCAGGCTGCGATTTTAGGAGTAGTACCAAATCATCTGTAAGATGGTCATTAAATAGATGGTCATCCTATCATGGGTCTATATCTGTAGACAAGTCTATATTTGTAGATGAATTTTTTATTTTATGATATTTTATGTGTTGAGTTTGGGAATTCCTCCCTCAACAATTCATGTCCATGAAAAAAATATATCATGATGTAATGTATTGTAATTGATGCAGGTCACCGTTTGCTTCAGATCCTACTCATCACATCATAAAGTATTCAATCAAAATTATCTTTTTTTGAATTCATGCTTTAGGGGGCAGCTGTTACAAGTTAATTTGGACATCATCCCAAAACACAGATCAATATCCATTAGGGTCTATCATACTCTAAATTAGTTTCTATATGCCCTAAAAAAATCATTCCATTGGTGGTTTTACTTCATTAAGGTTTCACTTCTTAGATGCCAGTTAAAGTGCCCCATTGAGCCATTAACGCACCCGTAGACTACAATAACTGCTTTGCAAAGAATCTACTCCCATGAAAAGTTGCATTGCAGAGGATCTAGGCCCACTTTAAGTTATGTTTGTCAACTGAGAGTGAATTGTTCATTGGATTCTGGGAATATTCCCAACCTCTAGTGGCTTCTAGAAGTTGCTCCAGCATTCACCTCATCTGATAGCTTCGAATATGGACACCATGGAGCCATTAAACCTCTTATCCTCCTATTCCCATGTACAAGGAAACCTCTTCATCCATTTTTGGAAAATCCATTCAATGTTTCATTTATGTCAAACTACCTTCATCTACTTATAAATAGAGCACTGATCATAGTGGAAAAGAGGGAAAGAATTTGTATTAAGTAGAGTTATGCTGGTGAGATCATAGTTGTTGGAAGTATCGTGCATGTAATGGTATGCTGCTAGTGTCTGATGAGGATGGGACTAAATTTGGAGGAGTGACATTGAATTGATCAACTGGTTGTACTTCTCCTTCTATTTCATAATAAAGACATTTGTTCCTTTCCTAATGCATGTGTCAATGATGTTATATGTGTGTTAACACTAGAAAATCATACAGTAGCATAAGGATTTATACGGCACGAACACATTATGGAATCAAGAAGTATTTAAAATCTCTAAGGTTTTGAGAAAATCAGATTTGAACTAGTCTTAAATGCTAAATTGCGCACTTAATCCTTCGAGAAGAGCACCTTCTGCGCGCCTTTTTTCCTGATAAGTGCACATTCCTGGAAATGGAAAAATGTCACTTTCCAGGACCACACAAAGCAAAGGAAAATTACTCCTTATATGAAGCCGCTTAAGGACAACCACCAGCGCCTCCTTAGACACTATGTGAGCACACAAAGGAATATTTGGAGCACACAATGGAATCATACCTCTCCCTTGGGTCACCATCCATCATGTACCAAGGGAGGAAAGGAGGATTTGAAATCCCCTAAATAAAGCCACCAAGAGATGAAGAAATGGTGATCACATTGTTATGCTGGACAGAATTTCCCAAGAAATACCAGCAATGTGTGACCCAGATATGGAGATAGAGGGGACTCAATTGTTGGCCACCCAACAATCCTAGTCCATCACAACGGAGAGAGAGGGAGAATGCATCAAAGGTAGAGCTTGGAAACCAACATCCTTGCATCGGGACCTAGAACCATTGTATAGGGCCCTTTGGCAAGTGGGTAAAATTTCTTCTCCATATCAAATGTTATAATAAGAAGAGGCCTTTGAGCCATCGTTTGCATTACTATCGTTTTGACTCTCTTCAATAACTTCTGTATATTTTTGTTTTAGTTTTTATTTTACTTTGAGCATACATTCGCATATTTGTTCCTCTAGATTATATGCTTTTGAGCTCCACCACTTTTTTCCTGTGACCAATAGTTTATAGGGGTATACCACACCCCTTAAACTAGTGTGTTTTCGTACACCCGTGCATCAAATCCACCACCACAATATTGGCGACTCCACTAACAGTTTACAACTTTATGTGCTTGTGACATCTCTTGCATGAGACCTTTGTCTACGTTGGAGAATGGAGTTGACAGTCCTCTGATCCATTTTATAGTCCCTAGATTCACTTGGAGTGACAGACTGAAGAAGGCAGCTCCTAATATTTTTACTTGCAGGATTTTTGTGCACAATTTTTTCTCATAGATGCACAGTGCGTGCATTCAGGACTGGCCTGTGCATAGGAAAGCGCACCTGTTAGAGCCTTTTCCATGCAAATTACAGAATGGGATTTTTCTCCCTATATTCTGCATTTTTCTTCTTGTAAGTGTGCTGGGTAGCCCCTAATGTATCTGCCAGCACTTGTTTTGATACCCCATAACTTCTGAGAACTTACTTTTAGCTGCCTTCTATAGGCTTAGAGTTAATTTTCCTTTAAGTTGGTTTTTTACAAAAATCTTCACATAGTTTAAGTAAGGGGAAAATTAACCATTGCATTCTAAATGATTTATGTTTTGCAAATTCTGGTATGCACACTTAGATTAACTAGTCCAAGTAAGTGGCCCAAGACCACACATGCATAGGCTAGTTTCATTTTCTAGTGTAGAAATTGTTTAGTTTAGTTCAATTTATGCATTAGGGATTGCAGGTCTAGGATTGATTTGTCGATTAGAGAAATTAATCTCTGCTACCTTTGCACCATTCAGTAATCCTAGGTAAGCATATGAAATCTCTATATTTACACTTCACCATCTCCCTTTAGCTAGTCACATAGATTAACTAGGAAAATTTGAAAGCGGCCCTTTATCCGCAAATGTTTTCCATTTGAGCCAGGAACAACATCACATAGTTAAACTAGGGGACTTTTGTAAAGGATCACCGATATCCATATGTTCAAACTATGAGATTTTTCACCATATGTTCACACACACTCACCCACTAAGTAAAGGAAGACACCTAAAACTAACTTAACCAAACTCACTAAATTCTCCCCACAGGGGCCAAAAAAGAATTTATAGTTTAAGTTAGGATCAAGGGGGTAGGAATCCAATAAGTCACCTTGATCATACTTGATATTGAAACATAGAATTTGTGTATTTAGGGAGCTTCAGATCCACCTATTAGCCCATGGAAAAGAAAACCCAAGCGCAGCAGAGACCCGATTCAGAGGGGGTTAGGCTTAGGCGCAGTGCGTGCGGTATCAGTTGGGGCTACCTGACCCAGCTGATACTTGGTACTGTTAGTTAACTAACAAGAAGCCCAAGACTCGAACGCTCATGTGGGGCAGTGGTTCTTAGTGGCCAAACAATAGGGAATCCTTTACCCTATAGGTGACGGTGCAGGCAAGCGCTAGACCCTCTACCCTTACCTTGGTGGATTCTCTTCGGCTGACTGGGGGCGTCGCCAGCTCTTACAGAATGTTGTGCCAGCACTCACAGGAAATATTCTCAAGGCCCAGTTAATTTTGAGTGTGTGAGGACACATAGGTCTTTTAGGATTTTGAGTATCACACGCAAACAAACAAAAAACCATTTTTTTTGCTTGATTGATCACATAGATTAAGTTAAAAGGAAAATTCATTTCATTTTTGCTTTGTTTTATGTATGCAGCCATAAATTTGTCATGATCATAGACTCCATCCTCTCAAAAAATTTCCAAAACCTAACCTCTTCGACACCCGAACGATCCCAATGGAACCTCATCCATCTAGGCATCTTTTGGACTGCCCCCCATTACAGGGAGGGGTTCCAGGTCTTTCACAATTCAGGCGTCAAAGATGGAACACTGCCACCGTCATTGGTTCATCCTTCATTGGAGAAACCATAGTTGGGAACCCTAGCTAGTCTGCCAACACCACACCGCACACCACTCCCCCCTCGACCCCCAGGGGGTAGAGGAGCGCGTCCCTTTCGGGAAGCCAGCTGAACACACATCAGGGTACGCCACAGACTAACCCTCGTTCTAACCAGAACTTCGTGTCTTCACATGTTGCCATGGTGTCAACCTCCCAGTCACCCTTCTTAGCTGCATTGAATCTACCCGATTTAACCAAGCTCACAAATGACCCCATCACACTTGATCCTTCATGGCCTCCCATGCCCACGAAGCTCCCTTTGGATATACCAAATTTTGAAGTCAAGCAAGCAGAAGACCCAGGTAATCATGTAATGACCTTTCACCTATGGTGCTCATCGAATAGTATCATCGACGACACTATTCGATTGAGGCTATTTCAACGCATTGTTACAGGAGTAGCCATGAAGTGGTACGTGGTGCAACCTCCTACTTCACATGGAACCTTTAGTGCCCTCGCTACCACGTTCCTCACTTATTTTCAGTTACCCATTCACCATGATTTGGGAATGGAGTTACTGAATCATTTTAGACAAACCCTTGTTGTCCATATCTCTGACTATCTTCAGGAATGGAGGCGGTGTCGCAGTTTATGTAAATATAAACTCGATGATCAGGTCCTCTTAGATTTATTTTTGAAGACTTTGATGGCAAAGATTTCAAAGGATGTGACGCAGAAATACCCCACATCCGAATAGGATGCAATCAATAGATCCCAAAAGGTTGAACTGATTTATACACAGTCAGGATACATTTACAATATCCTGCCTGACGCCCCGCGCCTGCAAACTTACCGAGAATTTCTAAGTGCATCGAACTTTGAAGATGGATTAATTGGGTTAATGACCCAAGGTTACCTAGGTAGCGGTAGTCAAAATCTTGGTTACGCACATAATTCTACCCAGAACATGTCTCAACCCAAATTTCAAAGTCATCATATGCCTCAGCAACATTTGACTAGTATGGTACAAGCGTATCACCAAGGAGGACCCTATCCTCCAGTTGAAGGGATCTAATATGCAGAAATAAACACTAACGGAAGAGTTGCCCCCCAATGGCCAGGTGCAAACAAGGGACAGCGTTATGCTCAATCCAAAGCACACGACATACCTACGTAAACCAATGCATAGGTGAACTTTGTGCAGCCATCCCAAAATCAACCACACCAGTATAGCCAGAAGAACTACCCTCCTAACGTGGTTAAGAAAAAATAAAAATAAAAATCCAAAAGGGAACCCTAGACCGGGGGGCATCAACCAAAAACGCCCACCGCAATCCCAGGCTGGAGGAAACTCTAGCAGGAATCAAAACCAGGAGCCAAGCAATGCCCAACAATAAGGAAAAAGGCCACCTCTCCAAACAAACCATTCTTGTTCAATATGTGGTGAGTACGGGCACTATACTCACCACTGTCCCGATCTCCCCAAGCTAAAAAATCTTCAGAGTAACCGAGGACAAGGATGATCTTCCCAGCAACCTGCTATTATGCAAGAACCTTTTCCCCACCAAGGGATGGTCAACACTCAGCAACAAAACCCAGATGATTCCGGGAAAAGCAGCCATGAAATCTACATGACTGGGGAAGAGATGTTTTTCCAAACACAGAATCATAGTTATGACACACCACCAAATTCCACTACGTCAGGGGCTAATACTAGTGCACCGACTGCACCTTTGACCATTTCAAATATGCCTATAAACCATTGCCAAAGATGGAAAAGGGACCTAATAGGTGAGCAGGTAACTACAAAACAACCCATAATTATAGCATCATGGATGATTTAGCTCAATCACCTGCTACTATGTCTGTGTTGTAAGTACTGCAGTCATGCCCAAAGCAACGGAAAGCCCCAATTTCTGTGTTAGGTGCTATCGACCCTGTCGATACGCGCATGATGGCTTTTGATTTAGAAAAAGCCACCCCTAGGCTTCCTTCCATGGTCACCTTCTAGATACCAATATCGGTCTAGAATATCACTATTCACGAATGTGTCATTTGTGAGGGTGCATCAACATGCATCATGTCAAAAAAAATTTGGTAGAAGTTGGGTTCTCCCGAACTAAAACCCTCGGTCATAACGCTTCGAGCCTACAATGGTCATCCCTCAACCCCCATTGACCTCTACCAAAATGTCTCGATCTGTTTAGCCAGCAAGACGGTCCATATAGACATTGAAGTCTTGGACACTCACTTGGATTACAATATACTCCTCGGGTGGAGTTATATGTACGCCATTTCTGCCATAGCCTCCTCCGTCTTCTGCATTATGATGTTCCACCACCAGGATCGCATCATTACTGTAGACCAGATGATACACAGTGAGAAGCGTCCCCTAACCAACACGGATGTAATTCTACCCTATGTAGATACAACCATATATGGTCTTTCATGGTACCAAGAATATGCCCCTGGCTAATTCAAACCTTCGTTCATCCTAGGGTCATTCCTAAGAGATCCTCCCATTATCCCTGAGGCATCGCCTGATGCCACAGGGGCCTTGGTGTGCATGATGTCCACATCAATCACCGAGTTTAGTCAGGACACAGACTCAAGTAGTAATGACACTGAGGCATCGGCCACGATAGCCTCTCTAGCCTATGCCACCTCCCAAAACCCTTTCCTCTACCCCCTAACTGGCTTCGTCTCCCAGCATTTTTTGGTAACACTAGTGTTACCCAACATATCGTTGGAGTTCCCAGTTTGGTACCTCATTCCCCCATCCAGAACAAGAGCCACCAACATTATTGCCACAGGGTTAAAGCCCCTCAGTCTTGAGTAGCCCCAACCTACCCAAGAAATGGTCGAAACCACCCCCGCAAAGGAGGTTCCCATTGCGAAACCAGTAATCACAGCCAAGAAAACTGAAAATAGAGGAAATAATATGGTGACCCCACCATTCAAAGGGAATCACCAGTTTGCACCATATGTGATGTTATAGGCCACCCTACCCACATATGTTCGGAGTTGGACAAGTTAAAACCACTCCTCGGCTCCGAAGCAAACATCTTGATGCCACGTTCCCGTAAAAAGGAACCTACCACCAAAGGTAAAGGAAAACCGCTATGTTCCAATCATGCATGCGCTCTTTGTGGCACCTATGGGAACTATACACACCATTTTCCAGAGATACCACGATATAGGTATGCCTTACATGCCATCAAGTGATCCTACCAAGAGGATCCCACCGACCAATCTATCGGAGATGAACCTCGTGTCGTCCTGTATATGCAGGAGGAACGACACTCACAAGAAAGACAACTATTTGTCTCTCCTCCCCCTAATCCACCATACACCAACCAGGGAAAAGGGAACCTGGTTGTCTCATCATCTTGAGTTATCAGGAACATCGATTACTGCAGACGACTTGGTCGGGTCTTTGACCTAGGTCACCTAGGCAGCAGTAATCTGTATTCAAGGAGATCCTAGATAAGGGGCAATAACTAGAAATGCCCCCCCATGATCTCATCCTGGGGGAAACCACAACTGAAATGAAAACTAGGAGCCAAGTAACAGCTCCCAAGGGAACAGAGGCGATGCCACACATTCGCTTTCAAGGAAAATTAATTTTTCAGCGCTAGTAAGTATGCCATCTCTCATATTCATTTTTAAAGATCATGTCTTTCAATGATATTTGATGAAAATAAGATGCTTTCACTTGAGGTGGTTGTTTTTGTAGATAGAACCTGCAAACCATTTATAACACCACCTACAAAAGGTTCCAGAGCAGGTATCATTCTACCCCCAGCATGATAGAGTCCTTGAAACTCTGCATATCTTGAAATTATTTCTCCACCAGAAATAAACCATAGGGTCCTCATACCCGACCGCGTTAATCATTACCTCACCCTGCACATGATAAATGTCCGTGTTGGTCGGTAGAGCCTCCCCTCCATGGTGCTCATCACCCAAAGTAGACCATATATCACAACACAAATGACGCCATGGCCATACCATTTCAGTCCGAGAAGCACCTCATGCCCATCCATTCATCATGCATAAGGTCAATTTTACCATTCAAACACAAACCCCCTTCCCGGATGACCAGGTTTTACAAGCATATTGAAAGCACACCTCCGCGCATCGCATTTGGCCCACCATACCTCCATCAGCATAATCCCATCTGTGACCCTTATCCATCCACTTCATCAACCCCGCATATGAGACCAACCAAAAGGACCCCCACCCCCAGCAAAACACCATCCTCACATCTTCAGTGAGTGAACCCTTTCATGTTTTGGGGTATCCGTCTCTATGTTTTGTACAAACCAAACCTCATTATTTTATTCTTTTGGTAAGTGTACAAAGACCGCAAATGATGCACTTTGCCGCTTTGCCCTCATATTTCATCTTTTCCCCCATGGAAGCAGGCCCTCATTCTCCTTGGTTGGAGTATTTCACCCCATGAATGCACCATCATGACATTCATAGCCGGTTCACACTCGCCCTGGAAGTCCTACCGACTCTAGGGATTTTCCCTTCAGAAATAACTATGACTGCTGCCAATCTACTAAAGTATACTTCGAACTTAGGCCACTGAATCCCCATCATCCGTTTTCAGTCACCTCTCACCAACATGCCTATGTTAAACCCATCACATCTAGGTCCCCGACCCCTTAGGTCGGTGACCCATGGTTTGGTTAAGGTTTTCTTTTTGGTGACCTTGACACCTCTTTTCCCAAAAGGAAGCAGTAACTTGGATCACCCCTCCCCATGCAAAGGGGTATCCTCGGGTGGCACTATGGGAGACATCATTTTCCACAGATGTCATCGATCCTTCTCACATTCAACTATGACAAAAGCTTTCATGTAAAGATGGTATTGTACCTTACAACAATTTCACTTTGATTAAGATTCGTCGAAGACCCATGCCTCCATAAGCATCTCTGCCAACAAAGCTTACACGGGAAGGTCCCAGCTAGTACATATGCATACATTGCATAGCTAGATGCCATACCAGGTTTACGGATATGGGTACCACATTCCACCTATCGTCAAAGAAAAAACACCCCTGAGGGAGTTAGCAGTCGTTGTCAACAACCGCCAGCATCACTACCACAGTAGTGACGCAGACAGCACATGTATCTGTCAATTTTGTTTAACTATCCATAGCATCACCAGCATGGGACATGCCCGCCTCATTTAAATTTTGTATATATGTTGTATATTTTTTTGCTTGCAGGGGTCCCTTAGGCCATGGTCATCTCCGAAATGATGCAAGGTGTTGTCAATTCCAAGATTCATGCAGGTCTCTCTCTCTCTCTCTCTCTTTGCGCACGATACAGAAAATAAACTATAATGTGTTTCAGCTGTACAGTCCTTCCTAGACCTCACACATTAGGGGGCAACTGTTAACACTGGAAAATCGTACAGCAGAAGATGACATTAATTAATGTCAAGCATAAGGATTTACAGGGCACGAACACATTATGGAATCAAGAAGTATTTAAAATATCTAAAGTTTTGAGAAAATCAGATTTGAACTAATCTTAAATGCTAAATTGTGTGCTTAATCCTTTGATAAGAGCGCCTTATGCGCACCTTTTTTCCTGATAAGCTCGCATTCCTGGAAATGGAAAAATGTCACTTTCCGGGACCACACAAAGTAAAGGAAAATTACTCCTTATATGAAGCCACCTAAGGACAACCACGAATGCCTCCTTAGACACTATGTGAGAACACAAAGGAATATTTGGAGCACACAATGGAATCATACCTCTCCCTTGGGTCACCATCCATCATGTACCAAGGGAGAGAAGGAGGATTTGAAATCCCCTATATAAAGCCACCAAGACATGAAGAATTTGTGATCACATTGTTATGTTGGCCAGAATTTCCCAAGCAATACCAGCAGTGTGTGACCCAGAGCTGGATATAGAAGGGACTCAATTGTTGGCCACCCAAAAATCCCAGTCCATCACAGTGGAGAGAGAGGGACACTGCATCAGAGGCAAAGCTTGGATACCAACATCCTTGCATCGAGACCTAGAACCATTGTCTAGGGGCCCTTTGGCAAGTGGGTAAAATTTCTTCTCCATATGAAACATTTAATAAGATGAGGCCTTTGAGCCATCGTTTGCATTATTATCATTTTGAGTCTCTTCAATAGCTTCTGTATATTTGTGTTTTAGTTTTTAGTTTACTTTGAGCACACATTCACATATTTTTTCCTCTAGATTATATGCTTTTGAGCTCCACCACTTTTTGCCTGTGACAAATAGTTTATAGGGGTAGACCACACCCCTTAAACTGGTGTGATTTCGTGCACCCATGCGTCAAATTCACCACCACAATGTGTATTTACAAATACAATCCATTAAATTTGTTTAACTTGAATGGATCATATTTCCTTTATGTCGTTTTTGTCATCTGTTTTCCATTGCAGGTTCCAATTAAGCGAGTTCAGTTCGATTGAGAGTGACAGAGGGACAAAGGGAGGCAAGGAAAAGAAAATAGATTACAAGTTGGTTTTCTTCCCTTATCCATTTATTTTAAGGAAAAGGTAAGATATATTTCTTTTTTTGGTTCTGAGTGCACCACCACACTTAGGGAAAGCATACTTATCCATAGGTTTGATTTCTGTAAAACAAGGTTACCAATGTAGAAAATGATATTTGTTAAACACATGAAAATCAAACACAAATAGTGGAACAAAACACTGAACTTGAACCTATTTGGAACATTTTTGCTAGATCTTGTAGTAGAGAAGGTTTTGGAGTAGGAGTGTGGGTTTTAAACACAGGAAACAACCATGCTAAAGGTCATTTATATAAGCTAAATTTTCAATGTACCAATAACATAGCCGAGTATGAAGCACTTATGTTAGGATTTCAATTGTTAAAAAGAATAGGTGCTAAAATAACTTCCATTCATGGAGATTATGAGTTAATTATAAAGCAGATTAAAGGGGAATACGCTGCAAAGCATCCTAGATTTAGAGCATACAAAAATGTTGTGCTTGGTGTTTTAGAAACTTTTGTAGAATATGATCTTACTGCTATTCCTAGAAATCATAATATCCTTGCAAATGGTCTGGCTTTTTCAGTTAGCACATGTCAAATGCCTCACCCCAATAGAAAATATATCGTGGAAGTGAAACATCGACCAGTTGTACCATATAATATGAGGTATTGGCAAGTGTTTGGAAATGACAAGCAAATTGAAAACTTTCTACGGTATGAGGATGAGTATGAAGAAAATAGCATAGATTTAGAATGTGAAGTAGAAAATAAAATAGTTGTACATTTTAATGTAGGAAAAAAGTAAGATGATTTAGATGTAAATATTCATATAGATAAATTTGTAAATAAATTATAATTTCTTGAAATAGATCACTAAAAATAAGAGTTTGAAATACTTCAATTAAAGGATAACGTTTTACCTAGAGGTTTGGTTCCACTAGACGAATTATTTGATTTCAATGATGTAGCTAAAAAAACAAAGATAGAGCCCATAGGGACAGATGTAGAAGAATGTAATATAGGTAGTGAAAAGGATTGCAAAATGATAAAACTATCAAAATAATTGCCTCCTGCTCAAAAAAAAAAATACATAGCTTTATTCAAATAATTCATTGATGTCATTGCCTAGAGCTATGAGGACCTCAAATCATATTACAATTGTATTATACAACATAAAATCCCAATAAAGGAAGATAATCTGATTGTGAAAGAAATTAAAAATATGTATGATGCTAAAATCATAGTTCCTCTTAGATACTCTAAATGGGTGTCTAACAAAGTGCCTTCTAGGAAGAAAGCAAGAGAAATCGGATTATGCATTGATTTCATAAATCTTAACAAGGTCTCCCTAAAAGACAACTACCCTTTGCCAAATATGGATCATATATTACAGAAGGTAGTTGGATCTAGTAGGATTTCTTTATTAGATGGTTTCTCAGGTTATAACCAAGTCTTAGTACATCGTGATGATCAGGATAAATCAACTTTCACTACTCTATGGGGAACCTTCATGTATGTGAAGATGCCCTTTGGGTTAATGAATGTTGGAGCCACATTTCAAAGAGCAATGGATATTGCCTTTCTCGATGAAATTGGAAGATTTATTGTGATATATCTAGATGATATTATTGTCTATTCAAAAAATAATGAGGAACATTTGTTACATCTGAGAAGAGTGTTTGAAAAATATAGAAGGTTTGGCATTTCATTAAATCCTAAGAAAACACTTTTTGGCCTTGAAGAAGGAAATATTTTGGGTCATATCATTTCTAAATATGGTATTAATATTGATCCCAATAGAATTGAAGCTATATTAAAATTATTCATCCTAGAAACATTAAGGAGCTCAAATCATTTATTGGCAAGATTAATTTCCTAAGAAGATTCATTCCTAACCTTGCAGAACTTCTCAGAAATATAAAAAATATGCTAAAAAAGGATTCAGAAATTAGATGGAGCATTGAAGCTAGACAATCCTTTGATCTAGTTAAATAATCATTGACAAAAGCACTAGTTTTGATTAGTCTAGATTTTACTAAAGATTTTATAATCTTTTCTTTTGCATCTGAACATACTGTTGCACTTGTTTTATTGCAGAAAAATAGTGAAGGATTTGAACAACCCATTGCATTTTTTATTAATGCTTTAAGAGATGCATATTTGAAATATAACATTATGGAAAAACAATCCTTTGCATTGATAAAAGCAATCAAATATTTTAGAGTGGATATCCTACATTCCCATATAATTGGTTACGTACCAAATTTAGTGGTCAAGGATATTTTAACTCAGAGTGGACCCGATGGTAAAAGAGGTAAATGGATTGCTATCATCCTTGAGTATGACTTAGAAATCAAACCCACCAATCTTATCAAAGAAAAAGGACTAGCCAAATTGATGGATGAGTCAAATTTTCATGCATTGGATATCAACTTTGTTGCTGCATTAGATGATCAAGAGGAGTAGGCGACTCCACGAATTGATGAGGCTTTTCTGAACTCACCCTGGTATGAAAAACTATTATATTTTTTATTCAATTTAAATGCTCCTCTTGGTTTAACAAAAACAAAAGAAATATTTCTGAAGTTAAAAGTAGTCAATTTTTTAATCATAGATAATGTTTTATATTGGAAATATGTTGGTGGTATTTTACTTAAGTTATTATTAAAAGATGATGCATAAAGGACCATGCACGAGTTCCATGAAGGTGATTGTGGTGGACATATATACTGGAAAACTACTGCCAACAAAATCCTTAGAGCTAGTTTTTACTGGCCTACCCTTTTCCTTGATATCCACAAAAAATAACCTCCTACCATAAATGTCAAATATTTGATAGAAAAATAAAACTGTTGCCTCTGCCCTTTAAGCAGATATTTGTTGAAAGTCCTTTCTAGCAATGGGGATGGAATTTCATCGGTGAAATTCATCCACCTTCCTTTAACCAACATAAGTGGATTCTCACATCCACTGATTTCTTTACTAAATGGTTTGAAGCCACACCTTCCAGATTAGCCACCGACATTGTCATCATTAAATTTATTGAAACCAATACCCTCTCTAGATTTGGATATCCTAGTAAACTTATTACTGATAATGATGCAACCTTTAAATCTAAGAAAATGATAGAATTATGAAGTAAATACCATATTACTTTGGGAGATTCAATTTCTTATCACCCTCAAGGTAATGGGTTGCCTGGATCCTCAAATAAGAGTTTTCTTAACATTATTAAAAATTTGTTAGAAGAGAATAAAAATTCATGGCACAACAAGTTAATTAATTCACTTTGGGCTAACAGACTAACTACAAAGAAGGCAATTGGCATGTCACCATACCAATTGGTTTATGGGATGGATGATGTTTTTCCATCCTCTTTGGGAGTTCTAGATTCAAGAATTGCAGGTTGAGCCAAATGATACACAGAGGAGGATTAATCAGACTATTTCAGTTGCAGCAGTCCAGGGAAGAAGTCTACAATAAAACTTAGCAAATTCAAGAAAATGTCAAAAATATTTTTGACAGAAGAACTAAAGCTAATGATTTCAATTTGGGTGACAAAGTTTTGAAGTGGGATTCTAGAAGAGAATACAAAGGAAAACACATGAAATTTGACAATATTTGGAAAGGAACTTACATCATTTATGCTTTCATAGGATACAATGCATTCTTTATCAAAGACATAGATGGAGCATAAATTCCTAGTGGGCCTGTCAATGGCAGAATGTTGAAGCATTACTTTTCTTAGCATACATATTTTTATTACATAAAACCATTTTAAATATCATGGTCTTTATTATTTTGATTGGGTAACTTATTGACTGAAGTTGAAGCCTGTAGAGAAGGCCATAAGGTTTGATTGATATGCTACCATATGAAATAAAACAACAAAAGAAAATCATATGCAGACATTGCTGAAATGAAAACACTCAACGCTACTGATCATATGTTCTTGACACTTCACATGCAGAAGTGCCATCCCCAGCTAGAGCCACTGTTAGGGACCTATAATTTATAGGATCTCAAGGTGATTGAGTATTTTTTCTCAGTAATCTTACATTGTAAATAATTTTCAATATGAAAATGATTTCCAAAAAAATATATATAAAAGAAAAATGAAAAGAGGGTATATCTAAAAAATGAATAAAGAGAAAAAAAAACAAAAAAGAACGAAAAGTTGAAAAAGAATAAAAATAAAATTAGAACCCAACAAAAGAAAAAATAGAAAATAACACTGAAAGTGCTGCAAATTCAAATGCCACTACAGATATACAATTTTCTTTATGTCAAAATCAAAGAAGGTTGTGTGCAACTTGTTTATAATTTCCACAATGACTAGCTATTTTTTCAAATAATACAACTTAATAATGGTTGAACAATTGTGAATTTTTTGTAAAGTAGGTTAGAGAATAAATATTTTCCAAACAATTTAATCTTGGTAAATCAATAGTTAGGTATAAATGAAATTGATTCAACTATTTAATCTGAATCAATAGGAGAAATAAGTGATAGAGTAGATTAGATTTTTCATAAAAAAAGAGATATGGCTTTGCTAGTCTAAATGCACCCCTAGAAGAAAGAAATAAAAAATGTTAGTCTAGAAAAAGAATGGAAAAAATTAAAGGGTAGGTAGAGGTGTTTTGGGCTTCAAAGTATTGAAATGATTTTTATCCTAAGTTTCACTTCAATATGTATTTGGCACATAAAGGAGAAAAGTGAAAAAATCACTTTATCCTAAGTTTCAAATTCAACACATGAATGAAATATTCAGGCTATTTTCTATATATCCTAATTTTTCTTTGAAATTGAAAGGAACACTATCTGACAAGCCATCACATCATTTGACATTAAGCTATTTGCATCTATCCTCCATCTGATTCCCCCGCTCCTCGATCAACGGCCTTGATCAGCCTTCGACCCCCCCTCTTAATCCTAAATTTACTGTTGGGGGGGGTGGTCCAAAAAAAGCAGTTTCCTCCTTCGACCCACAACCACCTAGCCTCCTCTCTAATGTTTTAACCCCCCTCCGCTGATCAGGAGATCATGTCCATTTCTAAAAAATGCTCAAAAATGAAACTGCTCAGAATTGTTCCGAACTTGAGTGACCGGAAAGGTCTCATCACTACGATTCTGGCGCCATGAATAGTTTGTAAAACAGAGGTCATATGGAGAAGTTTTGAAGTTTTGAAAAGCCCAGTAAACTCCAAAAAAAATGACTTTCACCTAGTTTGACTTAGTATGAAAAAAATTCAATATATATATATATATTATTTGAAATTTTGTTACATTAAGGTTTTTTTAGGCCTATTAGGGGGTGCCACGTGGCCAGTCCAAAGGCTGCCACATTGACCTAGGTTGAAGGTGAAATGACATATTAAAATTTTGTGAAAGCCATGGGGATCGACCACCCGACCTCCAAATCCACGTGCGCACATCTTGACCACCTCGCCTACCACTTGAGTCTTAACCCTTATGTCTCTTGTTGCATTATATTGTTTATATGTTTCGGAGTTGGGGGTTTCGGAGGCTAGCCCCTAAGGGCTAGCCCCCCTACCACTTGACCATACACTCAAAACATTGACCCACACTCAAACTAGCGGCCAATTATCCCAGCAGGTTCTACGGTGTCACATGGCAGGGGTTTCAAAGCTTTTAAATGAAGGTTAAGATTAAGGGTTAGGGAACTATGATATATGGGGTTCCAACCCTCCAATGATGGAGTTTGAAACCGACAGTTATTCCAGAGCAGTCACATGATAAGGTTTAGCATTAAATTTAACTATCATTTAATTCGGCAGTTCCACTGACAAACCTCCAAATTCAGCGGCAAATGCCTAATTTGTCAGTGCTAACTAGAGTTCCTCGAGTTTTGGAGGAGCTTTCCTACGTGTAATGGGAAAATTACTATTTGAGTCATAAATCTTGGAGATGTTGACCATTTTGAATGAATGAATAGTCATTTTTGGCTAATTTCAATATTTTGAACTCATTGGAATAGGTTTCATAGCCATCAGAGATCATTTCATGCAGGTTTTGCTTCAGAAGAGGTCAAGGAGACACGAGGGCCACTAGGGTTTTTTCAGTGTATTGAGCATCCATTCTCTGTTTTCTGCAAATGAATAGCCATTCCTAACTAATTCAAGCATTATGAAGCTATTTTTACAGGGAGCACAACCATTTGAGGCTTTTTATCACATGTACTTACCATTTTTCAGCAATAACATATGAGGGACATGCCATTGGGAGATGGACCAACAGATTGATCCGGATTTATGTAGGAACGCAAAAGAATAAAAATATGACCATAAATACAAATATGCAGTGGAAATAACACTTCATTTCATTAATATCAAAAAACTAAAATTTTCTTACAGACAAAATGGAAATAAAACTAGCTAGGGTGCTGGTAGCTATCTCTAAGAAGAGATGTGGTGGATACAAGCCTCTGAAATGAGTTACAATGAGGCTCGAGGGCCTATTTATTATTTAGAAATAATGGGAAATCCTAAACAGCCAAAACCCTAATCCTAGGAGATGAAGCGCCAAAACTATGGGCCCTGTTTGGGTAAATTAGTGTTTCAACTTCCCGGGGACGTAACTTTGGCATACGATCTCCGTTGATGCGTACCATACCTCGTTAGAAAGATATATCCGAGGACTAAAAATTTTTAGTGAGCAACATTGGTCTATGGACCCATGTTTATCCCCATTTTCCAAAAAAATGTCGTTTAGGGCCTCAAAACGGCTTCGAAAGTTCAGAACCCGAAAAACTGCTAAAAATAGTAAGTTGTGCCGAAACTGAAAAACTGAAAGAGACAACAATGGGGCCCCAAGTGGAATAGGCGGGTGACCACCAATATCCACTTGGATCATTCCTCCCCCCTTAGGAAGCAATGGTCCCCATTGCGTTAAGTTCCTCCATGAGATGAGGAAATTTCTGCTGAACTTGGTCCCTGGTGAACCACTTTCCTTGGTGCAGGAGTTGGCCAGCTTTGACAACCCGATACAGTTGGATATTTTGTTGGCGAGTGTTCTTGATTTGCATGTCCATGATACAATCTATGGTGGCCTGTTCCATGCAGTCTGGGTTTAACTCTGTTGGTGTGAGTTGTTCTGCAATGTCCGAGGTGTCCAGTAGAGGTGGGAAGTAAGGACGAAGGCGATCCACATTGAAGACTGGGTGCAGACCAAGGAATGGAGGAATACTAAGCTTGAAGGCATTGTTCCCTACAGCCTTGGTGACAGTGTACGGCCCGTATCGGAGCGGGCGAAGCTTGCGGTGGGGTCCAGTGAGGCGCTCCTTCTGCAAATGTAGCCATACTTTGTCACCCACCTGGAAGTTGTGTGGCACCCGGTGTTGATCATGGCGTTGCTTGTACTTGGCATTGGCTCTGTCCAATATATCATGAACCTGTTGGCGTATGTGTTGAATGCGCTCGATGAAGCTACTGGCTTTGTCAACTTCAGACTGGACATGAGCTGAATTGGCCTGAGCAGCTGCAAATGGCATGGCTACGTCAATGGGGCATAGTGGCTGGAATCCCAAGCCCACCTGAAATGGGCTATGGCCGATTGAACTGTGGAGAGCCCGATTATAACTATGTTGTACATAAGGGAGGCTCTCATCCCATGTGCGTGGATGCTTTGAATTGTACATGCGCAGAATGTGTACAATCATTCTGTTGACGACCTCTGTCTGGCCATCTGTTTGGGGATGGAAAGTTGTGGACTTGGTGAGCTTGGTATCCAACATCGACCAGAGGCTGGACCAAAATGTGCTAAGGAACTTGCTATCCCGATCTGATATGATAGACTGTGGGATCCCAAAGTGCACCCACACTCGTTCAAAGAAGAGTTTAGCAGTGGCTTCTGCTGTGATATTCTTCTTGCAGGCCGCCATAATGGCCATCTTCGAGAATCTATCGACGACCACGAAAACACAGTCATTTCCCTGCTTAGTAGAAGGCAGGCCCGACATGTAATCCATGGAGATGGATTCCCAAGGTCGACTAGGGGTAGGTAGAGGAGTATATAGGCCTTGCTTCTTGATGTTCGGTTTGGCAATGGCACAAGCAATGCAGGATCTGATGTGCTTCTCTACATCCTTTCGAAGGTTCAGCCAATAGAAATACTTCTGCAGGATTGCTACTGTTTTCTCGACCCCGAAATGCCCAGCGACTCGACTGTAGTGTGCTTCCCATATCATCTTGGCACGCTCGCTTGAAGGAACACAAAGGTGTCCCAAGTGACATAAAATTGCATCTTGGAGGTGAAAATTTGGAACTTGCGTACCCCCCAAGAGTGCCTTGTAAGTGTGGCCGAATTCTGGGTCACTCTCATAGAGAAGCGGCCAATCAGAAGTCTCGTGCCCACAAGAGTTGAGCACAGTGGTGAGCGCCACGATCGGTGGTCGGCTGAAGCAGTCTGCAACATGATTGGTGCTACCCTTCTTGTACTTGATGTTCAAATGAAACTGTTGCAAATATGTGGACCACTTCTGATGGCGATCATTCTGCAACTTCCCTTGTGTCTATATGAACTGCAGGGGCCGGTGGTCTGTGTGGATGATTGTTTCCTTCCCCAAAATGTAATGCTTCCATTGTCGACAAGCTTGCACAATGGAATACATTTATTTGTCATAAGTGGGATACTTGCGAACTGTGTCAGACAATGTCTCACTGTGATATGCCACTAGATGTCCCTGTTGAGTAAGAACTGCCCCAATAGCATAGTCAGAGGCATCTGTCTCGATCTCAAATGGCTGTTGCAAGTCTGGTAAAGTGAGCACTGGGGTAGAACAGAGGCGATTTTTCAGTTCTGTGAATGCCTTCTGTTGAGGTTCCGACCAAAACAATTTTGCTCTCGCTCCTCCCTTGGTGACTTGACTCAAGGGCCAAGTGATATGAGAGAATCCCAACACGAACCTCCAATAGAAATTAGCAAGACCCAGAAAGCTGCGAAGCTCTGTTATAGTGGTTGGGGCTGGCCAATCCCGAATGACTTGGATCTTGGCTGGATCCACATGCACCCCCCTTTCATCAATAATATATCCCAGATATTGAACCTGGGTCATGCCAAAAGTGCACTTCTCCAAATTGGCACACAACTTGTGTTGCCGCAGTGTTTGGAGGACTTGTCGGATGTGGTGAAGGTGCTCTTCCTAAGTCTGGCTGAAGATCAGAATGTCATCCAAGTACACCACTACAAATGAGTTGGTGAATGGCCGCAAATGTCTTCCATCAGCCTCATGAATGTTGCGGGAGCATTTGTCAACCTGAAAGGCATGACCAACCATTTGAAAAGGCCTTCCTTGGCTTTGAAGCCAGTATTCCACACATCAGAGGGTTCAATTGGTACCTGGTGATACCCAGAATTCAAGTCAATCTTGTTGAAATATTTTTCACCTTTGAGTTGTTGCAGAAGGTCATCAATCTGTGGGATTAGGTACCTATTCTAGACAATGATCTTGTTCAGCGCCCGATAGTCAATATAGAGTCTCCACGTCCAATCCTTCTTCTGTACCAACACGATCGGGCTCCCACAGGGTGATGAACTTGGTCAGATGTGACCTTTCTGCAGCAGCTCTTGAATCTTCCTCTTGATTTCATCGTTCTCTAGAACATAGTGTCGATAGATCGGTCCATTGGGTATTGGTGCACCTAGATTCAGATCAATCAGGTGCTTGACTTGACAGTGCAGAGGAACCCCTATGGGTGATGTGAAGATGTCCTCGTACTCCTCCACAACCTTATCCATTTTTTGTTGTCGTGCAGAGGAGCCTTGTCTGGAGGTCATGGTCACATTCTTCTTCTTGCCCTGGGGGCGGATCATCAGGAAAATGAATTTCCTGGTTTGGGAAATGAGCTTACTGCATTGTTTTGCAGTAACCAAAGAGATAGTGGTAGGAGGTGGTACCTCTAGTATCCTGTAGAACTTATTTCCCAAAGTAACAATAACAGCGCGAGGTTGAGACTCATACATAGCATGACACTTCCACAAGCATGGTTGTCCTAATAATACATCAGAAACATCAATAGGAGCAACGTCACATAATACCTCATCCGTGAAAGGCTTGATGCTATAGGGAAGGCGTCGCTGCTAGCTGACACGTAGATCTCGTCCTTGGTGAAGCCACCCGATGGTGTATCGATGTGGGTGAGTTGTAGTCGACAAGCACAACCACTTCACGGCATCTGCTGAAATGAGGTTCTTTTGGCTCGCATTATCGACAATAAATTGTATCGGGGAGCCCTTTACCCACCTCTAGGAGTGGAAGAGATGTTCCTCCTCCTCTAGAGCTTCCGGTTACTCCTTATGGATCTTCATAGTGGCAACAATGGCGTTGGGATCTGTATCTATAATATGTTTCCCTTTGTCATTCCCCTTGTTAGGTTCTGATTTAGAGTTTGAGCATGCATCTGAATCATAAGCCCTCATCTCAGCCACCAGCGACTGCTTGGCCCGACACTGACTTGTGTTGCGAGTGGAGCTCTTCTAGAACTCACACCACTTTCTCGTGTCCTTCTTTGGCTTTGTGGTGTTGTTCTTTGCTTGTGGCTTCGACAGGTTGTCTTGAGTCACCATGCCTTGGCTTTGTCCTTTGTTCTGTAGTTTGGGAGCACCTTTCCCTTGCTTTTGATTCGTAGATCCAAAGTTTCGCTTCTTCTGTTTGAATTTATGCTCAATCTTGGCAGCATACCAGTATGTCGTACCAAGCGAGGAGATGTCGAGGAACTCCATTTCCTCCTGAATGTATCTATGTAGACAACTGTGATACTTTAGCACCAGATGTTTCTATGAATATTTGATACCCAACTTGGTGCGCAGGGTATGGAACAGATTCTTCAGCTCATGCACATCTTGATCCCTTTGTTGTCGCAGCATGGTCCATTTTATGTACTTGTCCTCATAGCTCCCCATGGGATATTATTGTTCCTTGATGGCATCTTGAAAATAATTCCAAGTGGTTACGACCGAGAATAGAGAGGGTTCTGTCTCTTCCTTTTTCTCACAGTCGATTTCCCACCAGTCCTTGACATGGGGGGTAGCTTTGAGGAGTCCAAAAATAATCTTCTCCCTGTCGGAAAAGTCATGAACCGAGAAATATCCTTCTAATAGATTCAACCATTTATCTATGGCATCTACATCTATTTGACCCTCAAATATGGGAATGTCAAAATTTACTTGTACCTTAAAAGGAGTCACACCTCCAGAGTGGCTGTTGGATGCAGATGCACCGCCGATGGGCAACCATTGAAGGATCTGGGCAAAGTTATCCATCATCGCATTCCTTTGTTTTTCGAGGGCCTCCTCGAGCAATATTTTGATAGGATCTCATGCTCCCTCATCTTTCTTTTCATTCCCCATGGGCATCCGTTGGGGTTTGCGAGGCTGATCTTGCAAAGGTTCCACCAAATCGAGCCCTAACTCCTTATATCCTGACCTCGTTGGGGACATGCAAAGAAAGATCGAGAAAAAGCAGACCCCTCTGATACCACTGATCCAGATTTATGCAAGAATGCAACAAAATAAACATATAACCATAAATAGAAAGATGCAATGGAAATAACACTTCATTTCATTAATATCAAAGAACCGAAATTTTCTTACATACAGAATGGAACTAAAAATAGCTATGGCACTGGTAGCTATCTATGAGAAGAGATGTGGCGGCTACAGGCCTATGAACTGAGTTACAATGAGGTTTGAGGGCCTATTTATTATTTAGAAATAATGGGAAATCCTAAACAGCTAAAACCCTGACCCTAGGAGATGAAGCGCCAAAACTATGGGCCCCGTTTGGGTAAATTTGTGTTTCAACTTCCCGGGGACGTAACTTTGGCATACGATCTCTGTTTGACGCGTACCATACCTCGTTAGAAAGATTTATTCGAGGACTACCAATTTTGAGTGAGAAACATTAGTCCATGGACCCATGTTGCTCTCCTTTTTCCCAAAAAACTTCGTTTAGGGCCTCAAAACGGCTCAGGAAGTTCAGGACCTGAAAAACTACTAAAAATAGTAAGTTGTGCCGAAACTAAAAAACTGAAAGAGATAATGGTGGGGTCCCAAGTGGAATAGGCGGGTGACCACCAATATCCACCTAGATCATTCCTCCCCCCTTAGGAAGCAATGGTCCCCATTGTGTTAAGTTCCTCCATGAGATGAGGAAATTTCTGCTGAACTTGGTCCCTGGTGAACCACTTTCCTTGGTGCAGGAGTTGGCCAACTTTGACAATCTGATACAGTTGGATCTTCTGTTGGTGAGTGTTCTTGATTTGCATGTTCATGATGCAATCTGTGGTGGCCTGTTCCATGCAATCTGGGTTTAACTCTGTTGGTGTGAGTTGTTCTGCAATCTTAGAGGTGTCCAGTAGAGGTGGGAAGTAAGGACGAAGGTGGTCCACATTGAATACTAGGTGCAGACCAAGGAATGGTGGAATAATGAGCTCAAAGGAATTGTTCCATATAGCCTTGGTGATGGTGTACGACCCGTATCAGAGTGGGCGAAGCTTGTGGTGGGGTCCAGTGAGGCACTCCTTCTGCAAATGTAGCCATACTTTGTCGCCCACCTGGAAGTTGTGTGGCACCTGGTGTTGATCATGGCATGGTTCGTACTTAGCATTGGCTCTGTCCAATATGTCATGAACCTGTTGGTAGATGTATTGAATGTGCTCTATAAAGTTGTTTGCTTTGTCAAATTCAGACTAGACATGAGCCGAATCGGCCTAAGTAGCCGCAAATGAAATGGCTACATCAATGGGACATAGTGGCAGGAATCCCAAGCCCACCTGAAAGGGGCTATGGCCGATTGAACTGTGGAGAGCTTGGTTATAACTATGTTGTACATAGGGGAGGCTCTCATGTCATGAACCTATTGGAAGTTGTGTTGAATGCGCTCGATGAAGCTATTTGTTTGTCAACTTCAGATTGGACATGAGCTGAATCGTCCTGAGTAGCCGCAAATGGCATGGCTACGTCAATGGGACATAGTGGCTGGAATCCCAAGCCCACCTAAAAGGGTCTATGGCCAATTGAACTATGGAGAGCCCGGTTATAACTATGTTGTACATAGGGGAGGCTCTCGTCCCATGTGCGTGGATGCTTTGAATTGTACATGCGCAGAATGTGTACAATAATTTTGTTGACGACCCCTGTCTGGCCATCTGTTTGGGGATGGAAAGCTGTGGACTTAGTGAGCTTGGTGTCTAGAATTTACTAGAGGCTGGACCAAAATGTGCTAAGGAACCTGATATCCTGATTTGATATGATAGACTGTGGGATCCCAAAGTGCACCCACACTCGTTCAAAGAAGATTTTAGTAGTGGCTTCTACTGTGATATTCTTCTTGCAGGCCGCCATAATGGCCATCTTCGAGAATCTGTTGACGACCATGAAAACATAGTCATTTACATGCTTAGTAGATGGAAAGCCCGACATGTAATCCATGGAGATGGATTCCCAAGGTGGACTAGGGGTAGGTAGCGGAGTATATAGGCCTTGCGTCTTGATGGTCGGTTTGGCAATGGCACAAGCAGTGCAGGATCTGATGTGCTTCTCGACATCCTTTTGAAGGTTCGACCAATAGAAATACTTCTACAGTACTGCTACTATTTTCTCGACCCCGAAATTCCCAGTGACTTGACTGTAGTGTGATTCCCATATCATCTTGGCACGCTCGCTTGAAGGAACACAAAGGTGTCCCAGGTGACATAAAGTGCATCTTGGAGGTGAAAATTTGGAACTTGCGTACCCTCTAAGAGTTCCTTGTAAGTGTGGCCAAATTCTAGGTCGCTCTCGTAGAGAAATGGCCAATCAGAAGTCTCGTGCCCACAAGAGTTGAGAACGGTGGTGAGCGCCACGATCAGTGGTCAGCTGAGGCAGTCTACAACATTATTGGTGCTACCCTTCTTGTACTTGATGTTCAAATGAAACTGTTGCAGATATGTGGACCACTTCTGATGGCGATCATTCTGCAACTTCCCTTATGTATGTATGAACTGCAGGGGTTGGTGTTCTATGTGGATGATTGTTTCCTTCCCCAAAATGAAATGCTTCCATTGTCGACAAGCTTGCATAATGGAATACATTTCTTTGTCATAAGTGGGATACTTGCGAACTGTGTCAGACAGTGTCTCACTGTGATATGCCACTGGATGTCCCTGTTGAGTAAGAACTGCCCCAATAGCATAGTCATAAGCATCTATCTCGATCTCAAATGGCTGTTGCAAGTATGGTAATTTGAGCACTCGGGCAGAACAGAGGAAATTTTTCAATTCTGTGAAAGCCTTCTTTTGAGGTTCCAACCAAAAGAATTTTTCTCTCACTCATCCTTTAGTGACTTGGCTCAAGGGCTAGGTGATATGAGAGAATCCCAACACGAACCTACGGTAGAAATTAGCAAGACCCAAAAAGTTGTGAAGCTTTGTTATAGTGGTTGGGGCTAGCCAATCCTGAATGACTTGGATCTTGGTTGGATCCACATGCACCCCCCTTTCATCAATAATGTATCCTAGATATTGAAACTGGGTCATGCAAAAAGTGTACTTCTCCAAATTGACACACAACTTGTGTTGCCGTAGTGTTTGGAGGACTTGTCGGATGTGGTGAAGGTGCTCTTCCCAAGTCTGGCTGAAGATCAGAATGTCATCCAAGTACACCACTTCAAATGAGTTGGTGAATGGCCGCAAGATGTCGTCCATCAACCTCATGAAGGTTGCAGGCGCATTATTCAACCTGAAATGAATGACCAACCATTCAAAAAGGCCTTCCTTGGATTTGAAGGCAGTCTTCCACACATCGGAGGGTTCAATTGGTACCTGGTGATACCCAGAATTCAAGTCGATCTTGTTGAAATATTTTGTACCTTTGAGTTGGTCCATAAGGTCATCAATCTGTGGGATCAGGTACCTATTTCGAACAGTGATCTTGTTCAATGCCCGATAGTCAATACAGAGTCCCCACGTCCCATCCTTATTTTGTACCAACATGATCAGGCTCCCACAGGACGATGAACTTGGTCGGATGTGACCTTTCTGCAGCAACTCCTGAATCTGCCTCTTGATTTCCTCATTCTCCAAAACAGAGCACCGATAGATCCATCCACTGGGTAGCGGTGCACCTAGGGTCAGATCAATCGGGTGCTTGACTTGACAATGCAGAGGAACCCCTGTGGGTGAGGTGAAGATGTCCCCGTACTCCTCCATAACCTTATCCATTTCTTGTCGTCGTGCAGAGGAGCCTTGTCTGGAGGTCGTAGCCACAGTATTCTTCTTGCCCTGGGGGCAGATCATCAGGAAAATGAATTTCCTGGTTTGCGAAATGAGCTTACTGCATTGTTTTGTAGTAACCAAAGAGATAGCGACAGGAGGTGGTACCTCTGGTATCCTGTACAACTTATTTCCCGAAGTAACAATAACAACGCGAGGCCGAGACTCATACACATCATGATGCTTCCACAAGTATGGTTTTCCTAATAATACATCAGAAGCATCAATAGGAGCAATGTCACATAATACCTCATCCGTGAAGGGCTTGATGCTACAGGGAAGGCGACACTGCTGGCTAATGCGGAGATCTTGTCCTTGGTGAAGCCACCCGATGGTGTATGGATATGGGTGAGGTGTGGTCGGCAAGCCCAACCGCTTCACCGCGTCTACTGAAATGAGGTTCTTTTGGCTCCCATTGTCAATAATGAACTATACTGGGGAGCCCTTTACCCACATCTGGGAGTGGAAGAGACGTTCGTCCTCCTCTGGATCTTCCGGTTCCTCCTTCTGGATCTTCGTAGTGGAAATAGTGGCGTTGGGCTTTACATCAATAATCTGTTTCCCTTTTTCATTCCCCTTTTCAGGTTCTAATTCAGAGTCAGAGCATGCATATGAATCAGAAGCCCTCATCTCGGCCACCAGCGACTGCTTGGCCCAACAATCACTTGTGTTGTGAGTGGAGCTCTTATGGAACTCACACCACTTTCCCGTGTCCTTATTTGGCTTTGCGGTGTTGTTATTTGCTTGTGGCTTTGATAGGTTGTCTTGAGTCACCATGCCTTGGCTCTATCCTTTGTTCTGTGGTTTGGGAGCACCTTTCCCTTGCTTTTGATTCGTAGATCCAAAGTCTCGCTTCTTCTGTTTGAATTTATGCTCAATCTTGGCAGCATACCGGTATGCCGTACCAAGCGAGGAGATGTCAAGGAACTCCATTTTCACCTGAATGTATCTGTGCAGACAACTACGATACTTTAGCAGTATATGTTTCTCTGAATCTTTGATACCCAACTTGGTGTGTAGGGTATGGAACAGATTCATCAACTCATGCACATCTTGATCCCTTTGTTATCGCAGCGTGGTCCATTTTATGTACTTGTCCTCATAGCTCCCCATGGGATAATATTGTTCCTTGATGGCATCTCAAAAATAATTCCAAGTGGGTACAGCTAAGAATAGAGAGGGTTATGTCTCGTCCTTTTTCTCATAGTCGGTTTCCCACCAGTCCTTGACATGGGGGGCATCTTTGAGGAGTGCAAAAATAATCTTCTCCCTGTCAAAAAAGTCATGAACCGAGAACTATCATTCTAATTGATTCAACCATCTATATACGGAATCTGCATCTATTTGACCCTCAAATATGGAAATGTAAAAATTTACTTGTACCTTAAAAGGAGTCGCATCTCCAGAGTGGCTGTTGGATGCAGATGCGTCGCCGGTGGGCAGCCGTTGAAGGATCTGGGAAAATTTATCCATCATTGCGTTCCTTTTTTTTTCGAGGGCCTCCTCGAGAAATTTTTTGATACGATCTCCTACTCCCTCATCTTTCTTTTCATCCCCCATCGGCATTCGTCGGGGTTTGCGAGGCTGATCTTGCAAAGGTTCCACCAGATCGAGCCCTAACTCCTTATACCTCGACCTCATTGGGGACATGCAAAGAAGGATAGAGAAAAGGCAGACCCCTTTGATACCAATGATCCAGATTTATGCAAGAATGCAACAGAATAAACATATAAACATAAATACAAAGATACAACGGAAATAACACTTCATTTCATTAATATCAAAGAACTGAAATTTTCTTATAGACAGAATGGAAATAAAACTAGCTAGGGCGCTAGTAGCTATCTCTGAGAAGAGATGTGGCTGCTACAGGCCTCTGAACTGAGTTACAATGAGGCTCGAGGGCCTATTTATTATTTGGAAATAATGGGAAATCCTAAACATCCAAAACCCTAACCCTAGGAGATGAAGCGCCAAAACTGTGGGCCCTGTTTGGGTAAATTGGTGTTTCAACTTCCCGGGGACGTAACTTTGACATACGATCTTCGTTTGATGCATACCATACCTTGTTAGAAAATATCTATCCGAGGACTACAAATTTTTAGTGAGCAACATCGGTCCATGGATCCATGTTGCTCCCCGTTTTCCCAAAAAACGTCGTTTAGGGCCTCAAAACGGCTCCGGAAGTTCAAGACCCGAAAAACTGCTAAAAATAGTAAGTTGTGCCAAAACTGAAAAAATGAAAGAGACAATGGTGGGTCCCCAAGTGGAATAGGTGTGTGACCACCAATATCCACCTAGATCATACCACCCTAACCCTAGGAGATGAAGTGGCAAAACTGTGGGCCCCATTTGGGTAAATTGGTGTTTCAACTTCCTGGGGACATAAATTTGGCATACTATCTCTGTTTGATGTGTACCATACCTCATTAGAAAGATCTATCTGAGGACTAAAAATTTTGATTGAGAAACATGGGTCCATGGCATGGACCGATGTTGCTCCCTATTTTCCCAAAAAAATTCATTTAGGGCCTTAAACAACTCCAGAAGTTCAGGACCTGAAAAACTGCTAAAAATAGTAAGTTGTGCCGAAACTGAAAAATTGAAAGAGACAATGGTGGGGCCCCAAGTGGAATAGGTGGGTGACCACCAATATCCACTTGGATCATCAGGAGGGGTGAACTACTTAATCAATTTTCTAAGTATTGTCATATGTTATTCTTTAATTACTATTTATATACTTAGCACATCAAAACTAATTGGTATCAGAGCTAGAGTTTTTATCTCTAGTGTTTTTATGTGCAAGAATTTGTTAATTGTTTGCAAGGTTTTTCACGCTTACTAGGCTCAAGCTTAAGAGAGGAGAAGGAAAATTGGTGGAAGCAAGAGGTTCTCAAAGTGAGCCACAGCAAAGGAAGGCAATATTGCGACATTCTCCACCACCTAGTTCACCTCCAAGAGAAGTAGAAACAACATCAAGTATGCCTCTAGGAGAAGAAGGAACCCATGAAGAGGTGGATCCAAAAGAGGAAGAAAGAGTGTTCCAGAAATCATTCCTTGACATGACTGAAATGGTGAGAGTCCTTTATCAGGAAAGGAATGAAAGACTAGAAGGAGAAGGATACAAACTTCACAAGGAAGGTAAGGGATCGTCAGGAGGCCATAATGATGAAGCTAAATCCAAGAAGGGTAATGGAGGAAATGGAGACAGTGGAAAGTTGAAATCATCACCCTCTACTTCATCTTCATCATCCTCTACTTCATCTTCAGTACACCAGTCACACAAGTCAAAGAACATGGGTAAAAGTCCTTTTCTAAAACTTGATGTTAAGTTTGAATTTCAAATTTTTGATGGTGAAGTTAATGCAGAAAAGCTAGACAATTGGATTAGGCAAGTAGAGGTCTATTTGATAATCCAAAATTTTCATGATGATGACACCAAAATCCGACTAGCTTCATTGAGAATGGAAGGTGCAACTCTTGTTTAGTGGGAAGCCAAGACAAAGGAGGTGATCAAGAAATATGGTAAGATTATCTTGTTGAGCCCCAAAGATGTCCTTCTTTTTCACCAAATTTCACTTCAATTCCAATGTAATTTATCAGTTGTAGGCTTAAAAGATTAATAGGATTAACTAAATTCACTTTAGGAATGCATATAATGACTGACTTGCTATATTTTCATGGTTTTGTTGTTGTATTAATTTTTGACTAGACTCAGCTACAGAATGCAGCCATTCTGTAGCCAGTTGCCTATTCTACAGCTATCTTCATGTTCACACAGGTTACAGGTGTCACTTAGGGGAAAAACGCATATGGTTTAATTCTAGACTTCATCTACATCATTCCTTTTCCTCTACAAATTTTGAGTAAAAATATCCAAGTGGTTATGCACGTGGAAGAAATCAAAACTAAGAGGTAGACTTCTACCTGGACAAGAACTCTACAGATGTCTTCAGCAAGATTACGAGGCTTCCACAAGAGTTATAATTTGATTTTAATTGGAAAAGACACTTATCCCTATTTCTTTTCAAGGGTAGTTATGTATTTCTTTTATAAGAATGACTCGGGAGACCGAGAGATAGTTAGCTAGATTGTTGTTTTGTTGTTAGATCTCAAAAGTCCGTAATACTCTGTTTCTAAAGTATTTTTCCTTTAATGAAAGAAGCCCAACTTCATTGCATGGTCTGAGGAAATATTGAGGATATTTTTATGCTAATCCAGTGGTAGAGGGCCCCTACTACCTGAGAAGCTTGGTGCATATTTTTTAGATAAGTAACTTTAGCTCTGTTTCATTCCTAATTCAAGCAGTTTTTTGAACTCTATGTTTTATGCTAACTTACATCGAATGTTACAACCTGTCTTATTCTTATGAATTATTCCAAAATATCACTAACACTGAATGAGAGATAGCTGTCGTATTTTAGAGATTAGTTTCATTTTAGTTCAGTTGTAATACTCTGGAGGTTAATTGCACTCTAGTTCAGTTCTGTTCACTGTATTTCAAGTTTGATTGATTGCATTCTAGTTCAGTTCTATTTAATGTATTCTAAGTTTTTAGTTGTATTCTAGTTTTGTTCCATTATATTTCAAGGCCTTCATTATTTACAAACTACTCTTGTTATTAATCTCTTCCAACACATCATCATATGGACAGGAATTAGTGATATCAGTTTGAGGTCTTGACTGTTCTGCAATTTCTTATAAGTTTACAAATGGCCTTTTTTCCAAAACTATTCCAAAAGATTTCTAAGTCTTGAATGAGGCTTGGTAGTGACATTTTGAGTTGCAGAATGGACTAATTTCGGTATCTTAAATTAATTTTGAGTAGGGTTCCTTACTATGCTACAGATAATATTTTCCAGATGTGTTCCAACAAATTTCTAACCACGGATGAGATTTTTTGTGATATTGTAAGTTGTTGTTTACTTAGAAGAACCTCATTGCATTAAGCTTATCCTTTTCTCAAGTTGTTCCAATATACTTCTAATGAATGAATTGGATTGAGTTCATGTTATGAGTTATTTTTCTTGTCAAGTTTTGCATTTTCTGTTCTTAGGTGCCATACATAGTTTAGAATAGCCTTTTCTCTGTTTTAGTGTGACCAATAACTTCTCTTTGTTAAACACTTAGTTCTTTTCCTCTTAGCATAAAAAGAAAAACCAAAAACACTAAACACAACGAAGTAGGAAGCAGATACCTAGGCACATATAGTGCACTTCACTTCAATAGTTTACTAGCCTGGTTGACAATTTATGACATCAGTTTAGGAACACTAAGTTAAGCAGAAATTTTGGCGCTGTTGCCGGGGAAGTGTAACTAGGTAGCCTTGTTTCTTACCTCCCAAAACAATGACATGCGTAGAGAAAGAGACTCAAGGGGTAGATTCATAAGAAGCAGAAGCTTGATTCCTAGAACACCACTTGTTCCACCAAGACCAAGAAGCAGCACACCTCCAACTCAAACCTACATTCCATCCTATACTGATCACAGACTTCTAGAAGGCTTAAGATTAGATATTCCATTAGAAAGAATTTCCACTTCATCCACTGAAGTTGTTTTAGAATAAGATTCAAGGACCCCTGCTAGAGACACAAAATTTTCCACTTCCATAGAAGAATAAAATATGGCAGAAGAAGGGGGAGGAGGAGTCTTTAATGGAGTTAGAGGTGCAGAAGGAGAAGGAGGTAGAGGTGCAGAAGATGGTAGGGGAAGAGGTAGAAGGGAAATGGGAAGCTCTCTTGGGTTTCCTATAGTAGATGAAGAAACCAATGCAACTATGAAAAACATTTCACCCTCTGTCCTTCCAAAATTCCATGGACTGAAAAATGAAGATCCAGAAACCTTCCTATTTGAATTTGAAGTCCTATGTAGAACCTATGATTACTTACAAGATGACCAAAAACTTAAACTATTTCCTTCAACATTGAAAGGAGCAGCATTAAAATGGTTTATGAGTTTGATCAGTAGTTCTATTAGGACATGGGAAGACATGAAATAGGCATTTCTAGAGAGGTATTTGGATTAATGTATGCCAGTAAACCATAAGGAGGAAGTGTTTAAAATGTTACAAAAAGAGGATGAAAATTTTGAAGATTTGCTAGAGAGGTTTAACTATATCATCAAGAGGGCAAAAAAGGAAAACTTAGACCAAGACACTTTGAAAGTTCTCTTGTTGAAGACAATTAGGGATGAATGGTTAGATATCCATAACATGATGGGAAAAGGGGATATTTCTCAGCTCACATTACCTGAAATAGCTGAATTATGTATCAACCTTTCAAGAGGGAAATCTAAAACTGTAAAAGGACCAAGAGACCCTGCTCTTGCAAGGGCAAGTAAGTCTGCTTCTGGGACAGTAAGTAGGGCAGAAATAGGACATATGCTTGATGAATTCAAATATGATATTTTAGGGAGTCTTAGTGAACAAATAGACACCCTTAAGTTACAAAACAAGCAGAAAGCTAAATCTGATGCCTTAGCAATCTTTTGTCCCAAATGTAGAAAGAAGCATGCCTTGAGAGAATGTCCTTTGGATGCAAAAGTAGTAGAGACCTGTATAATTTGTTCAGAAAAACATGAGACCAAGAGTTGTCCTTCACTTCCTCATCTTAAAGCTGTCTTTCAAGAAGAAACCCCTACAAATTCCACAGAATCTCTCAATTTTGTCTCTAGAAGGCCTTGGCAAGGACCTCAAACACAAGGATTCCATGATTAGTTGTATAATCAACCACCACCAAATTGGAATTCTTGGCAGCAACCTTGGCCCCAATTCCAAAATAAATCTCAAACTTGGGCACAAGGAGCACAAAATCCCTATGGAAGATACTCTCAGTACTATCAATATCCACCATATCCACATTTCCCTCCTCAATAGAATTTTCAACAAAATCCTCAACAGAATCCTCAAAATTCACAACATCAAAATCAACCACTTCCATTACCATTTCCTCAGAAAACAAATCAGTTACCTGCCCAACCCATACCAAACCCCAACAATAAAAATCCTCAGAACACATAAATGATAGAAGGCCAACAATTTCCAACTTATTTTATTACTCCTTTAGACCTTAGTTATGTTGAACTTAGGTTTGGAAGAATACTTGAAAAGAAGAAACCTTCTGTAATCATACAAGAGAAAAACAACTATGAGGAAGATTCTCTACTGGTGAATAAAAGTCTTGAAGAGAACACACCTTTCCAAGACCCAAATATTGAAAAAAAAAAAAAAAAAAAAAAAACCAATAATTTCAACTCCTATATTAGAGCAGCCATCAACATCCACCTCTACACCTCCCTTTCCAGAAATATTACAAATTGATAGGGGTGTAGAAAAAAAAATTATGGTACCTAATTATGATTTCCTAGATGAGATGAGAAATGTTTGTATTAAGATCCCATTATTACAAGCTATCAAGGAAATTCCAATTTTAGCAAAAACAATAAAGGAGTTGAGCATGAAAAAAACAGGAAAAAGAATCAAAGAGACAAAGAAAATTAAACTGTCATGAAAAATAGTTGATATCATGATGGGTAAGATTGATATTCCAAAGTATCTAGACCCAGGAAATCCAGTTGTTAAAATACACATCAATGGAACTGAGATCCAAAACACACTTATTGATTTAGGAGCAGCAATCAATATCATTTTTAGACAAATCATGGATAAACTGAAACTTCCTAATCTTCTTTTTACACCCACATTATTACAATTAGCAGACAGATCTATGATCAAACCTGATGGGGTAATAGAAGACATTCCAGTGTCCCTAGATTCTTGGGAGTATCCTGTGGATTTTATGATCCTAAATCCTAAGAATAATCTAGGAGGACATCCTATTATATTAGGAAGACCTTGGTTAGCTACAGCTGATGCTTTCATTAGCTGTAGATCCGGTGATATGTACATCTCTGATGGTAGTTCAACCAAGAAATTTACCTTGTATCCTCCAACAAAAACAATTACAGAATTAGATGATACTCAATGGATAGAGGATGAAGAAGACTTACAACCTCTCTTCACAATTTCAGAAATTAGTGAAGATAGCCAGATTCTGAATACCTTAGAAAATTTTGAATCCTCTTCGGAATACAAACATGAACAATTTCAAGAAGAATCCAACATTGAGTTTTTATCATCAAGACAAATGTCTCTTTATTCCATGGATAAATTTGGCAGCTCTGCAATTGAGATATTTTGAGGTAAAAATTTAAACATAAACAAGAACCTAGAGAAATCTCAACAAGAAAAGCTAGTCAAGATATTACAGAGACATTCTTCTGCATATGCATGGGAGTACATTGATATGAAAGGGATAAGCCCTAAGACTTGCACTCATCACATCTACATAGAGGAAAATTGTAAACCAATCAGATAACCTCAGAGACGGATGAATCCAAATCTTAGGGAGATTGTTAAAGAAGAATTGCAGAAATTGTTAAATGTCAACTTTATCTATCCCATTTCAGATAGTCAGTGGGTTTCTCCTTTGGTAATTGTGCCAAAGAAAATTGGTAAATGGAGGGTATGTATTGACTACCGGGAATTAAACAAAGCTACTCTTAAAGATCATTTTCCCCTACCTTTCATAGATCAGGTGTTAGATACATTAGCTGGAAAAAAGTACTTCTCATTTTTAGATGGGTTTATTGGTTATAATCAAATCCAAGTAGCACTGGAAGATCAAGAAAAAACCACATTTACCTATCCTTGGGGTACCTATGCTTACCGAGTATTGCCATTTGGACTATGCAATGCACCCGCAACATTTCAAAGGGTAGTACTAGGAATTTTTTCAGATCTAATACATGATTGTGTAGAGGTATATATGGATGATTTCATAGTTTATGGAAACACATTTGAAGAAGCCTTAGCAAACTTGGAAAAAGTTTTAAAGAGATGTAAAGAAGAAAATATTTCACTAAGTCATGAGAAGTGTTTTATGATGTTTTCTGAAGGAATTGTTTTAGGACATCACATTTCAGGGGATGGGATTAGAGTTTATGAGTCAAAAGTTGAAGTCATCTCTAACTTATCTATTCCAAGTTGTCAAAAATATGTTAGGAGTTTTCTAGGATTTACAGGATATTATCGAAGTTTTATAGAAAACTTCACCAAGATAGCATCTCCACTTTTCAAATTACTTACCAAGGACTGTGAATTCAAGTGGAATCTTGATTGCCAGTTAGCCTTTGAGACCCTGAAAACAAAAATCTTTGAAGCACCTATTTTAAGGGGACCTAACTAGAAGTTACCTTTTAATATTTCAACAGATGCCTCAGATACAGCTTTAGGAGCAGTATTGGGACAAAAAGACCCGATTCCTTATGCCATCTACTATACAAGTAAAAATTTGACTCCTTCAGAGTTAAATTATGCTGTAACTGAAAAATATTTTTTAGCTGTTTTTCATGCCATAAACAAATTCAGACACTATATAACAGGCTATGAAACTTTTGTTCACATAGATCACTCTGTAATTAAATATCTAATGAACAAATCAATTACTAATGGCAGAGTCATAATATGGTTATGGATTTTACAGGAATTCAACATTACCATTCTAGATAGGCCTGGGAAACAAAATACAGTAGCTGATTTCCTATCTAGACTCCAAAAAATCAAATATAATACTCCAGTTGAAGATCAATTCCCTGATGAATATCTTTTTGCAATTTCTACTCAAACTCCTTGGTTTGCTGACATTGCTAATTATTTAGTTTTAGGGAAATTTCCTTCAATAATGAATGCAAGAGACAAAAGAAAGATCATTTATGACAGTGCAAAATATTCATGGGTTGCTAATGAGTTATACAAAATAGGTCCAGACTTTATCATTAGGAGATGTGTTCGAGAAGATGAGATGCCTGAGATTCTCAAGGCATGTCATGATGAACCTTGTGGCAGACACTTTGCTGATAAAAGGACAGCTTATAAGGTCCTTCATTTAGGATACTATTGGCCATCCCTTTTTAAAGATGCTAAAGAGTATGTCAAAAGGTGTGATAGTTGCCAAAGGGTAGGGAAACCTTCTCCTTAAGGTGAAATGCCATTGCAGCCTTAGGTACATATTGAACCTTTTGAGAAATGGGCTTTAGATTTTGTAGGACCTATTAGTCTTCCATCAAGGAAAAAGAAATATATATTAGTTTGCACTGATTATGATACCAAATGGGTAGAGGCCAAGCCATTAATTTTTGCTACTGAAGCATCTGTAGTTAATTTTCTTTTTGAGGATATTTTTACTCGTTTTGGTGTCCCAATGGAAATTTTTACAGATCAAGGAGATCAATTCACATCAAGGCTAGTGGAACAAATGGTGGAGAGGTACAAAATTAGACACAGAAAATATACTCCCTATCATCCACAAGAAAATGGTCAAGTGGAAGCTACTAATAAGGTCATGGAAGGGATCCTAACAAAGACTGTTCATTTACATAGAAGAGATTGGGCAGACAGGCTTCCTGAAGCCTTGTGGGCCTATAGAACTACATGGAGAAGCATAACAGGCCATACTCCTTATGAACTTGTTTATGGAAAACAAGTTTTGTTTCCCTTAGAGTTTCAGATTCAAACTTTTAAAATGGCATTTCAGCTAGGACTTGATCTAACAGAGGCAAAAAAGCACAGATTGGAGCAAATTAATGAATTGGATGAGATCAGATAAGATGCAGTCCAGAAAACAAGTATAGTCCAACAACAAAGGATTAGATGGCATGATAAGTACATCAAGGAAAAGAAATTCAAAGAAGGTGACTGGGCCCTCTTGTTTGATTCAAAGTTCAAAGATTTTCAAGGTAAATTCCAAAGACATTGACTTGGGCCATATGAAGTTATGAGTTTTTTTTACAATGGAGCAATAAAAATCAGGAAAATAGATGAAGAGAAAGTCACTTTTCTTGTAAATGGTCATAGATTGACGCTGTATCATAAGCCACTTTCAAGAGAAGAATTTATCAAGAGATTCCAGGAAAATAATGATGTGAAGTTAATGAAGAAGAATTCTTCTTCATCATCAAATTAATTGAATTTTCTGAATTCGAATGCATTAAAAAAATAAATAAAGTATAAACATGAAAACTAATTATTGATTAGCATGTTTATACAGAAAAGATAAAGTGAAAATCATAATCCTTCTGACACTTTAGCTTTTCAAATTTGTTCTTTCCCTGCAAGCAGCTATCACAAAATCATAAGTGCAGATCCATTTCATTCCATCATGTCTCACTTCATTCACTCCATTCATTCATATTTCATTCACTCCATTCATCCATACTTCATTCAATCCATTTCATGGTCCATCTCATTTCCATCTCAGATTTCTAAATTTGATCTCTTTCTGCAAGTTGAGTATTACAAATCATAAGTGGCAGACCACTTTTTATGCCACTTCATATTTTTGATTCATTCCATTCCATTATATTCCACTTCATTCATGCTCCATTCCACCATATTTCATGATCCATGATTAATCCATTTCATACTACACTCCATCCATGTTTCAAATCATTTCATTTCATGTTTTAAAGCTCGTATAGGTATATTCTGCAGCCAGATATTCTGCAGTCAGACATTCTGCAACCAGCCAAACATTCTGCAGCCAGATACCCTACAGGCAACTATCCAGCAACCACTTTTTCAGCAGCAAATTGACCCTGAACACCTATGTCAACAAACAAAATCAAAGGGATTATGAAGGCTGAAGAATCAATGATTTTCAAAGGAAGACAAAGCATATTAAAACCACAAAAATCAAAGGAAAAGCTAAGGTAAAGTTGTGAAATTATTATGATGACAGATTATGAAAGTTATAGTATAGTTAAGTCATGTATGATTCATAACGTTATTTTGATTATTCGTGTTGATCAAGCCTATTAAGCCTATCATAAAAACCTTGGACAAAATCCCTTCCATTCTGCCATACCAAACCATCATTTATTAAAAATTAATGGTTAGTATTGAAGAGACCTATTCGGTCATGTCACTAACCCAAACTATTCAGTGATGATTTTCAATTTCTCACGAGATTTTTCCGTGGTATTTTCTTTCATGATAGCTCTCAAACTCATTAATTCATGTGAATCACCTTCACCGTATTTCACTCATCCCATAACCACTTCATATCATCTTTCCGTAGCTAATTCCTGCTGCATAAGTAGAGAAGGCATCTTTGGGGTGAAAACAACTCTCTGCAGCCATTTTTACCGTGAATACAAGAGAAGTAATAGAGCAGTAAATTGAAGGTTGAGAAAAGAAGCCATGGGTCTCATTGTAAGGTCTGAACCAGTCGGAACAAAATACTTAGAGGGTTACCCACAAATTAGAGAAATGCTACAGCAGGTTGGGTGGTTACAGTTTTTGGAAAAGTTTAATGGTTTTCATAAGGAGGTAACCAAGACATTTGCATAATCCTTCAATGGAGCAAAGGTTGAAATAGGAGATGTCAAGTTCACTATTACAGAATCCTTCATTGCAGAGGCAGAAAAATTACCAAGGCAAGGTGAACGATGGTTCAAAAACAAGGAATTTCACAATGAGGCATGGAGAAAAATGCTCAAAACACCAGGTATGGATATCTCAGTTTTCAAGAAAGGCATCCCTAGCTCAGCACTGAAGAATAAATGGCGAAATATGTTTCTCATTTTGCAAAAGTTTATAACTTGTGAGGGAAGGTTTGGTACCTTATATGTTTATCACATTCAACTTATGATGCATTTCTTAGATGAAGAAATCAATTTACCCTTCTTCTTACTTCATAGCCTAAAGAGAATGGCATCTAATGTTCAAAAGAGGGTTCAATTCTTGGAAACCACTTTGTATCACCATGGCCTAGTTAAAATCCTAATTGAACATCATTTGAGAAAAGTGGGAGACAATTGGGATGAGTTCCTAGTGAGGAATCACTTTGAAGAACCCAAGGAATCTCCATCCGAAGGCAAACTTGCAAGAAGAAGCAGGAGAGGGAAAATTTCCAAATCTGTTGAAATTAAAATTGGTAAATCCATACAAGAGGACAGTGAGGAGATTATCTCTGAAAAACTGGCTGAAATCAAGAAACAACTTAAAAAGGAGAAGATAATAAGAAAGTATGCCAAGGAGAGAGGTGAGGGACCATCTAAACTAAGACGAAGCCATAGGCTTAGAGGCATATTAAAGAAGACAGGAGTTAAGAAAACAGACATCATAAACATTGAAGATGAAGAGACACCAGCTAATAAATCTCCTGAATACCAGTACGAAGAGGATCTTGATGAAGAAACTCCAGAGATAGAACCAGTACAACAAAAAATCTATCATTATGTTGAAACATTAGAAAGGAGAGCCTCAGAAAGCAGAAGAGGAACTCCTAGCCCACCAGGATCTACAATTGAAGTACTAAGAAGAGATAAATATGAACTGGAAGTACTTAATAGGCACATAAAAAATGAAAATGAAATTCTCAGGGAACAAGTCAAGCTGAAGAGTAACATGAACACAACTCTCTCTCTGCAAATGGAAAAACTGCACAAGGCTAATGAGAAGCTGAAAAGAAAAAAAAAAAAGTTAAGTAGGGCACTTATAAACCTGAGATTCAAATTGTTCATAAGGAATCCTAGGAGGTCATTGGACATCAGGCAAAGTAGAAAAAAGAAGTTGGATGTCCTAGCAGAAGTTTCAGAATACATGGATTAATTACATGAGGACATGCAAAAGCTTTGCAGTGGGGGTATGTTGAGCCCCAAAGATGTCCTTCTCTTTCACCAAATTTCACTTCAATTCCTTTGTCCTTTATCAGTTGCAGGCTTAAAAGATCAATAGGATTAATTAAAGTCACTTTAGGAATGCATATAATGACTGACTTGCTATATTTTCGTGGTTTTTTTGTTGTAGTAATTTTTGACTAGACTCAGCTACAGAATGCAGCCATTCTGTAGCCAGTCGCCTATTCCACATCTATCTTCATGTTCACACAGGTTACAGGTGTCACTTAGGGGAAAAACACATATGGTTGAATTCCAGACTTCATTTACATCATTTCTTTTCCTCTACGAAGTCAGAGTAAAAATCTCCAAGTGGTTATGCACGTGGAAGAAATCAAAACTAAGAGGTAGACTTCTACAGGGACAAGAACTCTACAGATGTCTTCAGCAAGAGTACGAGGCTTCCACAAGAGTTCTAATTTGATTTTAATTGGGAAAGACACTTATCCCTATTTCTTCTGAAGGGTAGTTATGTATTTATTTTATAAGAATGACTCGGGAGACCGAGAGACAGTTAGCTAGATTGATGTTTTGTTGTTAGATCTCAAAAGTTTGTAAGACTCTGTTTCTGAAGTATTTTTCATTTAATGAAAGAAGTCCAACTTCATTGAATGGTATGACGCAATCTTGAGAAGATTTGTATGCTAATCCGATGGTAGAGGGCCCCTACTGCCCGAGAAGCTCTATGCATATTGTTTAGATAAGTAAATTTAGCTCTGTTTCATTTCTAATTCAAGCAGCTTTTTGAACTCTATGTTTTATGCTAACTTACATCGAATGTTACAGTCAGTCTTATTCTTATGAATTATTCCAAAATATCACTAACACTGAATGAGAGATAGTTGTAGTATTTTAGAGATTAGTTGCATTTCATTTCATTTGTAATATTGTTTCATGTGAGGGTCATTTCCAAACATACCAAGGTTGACACATTGTTTGAAAGTGGGCCACAAGAAAATTTAATCTCTGAAGGCTTGGTCAAAACTTAATCTTGAGACCATTCCAAATCCAAAACCATATCCACTTGGTTGGATTTGTAAGGATGCAAATTTACAGGTTTCAAAGAAGTGCATGTTGCACTTTGCAATAACTGCACATTTCATTGAAAGAGTTGAATTAGATGTTGTTCAGCTTGATATAATAGGTATGGTGTTGGGAAGTCTTTACTTATATGACAGGAAAGCTATCTTTCATCGCCATGAGAACAAGTACCATTTATTCAAAGATGGCAAGGAGTACATTGTGAGAGCTCATCATAAAAAACTAGACTCTTCTTTAGTTAATGCAGGGCGGATTAAGAGGCTCGTCAATGCAAGTCAAAACTTGACATTGATGATGATTAAAAAAAGAGAAGTTTTACATAATCCTTTTCATGTAAATGTTGATGTAAATAATGTTTTTTTTCATTTTGAAAGCAGGTTTTCTTTGAAAGAAGATGACAAGCAGTTGCAACAGTCAATATTGGTGTCGAGTGGTGCTAAAAAAAAAGTGTTAGTGCAAGAAGTTGCAAAGGTCCAAGAGAGGGCAAATAAGGCACAAGATTCAAAAATGATCATTGTTGGTTTCAGAAAGGTATGGTACAATGGCAAAGAAACTTGGTTAGGAAATGACACAAGTTCAAGGCTAATTGAACAAAAAATCACAATAAGGACAAGATACAAGGTGAGAGTAATTTAAAGTTTCCTTTGATTATAGACCAATGTATAAAAATGATGTTTACTACAAAGTTAAGTTGATGTTATGAAAGTTCAGTAAATGTGCAACATGACAATGTTAAAAGAAACAATGGTTGGTCAATGGAATCAAGGAAAAATTTGTCGTTTCATGAAAATCTCCAATTAATGAAATTAGGGAAATTTCAGTGGATTAAGATTGGAAGAGTGGGGACACAGTCTCCTCATCTTCATGTATAGTAGTCCGGAGAGATTTTGGGGTCCTGTTGACGAAAAAAATTGTACTACCGACAACAAGGGGGGTCTCCCTGGTGAAAGGTACCAATTAGACCTCACATCGTTTGGGGTAGGAACCCCATCCGATATGTGGGCTCGGCTGCCACCATAAGTGTTTCCACTCTTAGTTGTCGAATGAGAAGATGATAAAGAGGAGGTGAATATGAAATGACCAATCAGTGAAGAAAAATCAGCCCAAGATTGACGAACCACAAACAAATATAAAAGCAAGTCTAAGCAACGAAATAAAAGATGTTATGCCATGAGTGGGCTCGTTGAGCCGACAAAACCAGTCAGACATACATGAAAGGAAACACACTAGAATTTTAATTGGAAAATAGTTCACAATAGATCACTAACATGGCAAGGAACATATAAACACTGATTCAAGAGCAAATGTACATGCAACTGCTATGAATTAGTTCATAATCAATTGCATGCACGGAAGCATTCATACAACATAGTGAAATATTAGACAGCTAGTACTATCACCACAAGCAAGCACGCAAATCAATGTCGGAAAAGAGAACATATTGTTAATGCAACTGCAACGTCAAATACATGTTTACAACTCTTCAAAACCCAATAATGGAACATGGGCTATTCATCTCAATGCATGATACCAAAACCCTAGCCTCGCTACCTCTTGCTCTACTTGATACCAAGAGATGAGTGCCTTTAGCTCTCAAGCACAAATTCCTTTGTCATCCTGGCTTCTATGCAGTGCTAAAATTCCTCTATATCCTTTCCCGAAGTTGTACATATAGGCTGAGACGACTCTTGAGTTGCCCTTGACTCTTGGTCTTCCCAACTATTGGGCTGGCTTGTGACTTGGGCCATTTACGACCTGCGACCTAGGGTTATATGCGACCTGCGACCTGAGGTCATCTATGACCTACGACCTTGAGCAATCTGCGACCTATGACCTTGAGCAATATGCAACCTGCGACTTGGAGTTTTGTCCCTCCTGCATTCTTCTTTCGGTGATCTCTGGATTTCACAAAAAGATGAATTTTCCTGCATATCAGTCATGTGCATGTGACTGGGTGCCTTTGAGCTTAAAGTGAGGTTAAGGATCCACCTTCCTCGCTGGATCAAACCCTAGATTTTTCCATGCAAGTCACTGGCTTCTACCTGTAAACAAATAACACGGGCCACATTTACATAAAATAAGATTGATGTTGGAAACACATGTAATTAGCCAAAAGTAGTCTTAACAAATAGTAAATCTAGACCCCTGTGTGGTCTTGTTTTGCATGCCGAAATGTTGCGTGTGCAGCTTGTAAATGGTATCATTAGTCCAAATCCTTCACAAAAGATCTTCGAAGAAAAACATTGATGCTCATTATTTAGGTTCTTTCTTCAGTTTATGACTGCCTCCCGCATTACATGATTAACCTTTGATGGTCTTCAGGGCATGCCTAAATCTTCCCGTTCTATACCATCATATGTTTCCTTGTTTCTCGTCAAGACTCCTTCTCGGAATTTATGAAAATTCATGGCTAGTGTCAAGTTTAGCCAAATATGGGAACCTCTACTTATCCCAAGAAATAGTCATTCCTTTACATGGTTCTCCCCATCGTAATGCCTCTTTCCACTTTTATTTTCATAAAGGGTGGTGATGAGAACAAAATATGAAACACCTTTAAGGAGTTGGAGTCTTTACCCATAAATGGATAAGACATCATGCTGGGGATCACACTGTGTATTTCGTCACATATATGGCATGTTGCAGCCAAAACATTCTTCTAGAACCATTCATTACAAACTGGATCAATCTTCCAATGTCATCTTAACTAGAAAGGAGCGCTCTCAAACAAACCTCATGTGTTCTCATAATTGTATATCTTCTTAGGGACATGAATAATAAAAACACCCATTCTTTAATAGGCAATGAATTTTCATGAGGTCACAACCCTAGCATGGAGGTCGCATGGTCGGAGAGTCACGTCCAGTTATGGATCCTCTTGTGCGCAACCTTGCGACTTGGTGACTATGGAGGTCGCATAGTCGCAGCTCCCGATAGATCGCACCCTTTGTTCATGCCTTAGGCTTGTGACTCAGCGAATTGTGAGAGAAGTTGTGACTTACTATAGGTCACATATTCGGAGAGTCACATCGATCATTGCTCTAAGATTTGCGACTCAGGGACTAGTCACAATGAGATAGAGGTCGCATTTTCAGCTAGGGTTCATCGGTGTGACTCGTACGACTAATCGCTCTGCTATTCTTTCTGCAATAGCTGATATCTCCATCGTATGTCCCAAAACACAGAATCAACACATAACAAAGGAATTTGCATTTGCCGAGCAGCCGATGCCAAAACAGGTGCTGGTGTTCGGTTGTGCACACCTACATCATGGCGGTGCATGGGCCTCTTCTTTCAAATTCACCTCGAGTTACACGTTCCACATCAAATGCTTCATTTTCAAACTCGAATACAACAAAGCATAGGTGCAGGAGCTTGGTTAAATTATGTTTGGGTGTCCTTGGACGTCATCTTGAGGATGTAGTTGGGGATCTAAGTGAAATTTCTGTGATATATCTGCTTGACATTAAGATGAGATTGCTGGGCATTGTTAAGAGACGAAGGCTTTTGTCTGATAGTGTCATTATTTATCTAGAAGACTGTTCGTGGGAGCTACTGGACATCTTAGGATCAGATGTTATAGATGCAGGCCTGCAGAATGTTTCTGAGATATGCCTGTGCTCGAAAGCTGTTGATATAAGCCGATGCAATCGACTAACTTCAAAGTCAATTCGTGCTTTGCTGCAAAATTCCACTCGTTGGAGATACTGCGTTGTGGGGGCACACCTCTAAGTGATTTTTTTAATGCAATAAGGAGAGTTTGATGGTGCACGACATCTACCATGCTGGCACATATAACTTCCACCACTCCTTTCTACGATAAACAACATCTGTGTGATTTGCACCAATCACCTATGCAATAACGAGTATTGGTGGTGTGTTTGGCACTAGATGATCACCAAGGGAATTTCTGTCGTGCATGTCTCAACCATAGTATTAGTGGGTCCCCTCTTCAACTAACATCTCTGGAATGAGGCAATAAATGGAAAATATGCAGCTTAACCATGATCTCAAGCTCTGAAAATTTTCATGCCTTTATGCCTTGCTTGTGGACGGGGGATGAATGTGCCGTGCTACGAAGTCGAGCCCCCCATAGTTTCCGTTGCAATTTCTTGCCTGGTCCCTTTTCACTGAAACCTGATGCCATTATTGGTAAGTGGCTATAAAATAAAATGCCTGACAGTAACTTTCATGACTATGATGGGCTGTCATATGGAATTTAGTTACTCGTTCACTACAAGTGAAGACATCTAAACTTTAGCATGTTTTTTTACAATCACCGGTGGTTAGCTATGCTTATGAAGAAAAATATTTTCATATGTTCAGATTTTACTTTAAAAAAAAAAACATCAGTAAACTACACTCGTATCGATTCACACACAGAATGACTACACCAATTGAAAGGTGTACCCAACACCATTTAGAAACATTAGTAAAATACACACAAATATCCATTGCATGCACAACATCACTGGACTGATTGAAATGTGTATCTGACACGATTAATGAGTTTGATCATATAAATATGCTTACACATGAATGGTACCCAACCGAAATAGAAGCTTGAGATTTTATACTGCAGATTAAAGGGAAAGATTCTCATTTCTAAATCCATATTTGAAATCTCTCCCACATTTTAACTAGAACGTGTTGTCACTATTTGTAAGTGGACTAAAAAAGAGAGAACTTATGATAAAGTTTTTTAACATGTAGAGAGGGCCACCAAATCAGAAACCTCAAATTAACAGAGAGCGTGATGCTGTGTGCATAATATGGGTGGTGGGAAAACACTCATTCAAATATAGATTGATGGCAAGATAACTCTTGACAAAAACTACCTACCCTGAGGCAGCAAGACAAGTGGGTGCAGTGACGGGGGTTTGGCAGGAATAGGACATGGGGAGATTAATCGACTGAAGGCCAGGTCAGAGCCTTAATGGGTTGAGCGAGCAGAAGGGGGGACCTGAAATTTTGAATATACCCAAAATTTTAGGTGGTGTTGTAGCGGCAACAATAATTGGCGAACCACTGGTAGAATCCAGCATCTCTGTCAACGTCCCCACCATAATCTGAGTTTGGATAGTGATGTGAGGGAATATTGAATAGGTACTATGGGAACCTTTTGTATTACTTCAACCTTTACAAATATGCCCAATCCTTGTGCCTCATCTAGGTCTTGTTAAACAGAAAATTCCCAAGCAGAAGTTCACGCATGTGGGTAGTTTGATGGTGATGTAGAGAGCAAGGAAGCGGGCTTATTATGTTCAAAATTTTAAAATAAGTCTCTGGTGTTTCTCCTCTTCCAGTAGGCCTGGACAATACCCCGATGAAGTCACTTGAAGAAATGACACGAACGTTGCTCCGCTGCTAGCGAGCCTGGTCAGTACCCCAGTAGAGTTGTTGTGTTACCTCTCTGTGTAGGCAGCCTTTCTCAATCCTTTACCCTTATTTCTTTCATGTGCTTGTGGCACTTATTTTCATGTGCTCATGGAACTTATTTTTGCATGGGCGGATGAGGGATCTCAAATTATTTTACGGGCAAGAGAGGTTGTTTCTTGTTTGACAGAGATTGAAAGATATTTTGATTTGGGTTTGTCATCATGGCAAGCCTTCACATCCCATCTACCACCCACAGGCAAAACATGAAAAATATATCATTAAGATGTTCGAGACTATGCTGGGCAGAAGGCTCAAGTTAGGGGTATAGGCCATTCAAAATCATTAGGGTTCCCCACAAGCAACCAACTCGTATCTCCCTGGTTAATGAATTTAAACTCATACGCATTATGTTGAGAATGTGACTTTGATGACTTGTTCTAATAGAAGTTTCCTCTTGAGGTAACCACCGCAACCTCACGCAAACAATGGAGTTAGGGTTTTAGCAATTAGGGCAAAACAAGTAAGAAAGATCATCAGGATTTCGATGCGTGCAAAGATGTAAAAGCAATCCATCCGACTTTAAACCTGTGAAAAGGGGGAGTAAGAAGGCTAGTTTGGGCACCAAGGGTTTCAAGTCCCCAGGTTCAATGAGGGCTCATGCAGTGGTATGCAATGTATGGAAAATTTCACAGCTATCTCAAAAAATAGTGCAAATGATGTGAGGAAGAATGCGTACAACACGATGCAACAGACGAGTCTTATGATGCAATTCAATGCCATGTGCGAGAAAGATCAACTAGTTGCAAGTCTAAAAAACAAGGGAAAGCACATGCAATGATTATCTAATCATTATGCAACACTAAGAAAACTGAAAGAGAAATGAGTGTGAAATAAATGGAAAATTATAATGCATAAAGTTACTGACTGTAAGAGAAGACAACAAACATAATTTTAAACCATAAAGTAAACTTTCAAAAGTAAACCTAATTAACAACTTGAACTAACAAAATTATATTAAAATATCCTAGCTAGCCTAAACCTAAAAACATTATTTAACCAAAGAGGTGGTCGGGTTCTATGAAATCACCTTTCCAGTGCAGCCACTGCATTAGTTCTCACCTTGCAAGAAATATTCGCAATCAGAGCCAACATACAAAATTGTGCACCAACAACAAGACTTACCTAAAGAGCATGTGCAACAAAAAGAAGGTCATGGCTACTTACCAGAGAATGTGCCATAATGGATTATTCAAGTTGAATTTCACTTTCCTCTTGATACACAGAAATACGTACTTGAAACCTAAAATCATCTATAAATGACACAAATCCATGCACGCACAACCCTAAATCTGACGGAAGTGAGGTAAAAAATTTCCTATTTGCAGGTATATTCATTGGATAGGATCCATCAAACCAGCCAGGAATCTCATCATGATGTTGAGGATGATCAATTTGATGGAATGGAAAAAATAGGCATCTTCCAGGCAAATTTGAGGTGCTTGCGAATCCAAGTGCAGAAACCCTCATTTTGAAAGCTCTAGTTCAGAGTTGTTCCTGGGTTCTGTTGAGGATGTGAGGGTCCAAAATAACTTTCAGCTGAGGCTGAAATGCCTCACCATCCTGGACAAACTATAGACCTTCGAGCGAGGGGCTTCCAAACTTCGATAATTTCGTGAGATCAACTAGCGAATGGATGTGATTATTAATTGTGGTGATTTGACAAACGTCAGCGGGCTTATTATCAAGTAGGCCAAATATTTTAGATCTGATAGATTGACAATCCAATGCATCAGATTCTTTAGATTTCCCAATATGGGATGAATTGATCGGAAAATTTTGAGGCAATAGAGAGGTTTGCAAGACATCACATGCTTGCACTTGAAAGAAATTGGTACTGGGAGGGAAAAAATCAAAAATATCAGAGACAATGGCTAGTGTTTTCCTTCCAATAAATAAATTAGGGCATATAGGTTGTTGCATATCAGCTGTTAGGGCATAGAAATATGTGCTTAGAGAAACATCACTCGAATGGAAGGATTTCCCAGATGAGATGACATCCGGCACGGTTATGCTGAGAGGAGCGTGGTGCGTGGGAACTGTAATTTGAGGAACCCTAATTTGGGAAACCCCAGTTTGACTTATTTCAGGGGTCTCATCAGGATCTTGCGAGCCTGAGATAACCGTCAGCAGGAGCTGAATTGCCTCGACTTCCTGATGGGTCCCTGAATCATCAAAAAGTGAATCATCAAATTTTTGTGGCTTCATAGGGTTGATAGATAGATATGAATGATAGTCCCCAAAGGCATGAGAAAATACATTTTCAGATAAATAAAAATCATTGGAGCCTTCAATTTGATCAGGTTGGGTATATGGCATGTTAGGCTCCCATAGGGTTAACAGTTGGGATGAATCAATAAAACAAACATCTTGAGTTTGTCAAGACAAGAAGTCACTCCCTTTACTATTTAAATATTGCGAATGAAAAATATTAGACATAATAGATTCATAAATTTCGTAATGTGATTGTGAAACACCACTCGCATGTTCGTGATTGTCGTCAATACTAGTATAAGACAACTTTGAATGACTTGAATAAATTACTGGTGTGGTCGACTCACGAAATGAATAAGGGAAAAATGGAAGAAATGATTAAGATGCGGTGGTATCAAACGTACTAGGACCTTCATCTCGCACATCAGTGTCATCCGGGGAGGCCAATGATTTCACATGCCCATCACAGTCCAATGATTCTGTAGGGAAATCAACTTTATCTGGGACGAGACTCAATTTATTATCAGTATGTGAATGAGATTTAGAACTATACCTAGGCAAACGTTCAGTGGAATCGAGATAGGTTTGATTAACAGGGAGAGATGTTAGGCCAATATTTTTTTCAAGCTCTGATTTGGTAGGGTGCGTGAAAGATTCAGGGGTGGTACAACAGGTTTTATTTTGGTCCATTTCCATCATCACTCAGAAATTTTGTGATCAACACTCCATCACATGGAAATTCCAGAGGAGGAAAAGGAATGTCACACATAGTAATAATCTTCTTGAAGGACTAAATGTGTTTTGGACTCGGGGAGATAGACAAGGAAAAATTAGGGACAAAGTCTGAACAACTGGAAACTTGAGGATCATCATAAGAAACACTGGGATTAGACTTGGTTGCCGATTAAAATTGTTCTAGGGAATCAAAAACCACCTGTCGAAACTTTTCAATTAAATATGTCCAATCGACATCCCTTTCAGTGAACTCAAAACAAAAATGAACAAATATGATAGAAAACTCCTCTAGAGTGTTTCCACTCTTGGTTGTCGAATGAGAAGATAATAAAGCGGAGGCGAAGATGAATTACCAATCAATGAAGAAAAATCAGCCCAATATTGACGAACCACAAACAAAGATACAAGCAAGTCTAGGCAGCGAAATAAAAGAGGGTATGCTGTGAGTGGGCTCAGTGAGCCGACAAAACCAATCAAACATACATGAAAGGAAACACACCAGAAGTTAATTGTAAAATATTTCACAATAGATCACTGACATGGCAAGGAACAAATAAACATTGATTCAAGAGAAAACGTACACGCAACCGCTGTGAATTAGTTCATAATCAATTGCATGCATGAAAGCATCCGTACAACATAGTGAAATATTAGACAACTAGTACTATCACCACAAGAAAGCACACGAATCAATGATGGAAATGAGAACATATTATTAATTCTACTGCAACATCAAATACATGTTTACAACTCATCAAAACCCAATAGTGGAACATGGGCTATTCATATCAATGCATGATACCAAAACCCTAGCCTCGCTACCTCTCTCTCTACTTGATACCAAGAGTTGAGTGCCTTTAGCTCTCAAGCACAAATTCCTCTGTCATCCTGGATTCTGTGCAGAGATAAAAGTCCTCTGTATCCTTTCTCGAAGTTGTACATATAGGCTGATATGACTCTTGAGTTGCCCTTGAGTCTTGGTCTTCCCGACTGTTGGGCTGGCTTGCGACTTGGGTCATTTGCAACCTGCAACCTAGGGTTATATGTGACCTGTGACCTGAGGTCATATGCGACCTGTGACCTTGATCAATATGTGACCTATGAATTGAGGTCATCTGCGACCTGTGACCTTGAGAAATCTACGACCTGTGACCTTGAGCAATCTGCAACCTGCGACCTTGAGCAATCTGCGACCTATGACCTTGAGAAATCTGCGACCTGTGACCTTGAGTTTTGTCCCTCTTGCATTATTCTTTCAGTGATCTCTGGATTTCATAGCAAGATGAATTTTCCTGCATATCAGTCATGTGCACGTGACTGGGTGCCTTTGCACTTAAAGTGAGGTTAAGGATCCACCTTCCTCGCCAGAGAAAACCCCAGCTTTTGCCATACAAGTCACCGGCTTCTACTTGTAAACAAATAACACGGATCACATTTAAATAAAGAAAGATTGATGTTGGAAACACATGTAATTAGCCAAAAGTGGTTTTAAAAATAGTAAATCTAGACCCCTGTGTGGTCTTGTTTTGCACGCTGAAATGTTGCATGTGCATATTGTAAATGGTATCATTAGTCCAAATCCTTCTCAGAATATCTTCGAAGACAAACATTAATGCTCATTATTTACGTGCTTTCTTCAGTTTTTGATATAGATGCAGGCCTACAAAATGTTGCTGAGATATGCCTGTGCTCGAAAGCTTTTGATATAAGCCAATGCAACCAACTAAATTCAAATTCAATTCGTGCTTTGCTACAAAAATTCCACTAGTTGGATATACTGCATTATGGAGGCACACCTTTAAGTGATTTTTTTAATGCAAGAAGGATGGTTTGATGGTGCACGACATCTACCATGTTGGCACATATAACTTCCACCACTCCTTTCTGTGATAAACAAAATCTGTGTGATTTGCACCAATCACCTGTGCAATAACGACTATTGGTGGTTTGTTTGGCACCAGACGATCACCAAGGGGATTTACGTTGTGCATGTATCAACCATAGTAGTAGTGGGTCCCCTCTACAATCAACATCTCTGGAACGAGGCAATAAACGACAAAGGTGTGGCTTAACCATGATTTCAAGCTCCAAAAATTTTCATGCCTTTATGCCTTGCTTATGGGCGGGGGATGAACGTGCCTTGCTGCAAAGTCAAGCCCCCACGTAGTTTCCGTTGTAATTTGTTTCCTAGTTCCATTTTACTGAAACCTGATGCCATTATTGGTAAGGGGCTGTAAAATAAAACGGCTGACAGTAATTTTCATGACTATGATGGGATGTCATATGGAATTCAGTTACTCGTTCACTACAAGTGAAGACATCTAAACTTCAGCATGCTTTTTTACAATCATCGGTGGTTAGCTGTGCTTATGAAGGAAAATATTTTCATATGTTCAGATTTTACTTTAAAACAAAACCATCAGTAAACTACACTCGTATCGATGCACACATATAATGACCGCACCAACTGAAAGTTGTATCCAACACCATTTAGAAACATCAGTAAATTACACATAGATATCCATTGCATGCACAACATCACTAGACTCATTGAAATGTGTATCTAACATGATTAATGAGTTTTATCATATAAATATGCTTACACATGAATGGCACCCAACTGAAATAGAAGCTTGAGATTTTATACTGTAGATTAAAGGGAAATATTCTCATTTATAAATCCATATTTGAAATCTCTCCCACATTTTAACTAGAACCTGTTGTCACTATTTGTAAGTGGAATGTAAAAGAGAGAAATTATGATAAATTTTTTAACATGTAGATAGGGCCACCAAATCACAAACCTAAAATTAACGGAGAGTGTGATGCTACATGCATAATATGGGCGGTGGGTGAACACTCATTCAAATATAGACTGATGGCAAGATAACTCCCAAGAAAAACTCCCTACCCTGAGGTGGCAAGACAAGTGGGTGTAGTGACGGGGTTTTGGCAGGAATAGGACATGGGGAGATTAACTGACTGAAGGCCAAGTCAAAGCCTTAATGGGTTGAGCGAGCAGAAGGGGGCACCCGAAATTTCGAATATACCCAAAATTTTGGGTGGTGTTGTAGCGGTGACAACAGGTCCAAAATCTTCCCAATGGGGAGGTGTGATCAGGAGATCATGTCCATTGCTAAAAAATGCTCGAAAATGAAAGTGCTCAAAAGCGTTCTAAAGCTGAGTAACCGAAAAGGTCTCGTCACTGTGATTTTGTCCCCGTGAATGGTTTGCAAAATAGAGGTCGTATGGAGAAGTTATGAAGGTTTGAAAAGCCCAGTAAACTCCAAAAAAATGACTTTGACCTAATTTGACTTAGTATGAAAAAATTTCAAAAAAATATATATATATTATTTGAAAAAAATTTACATTAAGGTTTTTTAAGGCCTATTAGTGGGTGCCACGTGGCCCCAGGGCGAAGGTGAAATGAAATATTAAAATTTTGTGAAGACCATGGGGATCAACCACTCAACCTCCAAATCCACGCGCACATGTCTTGACCACCTTGCTTACCTCTTGAGTCTTAACCCTTATGTCTCCCATTGCATTATATTGTTTATATGTTTTGGATTTGGGGGTTTGGGAGGCCAAACCCTAAGGGACAACCTCGCTACCACTTGACTGTTGGGTATGTGTTATATTATTTCCACAACTAATCACGCGTGGGGGGGTCACGGGGGGCGGTAGCCCCCCCTGTCAGGGTCCAGGGTAGCGCCCTGAAAATTTTTTTTGGTCCTTATTTTCTGGTGGGCGGATCCGCCCATGTTTTTGTGCATGGGTTTGCACATGGTTTTGGGGTACGATGGTTTTCGACCCCTGGTATTTTGTAGATCCGATCAAGGGAACTATGGTTATGTTCTAATCCAGGGTTAATGGATTGGGGTTTATGTATGCTTCGGAATGTATATATATGTGTTGTAACACTAAAAGGAATATAATGAAAAATCAAGTTGGTCGTCCCGATTTGGGATCCACGGGAAAATCTCTGTGTTTATCTGTTTTATGTTTTATGCTCTTGCTACTGTTTATTTTCTGTTTTTAAGATTCTTTTGCAGATAATTTCTGTACAGTGTTAAAACCTACATTTGGCATCAGAGTAGTTTCGGCTTCAAGGGGACACCTTTGCTACTGAGTGGTTTTTTGCTCGGGCCTGAGGTAGAACCTGTTCAGTGGGAGATCTGCGGGATCGATTGTTGCAGTGAAAGAAGATGGCGAGCGGCAGGAAGATAGATATCGAGAAATTTAATGGTCAGAGTTTTGAGTTGTGGAAGCTCAAGATGGAGGATTTTTTGGTGGATAAATATCAATGGATCACGGTAGATCCGGGTACTAAACCAATGAAAATGTCAGATGAAGACTAGAAGAAGCTGGATCGGAAGGCAAAGAGCACAATACGATTGTGTGTCTCATATTCAGGATTGTTGAATGTATCTGGGGAAGCTACAACAAAGACCTTGTGGGACAAGATAGGGACTTTGTACTAATATAAGTCGTTGGTGAATAAATTGTTCCTGCGGAAAAGGCTGTATAACCTGAGGATGAAGGATGGAGACTTGGTGACAGAGCATTTGAACGCCTTCAATACTGTGGTAAGTCAGCTATCATCTGTTGATATTAAAATCTCAGATGAAGATAAGTGCATCAGTTTGTTGTGTTCTCTACCAGACTCATTGGACAGTCTGGTTATTGCAATAGGTAGCAATACAACTACCTTAAATTTTGATGACATTGTCTCAACCTTGCTATCGGAGGAAATGAGATGGAGAAATATGGAGGGTTGGAATGGAGATGCCTTCTCTTTATGAGGAAGGTCCTAAAATAGAAACAAGAATAAGGTTTCGAGTGGGAGATCTAAATCTCCTGGAAATTTTGTAAAGGTGTGCTGGAAATGCGGAAAGGAAGGGTACTAAAAAAAGGACTGCAGATCTAAAGCTCCTGAGAAAGGAAAGGGATCTGATGATGCTCCTTCTGCAGAGGAAAAAACCACCTCGGATGAAGGTGGGGATATGTATTTGGCTTCTTCTTCAAATACACATGTAGATCATGATTCATGGTTGATTGATTCGGGTGCATCCTTTCACTTCACTTCCCATAGGGAGTGGTTCTGTGAGTATGAGAAATATGATGTCGGTGATGTCTTCTTAGGTGATGATAGGAAGGCTAGAATCGTCAGACGTGGAAAATTCAAGTTGAAGAGGAAAGGTGGAAGGATTAGAACACTTCCTGGTGTTCTGCACATTCCTGCATTGGCCAGAAATCTGATTTCTGTAAGCAAGATGGATGATGCAGGTGTAGAAATAGTGTTCGAGAAAGAAACCTATAAGATGGTTCGGGGAGCATTGGTATTAATGTGGGGAGTTCAGATTGGAACTCTATACAAGCTTTAGGGCAACACTGTTATTGCTGGGTGCAACGGTTCTGTGGTTCCCGTAAGTGGAGCAGAAAGCCTAGCGGTCTCTGGAGAAAAGACCATGTTATGGCATCAAAGGCTTGGACATATTGGAGAGAAGGGCCTTCAGATACTGCATGGAAATGGTATGGTAGAAGGTATGTCTAATAGCTCTCTGGATTTCGATTTCTATCAACATTGTGTATATGGGAAGCAGAATCGGGTGAGTTTTCCTTCTGGTGCTAAGAGGGAAAACAAGATATTAGAGCTTGTGTACAGTGATGTGTTTGGACCTGTGTCGGTTCCATCAATGGGTAAGTTTGTGTACTATGTTTCATTCATAGATGACTTCTCAAGGAATACATGGACATATTTCTTGAGGAATAAATCTGAAGTCTTTGATAGATTTAAAGAATTTAAGGCTCTGGTGGAAAACCAGACAGAGAAGAAGATAAAGGTGCTGAGGAAAGATAATGGTGGGGAGTTCTGCAAGAAGGAATTTGAAGAATTTGGTAAGAAGTGTGGTATAGCACGGAAGAAGACTACTCAATACACACCTCATTAAAACGGAGTTGCAGAAAGAATGAACAGAATGCTGATGGAAAAGGCAAGAAGCATGCTCAGTGGTACTGGGTTAGGACAAGAATTCTGGACAGAGGCAGTGGAGACTGCATGTTACTTGGTTAATAGATCACCTTCATCAGCGTTGGAGGATAAGACTCCACATGAGGTATGGACTGGTAAGAAACCCTCTCTTTCAAATCTGAGGGTATTTGGATGTGATGCATATGTACATGTTCCAAAGGAGAAAAGGACCAAGTTGGATAATAAATCTGAAAGGTGCATCTTTATTGGGTATAAGGATGGTTTAAAGGGTTACAAGATTTGGAACCCAGAAACAAGGAAGGTTGTGTACAGCTGAGATGTGGTGTTTAGAGAGGTGAAATATGTTTTTAAACATGAATTCCTACCAAAGGAACCTGCGAAGATAGAGTTTGAACTAAAGGAGGTTGAATCAGACTCTACTACTGAAGAAGACTCAGAAGAGGAAGAGCCACAAACTCCAGCTGTGAGAAGATCAGCTCGAGAAAGAAGACAACTAGAAAGTTATAGTCCATCTGCTTTCTATTAAAATTTTTCTTTAACTATAACTGATGATGATCCCAGAACTGTCAGGAAGGCAGTAGATTCAGAGGATGGAAAACTATGGAAGGAGGCCATGGTTGACGAAATGGCATCCTTGCATAAAAATGAGGCATGGGATCTGGTGGAGTTGCCGGCTGGAAGGAAGCCCATCAGGAGCAAATGGGTGTTTAAGAAGAAGATGAATATAAAAGGAAAGGTGGAGAAATACAAAGCTCGGTTGGTAGCAAAAGGTTATTCCCAAGTTCCGGGAATTGATTTTGGTGATATTTTTTCTCCTGTTGCCAAAGTTACTTCTATTAAATTACTTTTATCTATTGCTGCTGCATTTGATTTTTAGGTAGAACAGATGGATGTGAAGACAAAATTTATTCACGGGGATCTAGAAGAGGAGATCTACATGAAACAACCTGAAGGCTTTATGGTGAAGGGGAATAAAGAACTAGTATGCAGGTTAAAGAAGTCTCTGTATGGGTTAAAACAGTCACTAAGGATGTGGTATCAGAAATTTGATACCTACATATGGGGACTTGGCTTCACCAGAAGCAAGGAGGATCACTGTATTTATTTTAAATTAATTGGTGATCGTGTTATTTATTTGGTCTTGTATGTGGATGATATGTTGTTGATTGGAAATGACAAAGAAATTATCCAATATTTGAAGACCCAACTATTCTCCAAATTCAACATGAAGGATCTTGGTGCTGCAAACTATATTTTGGGCATGGAAATTAAGAGAGATCGGACAAAAAGGAAGCTCTGGTTAAACCAGAGGAAGTATGTCGAGACTATATTACAGAGGTTCAATATGCAGGATAGTAAACCGGTGAATGTTCTGATTCCTGTAGGTACAAAGTTGTCTGCTGAACAATGTCCTAAGACATAAGAAGAAGAGGAGGATATGTCCCGTGTTCCATATGCAAGTGAAGTGGGTAGCCTAATGTATGCAATGGTCTGTACTAGACCAGACATTGCACATGCAGTGGGAGTATTGAGAAGGTTTATGTCAAACCTAGGGAAGCAGCATTGGACAACAGTGAAGCGGGTTTTTAGATATTTATGTGGCACTAGTGATTATGGATTGTGCTACTAGGGAAGACCAGGATTGGAAAGAGTGTTGGACATTTGTGGTTTTTTTGATGCAGACTGGGCTGGAGATCTGAACCAAATAATATCTACAAGTGGGTATGTGTTTAGCCTATTTGGAGGTGCAGTTAGTTGGATGAGTAAAAGACAGTCTGTAGTGGCTCTTTCAACTACAGAGGCTGAATACATAGCAGCCACTCATGAAAGCAAGGAATAAGTTTGGTTGCAGAGATTGTGTTCAAGTATGGGGTTGGTGCAGCAAGCTATAAGGATAGATTGTGATAGCCAAAGTGCAATTTTCTTGGCTAAGAACCCGGCTTATCATTCAAAGACAAAGCACATTGATGTTCAATATCACTTTGTGAGAGATATGGTTGAGGCTAAAAGGGTGTTGTTGGTAAAGGTGGACACTTTGAAGAATGTTTTAGATACATTGATGAAGTCTGTAAGCACACATAAGTTTTCTTGGTGTAGAGAAACAATGGGTGTTGCAGAACTGGGCTAATGACTAAGCTCTCATGTGGCCCCCTGCGGAAAGAAAACAACAAGTGGGAGAATGTTGGGTATGTGTTATATTCTTTCCACAACTAATCACGTGCGGGGGGGTCATAGTGGGGGCGGTAGCACCCCCTGTCGGGGTCCGAGGCAGTGTCTCGGAAAAATTTTTTGGTCCTTATTTTCCGGTTGGCGGATCCGCCCATGGTTTTGTGCATGGGTTTGCACATGGTTTTGGGGTACGATGGTTTTCAACCCCTGGTATTTTGTAGATCCGGTCAAGGGAACTACAGTTATGTTCTAATCTAGGGTTAATGGATTGGGGTTTATGTATGGTTTGGCATGTATATATATGTGTTGTAACACTAAAAGGAATATAATGAAAAATCAAGCTCGTCATCCTGATTTGGGATCCATGGGAAAATATTTGTGTTTATATGTTTTATGTTTTATGCTTTTGCTACTATTTATTTTCTATTTTTAAGATTCGTTTGTAGATAATTTATGTACAGGGTTAAAACCTACATTGACCATATGCTCAAAACACTGACTCACACGAAAAATGGCAGCCAGTTATCCCAGCAGGTTCTATGGTGTCACATGGTGGGGGTTTCAAAGCTTTTAAATGACGGTTAAGGTTAAGGGTTAGGGAACCGTGATATACGAGGTTCCAACCCTCCAATGGCGGAGTTTGAAACCGACGGTTAATCCGGAGCAATCACATGATAAGGTTTGGCATTAAATTTAACTGTTAATTAATCCTGTAGTTCCGCTGGTGAACCTCCAAATTTGGTGACCAATGCCTAATTTTTCGGCACTAACTGGAGTTCCTCTAGTTTTGGAGGATCTTTCCTAGGTGTAATGGGAAAATTACTGTTTGAGTCATAACTCTTGGAGATTTCGACCATTTCGGATGCATGAATAGTCATTTTTGGATAATTTTGACATTATAAACTCATTGGAATAGGTTTCAAAGCCATCAGAGGTCATGTTACGTAGGTTTTTCTTCAAGAGAGGTCAAGGAGCCACTAGGGCCACTAGGGTGTTTTCAGTGTATTGAGCATCCATTCTCATTTTTCTGCAAATGAGTAGTCATTCCTAAATAATTCAAGCATCTTGAAGCTATTTTTATAGAGAGAACATCCATTTGAGGTTTTTTTATCACATGTACCTACCATTTTTTATCAATAAGATATGAGGGACATGCCATTGGGAGCTGGACCAGTAGATGTAGCCCAGAAGGGGTGATCTGCTTCAACAATTTGCTAAGTATTGTCATATGTGATGCTTTATTCTCTGTTATTTACTACTGAATAGTGTTATGCAAGCTAACTTACATGCTTTAACCTCACATAAAAATCTGTTTAACTAAGTTAAAACCATTTGTTTCACCTGCAAACTTTAGTGAACATTATGCACACAATTTAATTATTGTTTGGATACTTAGCACAACAAAACTAATACATTCCATTCAGATCATCCACCTAAACCGTTTGCCACTCGGTACCCCCGAAAAACCATCTTCCCCGCATCCTCAATACCATCATCCCTACTCGTCACCTTCGTCGCTCTCGGCATGCCACATCATAGATCCATTATGAATCAAACCCATTCTTGCAGAATTTTGATCCGTTAACGCGTTTAATTGAGACTAATGACTGTTAAATTAACAGATCCATGCCATGTTCAACGAAAAACCATATTTTCTTATAAAGCCATGCAATTTAACCCTTTCAAGCTTTAATGTGCTCTATTTTATTCAAATTCAGTTGTTTAACAATTTTATAATGTGCAAGTTTTATTCATTGATTTGTCTCCAACCAAAGCGAAAACACCTACCTTGCCTCCTTCAACCAATTACAGAGCTCCTGTGCATTCTCGGTAAACTTGCTCATCTTAATTCCATTTCAATTCCTCTAAAAACAATCAAATATGCCTCCTAAAAAGAAAAACTAGGAGGAACCATTCAATCCCTTGGTCCACTCTCCCCTAGATTTAGATCATGTCCCCTTAGCTGACAAAGATTAAAAAATTAATGAGACACTGTGTGAAGTTGAACTATTTGAAATGCATTGTTGGTTAGAAGATAAGTGTATTGATAAATATTATGATATTGGACTCTGGGAGTCCAATTTTCCTCACTATATCTTCCGCCACACATATAGTGCCCCTTATTTTATCCGAAAGTTTCGAGCCTGCTATATCCCCAGTCACAGAGCTATCATTCCCCTACTGGTGAAATCCTTTTCAGCATCCCTGCACAATCAATTAATCAGATGATGCAAAATCCCTCTGTGGAAAATGGTACCCCTTTCTCCCTAGAATCTCTCAATGAGTTATAATAGAATATCTATTTATCCAAAAGAGATAAAATATTTGACATTTTCCTACCTGAAAATACTCAACTGCCAAAGAAAAACCCTCCATACCCTTCCTCTATCTTCCCTGATAAGGAAAAACAGATTATGACGGTCATTTCATACCTTCTTGGCTATTATTCTGATTAGTGGATATATGAACCAATTTTAGACTTCCTCTCCATCTTTTTCACAAAATCTAAACGATCCATCATCTTCAATTACAACCAATTCCTAGCAGACAACATCCATGATCATTTCATTAAATTTAAGACTGAGGAAGTTTTTAAATACTCATCTAGTATAGTATACGTGTTTGTGTATTATTAGGAAGATAGATTTAAGTTTTCCATGTAGAATCTTGATGAAGATGGAAACCAACAATCAGTCATCTTCTGGACATCACTAGTAATGAAAGAGCAGAAGGAATATTCATAAAAATAGTTCATTGAACTATTTGTACATCTAGCTATGAGTATTCTGAGAAGTAAAAATGAACCTAGAATAGGTGAAGATATAAAAAGGATTATACACTTGTCAGATCAAGCCAAGACATGAGACTGGTACTTGTACCAGAATTACATAGAGACAAGAGTCTATGGTTGTGAGCTTGATCCTTATAAACTCCAAAAATTTCTCCTAATGAGGATTTTTTCTCTATAATATATCAGACATATATTGAATGTTGATGAAATTCACTTTGTATCAGCCAAGAAGAAGTCCCAGTTTAGGATTAAAACACAGATTGGGCCCTTTATTTGTAATAGCATGTCAGCAGGCGAGGAAGTAGATAAGATATTGAAAGAAATGAACTTTAGCCTAACATTTGCTTGGTCCTATGACCCTTTGGGAAGCATTTCAAAGCTTAGAGTAAAGAATAAAACTACTCCTTACATACACACCCATAGGCCAGAGATAGAAAAGTATATGAACCAGTTAGAATGGGTTGAGAACACATTGTAGGAAGATGAGGAGCAGCTAGTATCGACTTTGACATTAGATACTCCTGTCCCACAGGAAAAAGCATGGAAAAGGAAAAGGGAAAAAGGGTCACCTTCAGTGACTGCAAATACAAGAAAAGAATTCAAAATAATGTACAGAAAAAGGACCAAGCTGAATCCCAAGGCTGACAGAGATAAATATTCAGAAAAAGAAGTTGTCGTGGTAACCAAGGAAACACCTTCATCTTCTCAAGTAGGTGTCCAATCCACTACTTCTCATACATATTATTCAGTATCACATGACTAGCAACATGCTATCCACACAACTAAGGTTGTCCAAGGTGAAAAGGAGAAGACAGTCTTTGACAGGTTCAGAGGGATTAAATTAAAAAACGAAATCTTCAAAAACATCACCTATACTCAATTCTGGAAGAAAATTTCCAATTCTCAAAGAAGGGTACTGTCAACATTTGATTGTGAGAAAGGTAAGATGCATATGGCCTTCTTTGAGGCCCAAATCCCTCAGCCAAACTCAACATCTTACTACAAGAAGACATCTTTTGAATTCGACATAAAAGACATTCATCCAATTGATCAAATGGAGATGCACAAGCATACAGGTGAAATAATCTCTTCAACTTTAACTAACATAGCAATGAATATTTCCAGGTTGTAGGTTTCTTTGTCCAACATCCAATCACAATTAAAAATGGAGAAAATCTCTTCTCTTGTTAAGGATACAAGGATTAAATCCTTAGAATATTTGATGGTTAAGATAGGATATGACCCATCAAATATGAAGGTTGCAGGGGAGATAATAAAAAAGAAGAATTCTTACATAGCAGTATTGAGAAAATAGCTAAAGATGTCAGCTACAAAAGATCCTGTCACCAAGGACATTGAGGAGACAGAGACCCAGAAGACTGATATTATTAAGCTCATCATGGAGAAAAATGTACAGATAAGAAAAATGATATCGAAATGGAAAAAATGATCAAAGAGAAAGAGAAGACTGCAAAACTTTCCATAGTTTCGTTGGATGTTGTACCTCTTACAACCATTCCCACAACTACAACCTCTACTCCACAAACTACACAAACAACATATGGTGCAGAGAAGTTGACAAAGGCAGTAGAAAATATGTTTATTCAGATATAAGAGATTAAGAAGCTACAAGATCAAGTCAAATTATTTCAAGACCAGAGGACAAGAAGTGAAGCTTCTCATTTAGTAGAAGAAAAAAGAGATTAGAAATTGATAGAGAGATTACAAAAGTCAAAGATAGAATCAGTAATAGGGAAGACCTTTTCCCAAGCCAAGGAAATAATCTAGGAAGATATCATGAACTCCATGAATGAGATATGGCCCTCCATCTAGAATATTTTTGAGCAAAAGGAGTTGATAAAAAGTTTCATTGAGGCTATTACAGACATCAAATAGGGGCTTGGAGAGATGCCTACAACAACAACCAACATTATCAAGTTCCTGAACTCCTAGAATAGATATGAGTTGGATGGTTTGGGAGTAGATGATAGGAAAAAAACTATCCTAGGAGTGAAGAAGATTCTTACTAAGAAGAATCTTGTTGTTCAGCTAGAAGAAAAGTGCCATAATATAGAGATAGAAGTCAACAAGATTTTCAACAGGATAGAGACATTGACACAGAAGGGTTTGCCTTCGTTATTTGTGATTAATGATAAGTTGATAACTCATGAAGACTATGTAAATAATTTGAAGGAAATTTCCAAGGACAACACCAAATTTTCCAGCATCAAGGGAAGTATGACATGCAAAGCATTTTTAGAAGCAATGAGTAATGACTTCTTCATCCAGCATGAGGTAAATTACATCTTCATGGTACAACCCACTTTTGCAACATATACTGAAGTTAATTAGATTTACTGAAAGGTGATTAAATTGACTATCCTAGAGGAAGACCGATGAGATAAACTCTGTGAGTTACATTATTAGACAATAATTGAGAGACAATGAACTTCATCTAGTGCGTTAGCCAACACACCATCCAACGTGACCCAGAAATAGGTCCATTCAGCAAGTGTTTCCTCCAAAACAATGCCAACATTCTAGATCATCTCTACCTAGCCTATTATTTTGCAACAATAAGACTTTATTGTTCAATATTACACTAATAATACACTGTCGGTTGAGACAACGTTTATGTAAATCCTTTTTGTAAATTAGTATAAATAATTCAATGCTCGAAGTATTATGGGTTGATTATTAGTTATATTTTTCTAGTGAGAATTTTAATTTCCATTTTTGCTGAAGCATCAATAATACAAGGAATTTCACAGGATTCAAGTGGTGTATTGATTGGTGATGTTTTTCTTCTATAGCTGTGTTATTTCATTATTTTTCCTTTCTCTGAAAATCTGAAAATCTTAACTGTATAACAGAAACTGTGATGAATAGGATTTTATTTTATTTTACTTTTATTTTTATTTATTTTTTAAATTTTTTATTATTTTTTTTCTGAATAAGACTAATTCTATTAAGCTATCATATGGTACAATATGAGATTACAATTAAGAGAGGCAAGAAACGGGCCAACCAAAATGATAAACTATCAACCTCAGTCCCGAAGAGAGAACATGAAACAAGAAAAAGAGCCATGAAGCGTGACTAGGAAACAAAAGAAGATAGAAACTAGGTTCTACCCCAAATGGGCAGAAGCCTCCATGCGATATTTTTTTCCTTTATTTTTGTTGAATTTGACCCAGCCATCATGGTGTGGATGGGAAAGAACCACTTATAGATTGTTGTTGACTGTGGTAGGCATCTCCTTATCCGTGTTGGAAGAGGAGGACTCATGAGTGCGTTTCTGAGAGATCTTCATGGCTTGGGGTTCCTTAGGGACAACGGAGGATGAATCTTCTGTCTGCTTTTCATGCTCCATTTTTTCATCAATCTCCTCCTCATCTGAACTCAAGGACTCAATGTCATCCGTGGGAGGCAGGTAAATGGTATCCATCTTTTGGATTTTGATTTGGGATTGTTTTCCTTTTTTGGGGCTAGGAACGTGGGGTAAGAATTCTGAAGGTGCCTTTTTTGGTGACAGTGGCTGTAACAGAAGGTGGTGTTCTCATAATCCAGAGTTTGTGTCCATAGGAAATCATCTATCTTGATATTAATTTGCTCGGGCAGACCTCTTATTTTTTCTATTTCAACACATATTATACCATATGTGTATAGTCCTTGGTACTCCCGAAGGGGATCTGTTATCAGATAACGACCCAAGGTGTTTCCTATTCCTTTAAAGATAGAAAGGTGCCATAAGCGGGTAGGTAAATTGGGAAGCCTGACCCAAACTGGAATCTTGGTGATGACTGTCGTAGAGGGGTTGAAATCTGGGAACCAGGGGGTGAGGAATAGCCCTATTTTCCCCCAAAACCACATACTTTTTGTTAAGGCCTTCTGATAGTCATTGTTGTGATCGAACACTACTATGAAGAAACCCTTTGAGCAGAAGATGACTACGCAATTATGGTTCTAGGTTGCGTAGATCCACTCGTAGAGATCCTTTGTGCGAGGCCAAACTCCATTGAATCTGTAGATGATGGTGACCTTTGCATATTTTTTTAGTTGATCTGCTAGATCTGGATGGGAAATCTCTACGGAGGGAATTTCCTCCATCTTATCAACCAGAAAAGGCTTGGGGGCCATAGGGGATTAAGAAGCTTTCTTCGGATGTGCATGGAAAACATCCTTGTAGGAGAAGGCTAGTGTAGATGATGAATGCCCCATCGCCCCCCCCTCCCCACCCCCCCCATCAAACGAAGGGGTAAGACTAAAGTATAATCTCTTTCAATGTTATAAAATGAAAGGGGAAAAGAGGCATCAAGTTGTTTACCTTCATATAAAATTCTCTAAAGAGCTGGGGGAATCCCTAGCGTGTGCTCAAGGGCTTGTAAAAGATTTTGTACTCTGTCTGTCGAGTGTACCCAAAGCATCATGGATCTTCTCATGAGGAGCTAGATCTGGATTTGAAAGGCAGGGGTGGGTAGATCTGAGAAGCCCTAGCTGCTAAGATGCATTGTAGGGTATAGATTGATTTTCCTTGCCTGAACATTTATTTCTGCAGCCCTTTTTGTTTTCCTACAGCGGTCCCATGAGCAAGGGCAACTCATATTTTGTAGCTCAAAGGTATCTCATGGGATCCTTGAGCTGTTGAGCTACAGAGACCGGTTGGAGCACTCAAATCCTGGGTTGTTATTAATCCCTACAGAGAGGCTTCATGCAACTTTCAGGATATTCACGGGGCTGGGAGTTGTCCTTTCCTTGTTTTCATGGCTTCCAGGGTTCTGCAGGTGAGAAGGAGCCACCTCCATTGCTGCTTCAGCACGAGCGTGGCTTACAAGGATCCCATCCTAAGCGTTTTTTTCAGTTTGCATCTCTTTGCAGTGCACGTCTTCGAAATTTGGTGTTAGCCTACATTGAATCGAGGCCCTGCTTGGTTTCTGGACACCATGAGCCACAAATTTAGGTAGTGTCTTGAAGACGGTGAATGGATGAGGGACTGTTGAAAAACAAGGGTTCATCTTGTCAGCGCAGAGCGTTTTCCCGGTTTACTCAAAAAAATCAATCTCAAATTGATGAATAGGATATGTTAATTACCACACCTTATTCTGGTTGTTTGAAATTTGCATGTTTTCCACTGAAATCAGATTGAAAAATACTTAATTAATTTTCAATCTCTACTAAATTCCACATTTCTTCTACTTCCATAATTCACTTAAAATCTTAAAAGATCCAGTTAATGCAACCTAGCTTGCCCTGTGAGACTCTTTCAAAAATTTATGCAGATCCAATTAAATATTTGTACTCCATAGCCTAATGGGAATATAGCCATTTAATCAACCAAATAATCAATATCAAACAAAAAATCAAGTACAGCTATAACTAGACTAAAATTCATTAAAAACATAGCTAAATTTTACAGAGAGTCCCTCTCTAAAGCTGGTAGGGCTAGATCCCAGCTTCCAAAGTGGTTTTGATGTTGTCCTATGTGTTTATTCTCACAATCTCGTAAATTACAATACGATAATATGAAGGAAGAGATAACCAATAGGAGGAGGAAACAAGGAGAGTGAGGAGTGAGTACCGATATTGGTTTATGGTTGGAGGGTGTTGGATATATTTTAGACACTACGCCTACAGTTGGACTTGGGCTTTGAGGGTTAGAGACCCTGTGGAGGTTCCCTGGGCTACAAAGTAGGATAAAATTTTCTAGTTAACAAGGTGGAATATTTAGTCATATTGTCCCAATAGGAGCATTGCAACTGAGCCATCGTAGAAATGTATTTTCTTATTAATTGGCATTATCAATATTTTTGTTAATTTTCATTGTAAATTTTTTGAATTTCATTGTCCTCAAAAATGAAAATGAAAACAAAAGAAACAATAGTAGTCACCATTTTTTTTTAAATGAATTTCTTGCTACAACTAATTCTTTATGCAAACTCAATATCCAGTTTTGAAGGAGGCCTTACACTCAAAAGTGGGAACTTAAGATTTTTTATTTTATTTTTCCTTTTAATTACTTTATCTCTTTTTAAATTAGATATAAAATTTTGTTGTGACATAGATATTTATTGATGGTTCAGAGTGGAAGTGAAATATTTTTTACAGCATCTCCTTCAAACTAGGGTGTAATATTACTATATTTATCAAAAGCCAAGAAGAATCAAATCTCTTGAGATGAAAACCTCTTTTAGAATGTAAAATTTGGAAAAAGGTTTGCATCTAGATAAGTTTGATCATTCTTCGTGCTTGATAGATCTGTAATTAAGATGAATATATATATATATATATATATATATATATATATATATATATATATATATATATATATATATATATATATATATATATATATATATATATATATATATATATATATATATATATATATATATTGATTGCATTTTTAAATACAGACATGGATTCAATGCATTGGAATCTCTTTGGGAACTTAGATTATTTAGAGTGCACACCTTAAACTTCAAATTCTAACAAAATATATATGAAAAACTACCAAAATGTAGATTAATGAGACTATTTGAAATGCTTTAATTATAAGATTTTTTTTTTCAATTATTTTATATAACCATATATAATATATGCATATTTGACATTGAAATATTTTGTTTAGCCTAACCACTGAAATATCTAAATATTGAATTTTTTAAGTATTAGTCATATTTTTAAAAATGTCATATATTAATTTTATATTAAGAATTGAATGAATTACATATCCATGTTATTATTTTTATTAAGAAGTAATTGCATTTTATTCTTATCAACCTTAAAATAATTTGTCTTACTTTATTTCTTTATATCCATATATATGAAGTAGATTTTGGAATAAATTAGTTAATTTGGATATTCAAATAGTTTATTTAAGTTAACGTGCTCAAACAATTTTAAAAACTATTATTTATAGCTGAAGGTGAGAATTTTTTTTTACTACATCTCCTTTATAATGAGTTGTAATATCAACAACCAATTGAGTGAGCATAGTGAGAATGTGGCTATTCATGTTTTATAAGGCTAACCAAACATGTATATCCATTTTTTCTTTTCATTATAGTTGAAATTGTTTTTATATTTATAAAATATTTTATTTTTGAATCAATTTGAGATTCATATCCATAATCATTATATTTTAGAATTTTTTATTTCAATTTAATTAATAAACATATAAAAACTTAATACTACAATAAATTATTTTTCTAAATTAGTTCTTTCTCCATATATATCAAAAATTAAATTATAAAAATAATAAAATATATCAAAGAAAAATGCCAAACGCACATATATATTTTAATAAAATTAAAAATAAGAATATTTTTATATATAAAGATGTGAGAGTCATATAAATACAAATACCATTTTGATTCTCATGTACCCAAGTGCAGAGAGAAATCAATTCTATCAAGGTGCAGTTTTGCACTCAAAAAGAGCTTTGTGTCTTGAGATATTTTATCCCTCATAGCACTTGCACTTATTATGGTTATAAAGGAATTAAAGAGTTCCCTATGAATAATATGGATAATAAATATTGACTATTATTCAAGATCCATCTTAACCGCCGATTATGTGATTGTGGAGAGGGATCAAAGATCTTGAGATCTGCAAACTTATTTTAGGGTATAAGACTTGAAAAAAAAGTTTGCACGTAGAGATATTTGATCTATTTCTATACTTGCTAGATTTGTGAGATGAATCTATATTGGTTATGTGTGTGAATTGCATTTTTGAATGAATATGTGGATGAAATTCCTTGAAAATCCCCATGGAAACTTGGATTGTGTAGACTACTTAAAGTTAAAAATCTAGTAAATATTTGATGGATTTCATACACAATTGACTAATAGTGAAACTACTATAAATATTTTCTGTGGAAGAATTTAATATATTTTGACATTGAAATATTATAATTAACCTAATAATTGAAATACTTTACTTATGGACCACATTGTCCACATTAAAATATGTTTTATTGTTATTAATGTATTTTTAAATACACAACAATGTTATTTAACCTTACATATCACATTGGATTTTTCACTATTATTAATATTTTTTAAATGTCACATATTAATTTTATATTAAAAAATAAATTAATTGTAAATCTACATCATATTACATTTAGAGGAAGTAATTGAATTTTTTTTTTACTTCCAATTACTTCTCTTCTTTAGATATTAAAATATTTTATTATGATTAACATTAAATTTCTATTTCTATTTTTTTTTAGTTTCTTCCTACATATATAGTAGATATTGAAATAAATTATTTAACACTAATATTCCAATAATTTATTTAAGTTTTGTATTGAAATGTTTTTAATAAGTATACATCTTAATAGTGTTTTTTTTTTTGTTTACATTTAATTATTTTATATCTTTTAAAAGTTGGTATAAAATTGTGTTACTTTACATGGAAATTTATTTATGGTTGAGAGCAAGAACTTTTTTTGTATTTTTATGAAGTCTCCTTTAGATTGCATTGTAATAATATCATTATAGATCCATCTTAATCATGGATATAGCAATCTCTTAGAGGGATCAAATCTCTTGAGGTGAAAAACTCTTTTAGAATGGAAAATTTGAAAAAAAATTTGCAACTAGATTATTGCTTGATAGATCCATAATTAATATGGATCTATATAGGTTCTTTTATATATATATATATATATATATATATATATATATATATATATATATATATATGTATGTAATTCTACTTGCAAAAAGTGCCAAAATGTAGATAAGTGACACTGCCTTAAATGTTTTAATTACAAGAATTTATTTGTTTCAATTACTTTGTATAATCACACACACACACACATATATATAGTTGACACTCAAATATTTTCTTGAACATGGGCCTTGAAAATTTTTATTGTTACCAAAGTTGAAATGATTTTCTTTCTTACTCTCTTTCTCTCTACATATATGTGAAATTGATTTTAAAATAAAATAGTTAATATAGATATTCAAATATTTTATTTAAGTCTATAAATTGAATATTTTAAAAGATACAATAACTATACATTGTCCTCACACTTAAGAGAAAAAATATAAGTAGTTTTTTTTTAATTTTTTTAATTTTTTTATCTCTTTCTAAAGTTGATTTATAAATATGATACTAAACATGAACATCTAAATATTTTATTTAAAACAAGGGTGAAACTGAAATATTGAGTTTTAATATCAACAATTAACTGTGCAAGAGTATTGGAAATGGGATTATTCAACTTTTATAATATTTTTAATTATAACTAGCCAAACATGTATATTCATTTTTCTTTTTTATTATAGGTGATATTGTTTTACTATTTAGATTTTTCTTTTTTCTTTTTTCTTTCTCAAATTACATGATTCAAGTTGACCATGTAATGAATTACACATCTCCCTTATATTGAGCTATAAAATACACCTCTTAACACACACACACACACACACACACACACACACACACACATATATATGATCCATTTTACTATATAAATGAATAATGACTTATATTTGAATTTAATTAATAACCATATAAAAAATTAACACTTTTCTTTTAAGTAAATATATTTTGTATTACAACAGAATTACAAAAGGTACGTTCTTCTGAGCATTAAAGCTCAACAAGGATTGACCATGAACATGGGCCTGAGAGGAAGCATATAATGGAGGTTGATATAGGCAAGTTTATGCTCACAAAGGAGAGACCAGAGAACATCCCTTTTGTTACATTGCAGAAAGATATATAAAACCATAACAACAACGAGTAACTCTACCTTCAAAAGAATAACAACTAGCATGATATATAACAACACTACCTTAAAAAACCAACAATGCTTCTAACGCTCATGGGGGTCCTCTTGGATCACATGGCATGGTTTGTAGTAGTAAAAGTCATTTGGTAAAGGAAGCCCTGAGGAGGTTGGATGGCCAGATGAGGATGAAAAATTATAGTGGTGTTATAGGGATTCATTGGCATGACCACCTTGACAGTTGACTTAGGTGTTATAACTGCCACCTTTTCCATAGGAGGGACTTGAAGCAGTAGATATGAGTTTCGAATCGATACATGACTCACGTTGTTGTAGTGATAGGTTACGAGGCCTTTGATGGGGAGCTCTTGTGTGTAATAAAGAAATCAAGGATTCATCCAAATTATCAATTGAGGGATATTATGAACCCTGAAGCTCCACACCCAAAATTCGGGAAATTTTGTTAGGTCCCTATAATACTAGTGAAGCCCCTTATTTTTATTGATAGTGTACCTCCCTTTTTGTTATTTTTGGGCCCATGTAGTCCCCATATAGTTATTATTGTGTCCCATAGAAGCCTACTATTGTTAATGTTGTGCCCTTACATTATTATTGTTATGTCAACTCTGATTATATTGTGACCCCTTACACTCCTATATATAGAAAGAAGGTTTTTTCATTTGAATCATCCAATAATTATTCATTTATGTAATGTAAGTGAGGTGTCTCCCTTGAAGAGGATAATTATTAAGTCGTTGATCTATATTTTATTTTATTTTGTGAGTTGGTTGCATAATATTTGGTATTATAGCTTTGGATTCTAGGGTTTAGCTTCTTCAAAGAGTTCATCTTGGTATCTGCGCTATAAATTATTTCTACGAGGCTTTCAATGCTGAAATTTCAACCACATGGAGCCAAAATGATGGTGAACTTCGTGTAAAAATTTCAGATATTGGTTCGCTATATTTTCGAAGATATGATCCAAGAAATTTAGGGTTTTTGCAGGCTCCGGAATTCAGCCTCAAACAAGTGATTAAGAGAAAATTGTCATAAATTTCTCTTCCATCATCGGATTTGAATTTTGTAAAAATTCATAGAAATATAACATACTTTATTTTTGTATCAATTTCAGGGATGAAGGCTGAAAGAAGGACACATGGCATTCCTTAAAAGTTTGCTCTACTGAACCATTCCATAATTAGGTCATTGTGGGAGTTCGGACATAACTTTATCTTTAAGAATCCAAATTAGGTCTGACCTATGGAATTGGAAAGAAAACTCAAAGTGATACTATAGGACTGAATTTTAAATATTTGGGATTTGAAATCACAAAGATACATCAGGTTCAATAGCGAGCTCCTCAAAAGCAAGAAAAATGTGTGTATTTTTTTGAAATTGCATAAATTTTGTTTGGAAAATCATATTGAAGTGATTCCAAGGGAATATTGAAGCACAAATATCAGTATTGGGTTCTAAAATGCCTCCCAAAAATAATTCCACACATATTAAGCCCATAGAAAGATATACTATGAGACATGAAGAGAAAGAATTACAACAACATATATCAAAATTATGAGATCAAGTGCAACAAATTTCTCTCTCACAAAGAGTAACCAAAAATTAATGGAACCTAAGATAGATGGAATGGAAGCTAAGATAGATGGAATTAAGAATAGATTAAAATAATACATTGAAGGTTTAAAGGATGGTTTAAAACTAGACATTGAAGGTTTGAAGGAAGGCCTGACAAAGTTGCTGCAAGAAATGCTTCCTAACTATGAAAAGGTATTAGATGAAACTCATGATGAGAAAAAAAAAAAATTTAATCGTGATTTCATAGCCTCTAACATTGGATTGAAAAGCCACCATATTCCAAATATCGATATGAGGAAGTTTGATGGCAAAGATCTAGTAACATGGATACTATAGATGGAGCAATACTTTGATCTCCATAATGTGCAACACACACAAAAGTTACGCATTGCAACTTTATATTTAGAATCTTATCAGTTTGTATGGTATTGATAAAAATTTTCTTGTAAACCACTTGTCACTTGTTCAATTTTTACAGAGGGAATGATAGAACATTTTGAGGATACAAATAGCAAAACCTTCTTTAGCCAATTGATAAATCTCAAACAATAGGATTGAATGGTGGAGCACAATGAGGACTTCCAAAAAATGAATAAAAGGGTAAATGATATTCCATAGGAACATAGGATTAATGTCTTCATAGGGAATTTAAAGGATAATATCCAACATGAGTTTCACCTTTGGGAACCTAATTCATTGGAGAAGGAATTTAGGATGGCAAGAAAAATTGAAGGAAAAAATATGGTGACAAGGAAGCCTACCACCCACAACTATAAATATGGAAGTGTTGCTACTCATATCCTTCCACAACCTACAAGTTTGACACCACAACCATTGGAAGAAGAAAATAGAAAAATGTTTTTGTTACAGTTGTGATATCAAATACACTAAAGGTCATAAGTGTGCTAAGAAGAAATTATTTTACATAGATTATGAAAAGGAGGAAGAAAAGGAACAAGAAACTTCAAAATAATATGATATACTCCAGTAACCAACCCTAGAGAAAGAAGAAATGAATCTAGTCATATCTTGCAATGCATTGGTAGGATTTACCACTCCTGAAACTCTCAATATAGAAGGACATTACAAGAAGAAAAAGGTAAAAGATTTGATTGATTCAGGTAGTACCCATAATTTTATTCATTGTGAGATAGCTAAGGAATTGAATTGCTTCCTATATCCAGCACTAGAGTGTCAAGTGATGGTTGCAAATGAAGGAACTATAAATTTCTCTGTAAAGTGCCATAATATAATTCTACCATGGGGGAATATGTATTGAATAGTCCAATTCTTTCCATTCAAATGGGTGGTGTTGATGTTTCACTAAGAGTGCAATGGTTAAAATCTTTGGGTACGATAGCTTTTAATTTTCAAGAACGTTTCTTGAAAATTTGTTGGGAAGAAAAGGAAGTTGAATTAAGGGGTATTGTAGGGAAAAAAGGAAATATAATCAGCTCTAATGGCATGCCCAAGCTTCTAAATAAATAGAAATGGGGCGTAATTGCACAATTATGCTCCCTAGATGTTCAAACATCGAACTTATCTATTTCTCTAGATCTCCAAAAAGTCTTGCACAATCATTCGAACATATTTGAGACTCCCAAAGGTCTCCCACCTATTCATGATAATGATCATGGTATTCATTTAATTCTAGGAAGTGTACCTCGAAACATCAGTCCTTACAGATATCCCTATGCCCAAAAGACTGAAATTGAAGCTATGGTTGCATAAATGCTCGACGTCAATATAATTCAACCTAGTCAAAGTTCTTTCTCTGATCCAGTAGTGTTGGTGCACAAGAATGATGGATCATGGAACATGTTTCTGGATTATAGGGACCTCATCAAGCTCACTAATAAAGATTAATTTTCCATTCCTATCATTGATGAATTATTAGATGAATAATATGGAGCAATTTACTTCACCAAGTTGGATATTCATTTAGGATATCATCAAATTAGATTGAAGATTGAAGACATTCTGAAAACAACATTTATAACTCATGAGGGTCATTGTGAATTTTTGTTCATGCCTTTTAGCCTTACCAATGCACCTTCTACATTTCAAGGTTTGATGAATTTCATTTTCAAACCCTTCCTTAGAAAATTTTTGTTTGTATTTTTTGATGATATCCTAATCTATAGAAAGTCTTGGAAGGATCATGTTCAACATGTTGACAGGGTGCTCAAACTATTAGAGGAGAAACAATTATATGCAAAAAGTTCAAAATTTTTCTTTGGAGTACAAGAGGTGGAATATTTGGGTCATATTGTATCTCATGAGGGTGTTAAGGTAGACCCAAATTTTTTTAAAGCAATTAAGGAATGGAAAATCCCCACAACCATAAAGCATCTACGAGGATTTCTTGAGCTAACAGGGTATTATTGAATTTTTGTTAAGGTTAATGGGAGAATAACATCATATCTAACAACATTATTGCAAGAAACTAAGGCCTTTGAACATCTTAAAGAAGCAATGTGCCAAGCACCAGTCTTAGCTATTCCAGACTTCAAAAAATCCTTTATTATGGATTATGATGCCTCAGGAAATGGAATTGGTTTCATTTTAATGCAAGAAGGAAGACCCATTGCTTTTTAAAGTCGTCCAATCAAAGAAGAGTATTTACACAAGCCTCTTTATGAGGAGGAAATGTTGGAAATACTACATGCACTAAAACAATAGAAAACTTGACTAATGGGAAGACACTTCAAGGTAAAAAAAATCATGTTAGTCTTAAACACTTTTTGGAAGAAAGATTATCTTTATAAGAACATAAAAATGGGTCACAAAGATGTTGGGTTATGACTTTGAAATCTTATACAAAAAAGGGAAGAAAAATGTTGTTGTAGATGCACTCTCAATAAAGGATGAGGATGTGGAAGCATTTCTTTGTGCAATTTATATTATCCAACCAGATTGGATAACCAAAGCAAGGGATGAATGGAAGAATGAAAAAGAAGTGTGGAAAATCATTCAAAAGTTGTATCAAGATCCCAGATAATCTGTTACATTTAGCGGGAAAAATGATTCATTATGGTACAAATATCGCTTATATCTTTGTAAGAATTACCAACTCAAACAAAATATTATTTTGGAATTGCACACCTCTCCCTTAGGAGGGAACTGAGGATTTTTTAAAACTTACCACAGGGTCAAGAAGGATTTTTTTTGGGATGGCCTTAAATCCGATATTCAAAATTTTGTGGTGGAATGTTTAGTTTGCCAAAAAAATAAATTGGAGACAATTAAGACCCCAGGTATGTTACAACCTTTATCCTTTCCAAGTCAATGTTGGGAGGAGGTTTCAATGTATTTTATCATAGGTTTACCCAAGTCTGAAGGAAAGAGTGTCATCATGGTGATAGTTGATAGAATTACCAAGTATGCACACTTCTGTACATTATCTCATCCATTTAAATCCATCATAATTTCTTCTGCATTTATGGAAACAATTCAAAAGTACATGAAAAAGCAAAGATTATTGTAAGTGATAGCAATCCCATTTTTCCTGGAAATGTTTTGATGGAATTATTTTCATGTCTAGGTACTCGATTAACTCATAGCTCATCTTATCATCCTCAATCTAATGGGAATAGTGAGATAGTGAATAAATTTTTGGAAGGATATCTTCATTTCTTTGTATATGAGAAACAAACACAATGGGTCAAGTGGTTACCTGTGGCTGAATGGTGGTATAACACTTCCTTCCATACTGCAGCAAAAATGACCCCATTTATGTCACTTTATGGATATCACCCACCTTCCATCACATCACCTTTAAGAGAAAATTCTAAGGTTCAAGTAGTGGAAGATCACATCGAGCATCAACAACATTTTCTCCAACTCTTAAAAGATAACCTCACTTTGCCGTACAATTGGATGAAACAACATGCAGATCAGTATCACAACGAAATAAGTTTTGATGTAGGCAACTAGGTATTTTTATGGCCACAACCATACAAAAAAAAATTCGCTCAAAAAAGCTAAGAAGGATAATAAATTATCACCAAAGTACTATGGTTCTTACAAGGTGTTGCAAAATATTAGTACTATGGCATACAAATTGGAGCTTCCTACATCTTCCCGAGTGCACCTAGTTTTCCATGTTTCATGCTTAAATTAGGTTATAGGTGACAAGCTTCCATTTTAAACAATATTTCCAGAACTTGATGAGGAAGGAAAAATCATATTGGAACCTGAACCAGTCATAGAAACAAGAACTTGAAAACTACAAAATTGATCAATTTCGGAGTACCTAATCAAGTGGAAAAACTTACTTGCTGAAGATTCGACGTGGGAGGATGAGAATTTTATAAAGAAGCATTCATAACTACTCAATCATTGAGGAAGATGCTCTTTTGAAGGAGGGGGGCAGGTTAGGTCCCTATAATACTAGTTTAGCCTCTTATTGTTATTGTTAGTGTATACCCCTTATTGTTATTGTTGTGCTCATGTAGTCCCCATACTGTTATTCTTGTGCCCCATGCAAGACCACTATTGAAAATTTTGTGCCCTTACATTATTATTGTATGTTGGCTCTAATTATATTGCTACCCCTTAGAATCCTATATATAGAAAGGAGGTTTTTTCATTTAAATCATCCAATAATTGTTCATTTATGTAATGTAAAGGAGGTTTCCCCTTAGAGAGGATAATTTTTAACTCGTTGATCTATCTTTTCTTCTATTTTGTGAGCTAGTTGCATAACAAATGTGGTGATAAGAAATTTTTTTGTGATGTAAATGACATTCTAGATCAAATAAATTTACTTCTAGCAACAGATTGGTGTCTTATAGATCTCGATAATGGTGCCTCATGATGCTGTGCAGGGCCTAGAGATGGTCACTTAAGACTTTGAGTTCATGAGTTGTAACATCTTCCACAATTCATTTGAAGCAATGCATAATACCACAATCAAAATGTTAATCCTCATGCCCATGCTAGGGAGGGTAGGGAGGTCGACCTCACCCACGACCACCTTTTTTACGCTACCCATGTTTTTAGACCATATTTGTATAGAAACCAAATAAAAATCTCTAAAGTTGAGCATGTTGGAAATACTGAGGGGGGGTCGGGGGGGTGTGAATCAATATTCCTTTCAATTAGAGCATTATTTAATCTTCAATTATTATCAGTGTTTGTACAATGATAGAAACAAACAAGAGGAACACAAATGCACACAATTTTTAAGGTGGAAACCCACTCTGGGACAAAAACCACCTAATGCTTTTCTAATAATTCTTTAATATTCAACTCCAATTGAAAATAAAGCTCCAACTTCCAAGAATCTAGAAAAGAATTCTTCTCCAGCTCCCACTGGATGGACGCTCCAACACCCAAGATTCTTCAGTAGTAAACTGAACGGATGCCCCAACACCCAATGAGCTATAACTCACCCTAACACCACCCTACAACCCTATAGAAGAATAAAAGAAGAATGGACTCTCGTACCATGGAAAATGGTCCACTTTACAATGATATAGAATGATGTAGAAGAAGAATATATACTAGACCATAACCCCAACTTTGACACAACCACCTAATGATGATACTAGACCTCCCAAAATTGCCTCTTCAACCCTTGGCAGATAGAAACTAGTACAATTTGTATAATAATGTATTTAAAATGACTAAGTACAATGATACCTTTACAATGATTGTATGCAATGCTGCCCACTTGAAGACTTCATATGATGAACTTCTTGCTACTATTATGCACCTTGGTTGCTACTCTTGTCATGCTACCCTCTGCTGCACCTTGCTTTTCTTTGCTGTCGTAGAAATTCTGGTCCTTTGCAACCCTTGACAACACATGATCTAGCTTTTTCTTGAATCTGGTGTATCTCTATTATTTTAGATCCTCAATATCTAATTTTTGGTCCTGGAGTAGTCCTCTGAATCGTCTTTCCAATGCCATAGGTTTGAACCAATTTGGATTCTTCAAGAGATAGTTATACCCAATCTCTCACAATGCCCTAATTATGGACTGTTTTAGCAGAGCGTACTTGTACGGCATGCCACGTGTCACTGTTTCTTCATTTGGCTCTGAAATTGATAGAGAGAAAAGTGCATATTGTGCACTATCTGCCACTATTTATGGAATTCCAATCCGATACTTAGAGAGAGAGTTATGATGAATTTACCAAGGTCACTTCTTTGAGATGAATTTCAAGAGCCTGCAAAAACCCTGACTTCCACAAATAATATCTCCAAAAATTTTGTGCACCTTGATCTGAAATTTTTACAGCGACTTCCTCAGGATTTCAACTTCGCCTCATAAAAATTTCAGCTTCTGAACCTTCGCAGAAAAAAATTTATAGCCAAGGTCGAGGAAAGTAAGAATGGAACGGAAAGTGAATAGACATAGAGATAGGGGGTGTGGTGTCGATCTATTAATTTCATTTCTTCTTCATATATTATCATCATGGGTTAGAGCAATAAAATTAGGGTATCTTGGAAATTTCTCTTTACTTTATTGGTAGTTAGTGAAAATTCCATGATGACTTGTTTCATATTGCGAAATCCCTTACCTAAGGAGGAAATGAAGATCACAATTTATATAAATGCTTAGGTTGAGAGGGGATTCAACAAGTGAATGTGGGAGGGATTTTAGGAGCTTAAAAAATAAAATTATGTGTTTTCAATGACACATGCCCCAACCCCATGGGGTTTTAGCCCACTAACTGGGGGTACAAACTTCAAAAATGAATATCTCTCAAACCGTGAAGAATTACATGGCGTGCCATATATCAACGAAAACATATTGACACGTAGAAACCATAAAAAGAATTATTGACCCAGAATATATTAATTTTGTAGGTAAAAATTCCCATGCAATATTGGGTTAGCCCCTGGTGCTGCTTGGGTTGACATCAATGACAACCGCTGATCAACATGGCCGAATAGCTACCTTTACATGGTTGGAAGAATCTTCTAGACTCCTGTAATTCACAGTATCACAAGGTGACTGATTATTTCTAATAAGATCGTTTATATTGAGAATAATATTCCATGGTTTTCATTTATTTCCAAGAAGGAACCGCTGGTTAAAAGGGGCAGAGAATGGTTTCTCCTAGGTTTTGGAATTCCCATTTTCCATAGCCAAATTAAAACTAAATAAATTGTTTAGTGCTTACCCATTAAACCTTGAAAAACCCCCTCTAATATAAAGTTTTCGGACTTCATATTAACATCCGCTATATCATATGATTAATGCCATCATCATTATTACCCTATGTTTTGAATTTCAGGCATTTAAATATTATCATATATTTTATATGAATTAATTTACCATATGCCCTTTACCCTAAGTTTGGTTTTAAGTGAAAATATGCCCCTACCCCACCATCTCATCACATCAATTCTCTGCTATCCGATAAACCCGTCAACTTACACCTCGCTAAAATCCGTTCATTTCTTTTCTTATCCACCTCACCTCGCATACATCCAACGGTCAACATTAGTTTTTGCCCTCCCCTCCCCCCCCTCTCCATATGAACGTTACCAAACGAGGGGGGGGGGGGGGGTTTATGAAATGAATGGTTTTTGTTTTCCTCGCCGCAACAAAACCACCCACCAACCTGCCACCCTACCATTATGACTCCCACCATCGCTGCTCCACATTGACCTACTCTGCCAACCAAATTCTACGATGGAATTGAATTTTGATGACCGGTAATTCAAACAGGGTTTTTCACCATCTATAAAGGAAAAGAAGGTTTTCTATGTTTAAAACTTCGTCATGCTACATGATTGAATATTAATTTAGAGGCAGTTAGAAATAGAATGGCCAACATGACAGCCAGCACAACAATCAGATAAGATCATCCAGTCATTGTTTCCTAAGAAAAAGTAGAGCCAGATGTCAGTTTTGTTTTATTGCTACCTCTTCGGCATTACACTAGCCAGATTCTGATCAATTTGCAATAAATAATGGACTGCCAAAGTAAATACAACCACCGTCTTGGCCGGATGTATCTTATCATCGCCATTGAATGGTTCCACTTGTCCAATTTTTGTTAGAATGTAATAAATTACGATCACTGAAGTAGATAGGGAAATTGACTTAAGTTTTAGTTAAATAATGCATGCATTGGCAGTATCAAGAGAAAGCTAAAGGGACGAAATCATTGTAAAATTCTCATCTAGTTGTAAACACCCTTTTTTGGATGAATGAAAAGACCTTGATGTTTCTAGATTCTTGTGTCATGATATGTGGTGAAGTGCTTTCTCCATGTAATTTTTCATCCTCTAGTTTCACATGTTGTTTCTTTCTTTACTGTTGATAAGAAAATTTTGTTCAGGATTTTTCATCGAGCACCTGGCTCAGGCTTGAAATAATATCTATGTTTTCCTCTGAAATTTGAATGGAGAATTCAGATAAGGTCTTCTCTACATTAACATTGAACCTTAATCTCTCCTCCCTTTCCATTTCACAAACTGTAGAGATCCATTCACATGAATAGATTGTCTGGCTACACATGGTCTCAGTTATTCATCCATTTAAGTCTATTTACACCTGTTTGAATCCATAGCCCAATGCCCCTCTTCTATTGTCTCAACCAAAAAACTCAAAACAAGCCCATTTTTCCCTAATAACTAGCCTAAAATTCCAAATCAACAAAGCTACATCTAATAGAGAGATCCCTCTCTGGGTCTAGGAGGGCTAGATCCTAGGCCTGAAGGAGTTTTGATGTTGGCCCTCCGGGATTCTGTCTTCATCCTTTGGAATTATGTGGCGCTAACTTAGTGGCGACCATATTGGGGAACTTTCTCGAGTAATGCACTTCAAGTTTCAATTTTGAATTTTGATGGTGAACAAAAATCATGCACCAAAAAGGCTATTCCATTCTTCTGCCGTCTCCACAAGCTAAAAATAGGATCAGTTCCAACGAGATATGCTCCAATGAACATAGATTACATTCCAGGTTTCCCAAATAAAATGCCTCAGGTAAATTGGCAAAGAAATCTTCCTATTTTTCAAGATGAGAATGTTGATGATGCTTTGTTACATCTCATTAAATTTCATATACATTTATGGAAGTTGAAAGTTGAATGGAATGAGCATTGCCACATGAAGATGTTCATGGCAACATTAGAAGGAAAAGTGAGGAAATAGTATGAATGTTTAAACCCTGGTAACATGTTTTCTTTAAAATATTTCCATAAAGTGTTTTATGAGCATTATAAAGAATATTCTCCATATTTGTCATTAGTAGAAAATTTTTGTGATCATTTTGAGGATTTCATAAAATACATTGAAAGTATTGATGAATATCTAGAAGATATGAATGATTAGGATATGTTAGAATCACTTTATGGATTTACTTATCAAGTTAGTTGTCATGATGATCAAGAGAAGTTAGTCGAAGATGAAATCAATCAAGAAATGAAATTAGATTCCCATGATCTCTCTTTGGAGGCAAATGATAATTCATATGCTCTTTTGTATAAAAACTCAAGAGGACATTCAGTATCTTGATCAATCTTGATGAGAGAAAGAAAACAATTCTTTTTTAATCCAAAGAAAACAAATACTACCTCCTCCTTTAACTGAAGAAGAAATTAATCATATTCTAAGAATGCAGCTAGGCTCTCAATTTTTATGTGATCATGAGACCAATTCAGTTTGTTCTACTGCTGATTTATGTACTGAAGTCATTCCTCATGGAGAAACATATGTAGAACAAATTGATGCTAAGGTTGTTTTACATTCACAAGAAGGCTTATTGGTAGAAGCTACTTCTGTTCATCAAAATGATGGCCTTCAAATAGAATTTAGCAATTCCAATCAAGATATATCATATTTGGTTGAGGAAAAAATATTGGAATACAAGAATGTCATATCAGATAATCATGAAGAATGTTTAGATATTCTCTTAGAGAATTATCCTGGGTATAATAAATTGGAACAAGGAGTAGTCCTAGATGAAGCTTGTTATTTGAATTCTCAGGACCAAGTAATTTTACAAGATCCTTTTTCTAGCCTCTTAGAATCATTTAAAGAAGGAATATGATATGCCATGAATGGTTTTTTGCAAGATCTGAGGAAAAATTTGAACACTTATGTTCAACGACAATTAAAATGGGAGTGGTCATTTTATTTTTTCAGCCCACTCAAAAAAGTGAACAAGAGTCAATCATGTAGTCTTTTACTTGATTGGTTATATTGGAGAGAAGAGTTCACATAGTGTATATATCGTCACCAAAGTAGAGTAGGATAGGTAGATGAGTGCAAATAAGCTCACTACTTTGATAATTTTTCCAGTTTTTGTTTTAGATTTCTTTTCAGTTTTCAGATCAAGTGTATTTCAAATTGCAGTTGTAGAGATTTCAGAGTTCAGCTCGAAGATTTTTAGCCACAAAGGTTTTGCTACAAATCTGAGATCAACCCAATGGATCAGGCCACTAGTCTATAGTGTTCTTGACACTTCACTTGAAGAAGTGCCATCCCCAGCTAGAGCCATTATTAGACTCCTGTAATTCATAGTATCATAAGGTGACTAATTATTTCTGATAAGATTTTTTATATTGAAATTAATATTCCATGGTCGTCATTTATTTCCAAGAAGGAACTGCCAGTTTAAATGAGCAAAGAACAACTTCTCCTAGGTTTCAAAAATCCCATTTTCCATAGCGAAATTAAGCCTAAATACATCGTTTATTTCTTACCCATTAAAGCTTCAAAAAAACCCTCTAATATAAAGTTTTCGGACTTCATATTACCATTCGCCATATCATATGATTAATGCAATCATCATTATAAACCTATGTTATGAATTTCAGGCACTTAAATATTATCATATATTTAAAATGATTTAATTTATCATATTCCCTTTACCCTAACTTTGGTTTTAAGTGAAAATCTGCCCCTACCCCACTATCCCGTCACATCAATTCTCCATTATCTGATAAACCCATCAACTCACACCTCGCTAAAATCTGTTCAACTCTTTGCTTATCCACCTCACCTCGCATACATCGAACGCTCAACATTCTTTTTCGACCCCCCCCCCAAGCCTCTTCATTCGAACGTTACCAAACAGGGGGGGTACGAAATGAATGGTTTTTTTTTGGGCCCTACCCTTACATGGTGGCACCATGGCGTTTCGCATCCCCCTTTTCTGAAACCACCTACCACCTCAGGACCCCTCTGAAATGGTTTTCCCCACTACAACAAAACCACCAACCAACCTTCCACCCTACCATTACCACTCCCACCATCGCTGCTCCACATGGACCTACTCTGCAAACCAGATTCTACGATGGCATTGCATTCTGATGACTAGTAATTCAAATAGGGTTTTGCGCCATTTATAAAGGAAAATAAGGTTTTCTTTCTTTAAAACTTCATCATGCTATAGGATTGAATGTTAATTCAGAGGCAGTTAGAAATAGAATGGCCAGCATGACAGCCAACACAACAATCATATCAAATCATCCAGTGATTGTTTCCTAAGAAAAAGCATAGCCAAATGTCAGTTTTGTTTTATCGCTGCCTCTTCTGCATCACACTAGCCAGATTCTGATCACTTTGCAATCAATAACGGACTGCCAAAGTAAATACAACCACCATCTTGTCCAGATGTATCTTATAACCTCCATTGCATGGTTCCACTTATCCAATTTTTGTTAGAATGTAATTAATGACGATCGCTAAAGTAGATAGGGAAACTGACTTAAGTTTTAGTTAAATATTACATGCATTGGCAGTATCAAGAGAGAGAGAAAGGGATAAAATCATTGTAAAATTCTCATTTGGTTGTAAACACCCTTTTTTGGATGAATGAAAAGACCTTGATGTTTCTAGATTCTTGTGTCGTGATATGTGGTGAAGTGCTTTGTCCATGTAATTTTTCATCCTCTAGTTTCACATGTTGCTTCTTTCTTTATTGTTGATAAGAAAATTTTGTTCAAGATTTGTCATTGGGCACCCTACTCAGGCTTGAAACAGTATCTATGTTTTCCTCTGAAATTTGAATGTATAATTCAGATAAGGTCTACTCTGCATTCACATTGAAGCTTAATCTCTCCTCCCTTTCCATTTCACAAATTGTATAGATTCATTGACATGAATAGCTTGCCTGGTTACACATGATCTCAATTATTCATCCATTTAAGTCTATTTACACCTATTTGAATCCATAGCCCAATGGCCCTCTTCTGTTGTCCCAACCAAAAAACTAAAAAAAAAACCCCTTTGCCTTAATAACTAGCCTAAAATTCCAAATCAACAAAGCTACATCTAATAGAGAGATCCCTCTATGATTCTAGGAGGGTTAGATCCTAGGCCCAAAGCAGTTTTGATGTTGGCCCTCCGGGATTTTGTCTTCATCCTTCAGAATTACGGGGTGCAGATAGAATTGATGGCCGTGTCAAGAGCTCCCAACGTTTTAATGAGGAATGAGGGATGTTAGACACCAAGTGGAATGCCCATGCACTTTAAATGCAAGAGGTTGGTGGGCTTAACACTACCACCACACTCCAAACTTGAGACATGGTGGAAAGAAAGTGAGATGCATCGTAAAAATCCCACCCAAGGTCTATGTACTAAATTCATTAAGAACACTGAAGGCTTGCATTGTGAGACTACCACCCAGATCCAAGGGATATAAAAACTCGACACTTAAAATGAGTTTTTTTCTAACTTAAATATATATCTATATATATCAATACAATGCATATCACATTAAAAATTTAAATTAAAAAAAAATGATAAAATATGTCAAATAAAAATGCCAAATAGATTTTAATTAAATTCAAAATAAGTGTAGTTATATGTGTGTGTGTGTGTGTGTGTGTGTGTGTGTGTGAAAACACAAACCCATCTTAACTCACCTACCAAGAGCTAAGAGGAATCAAATCTATTTAGGTGCAAATTTTGCAAATTTTTCCTCAAGATTTCGACTAAAAAAGAGGGTTGTGCCTTGAGATATTTTATCCCTTGCAACATTTGATAGATCCATAGGTAATATGAATGTATTACCGTTATAACAGAGTTTCCAACCTATAATGTGGATAATTAGTATTGGCTATCGTTGAGAGTGATAAAATTTCTTGAGATATAAGTCTCTTTTAGAGTACAAGACTTGAAAAAAGGGTTTGCACCTAGATATATTTGATCTCTTTCTACACTTACTAGATTTTTGATTAAGATGAATGTACACTATATATGTATGTATGTATGTGTATCATGTGTAATTTTCATTGTTTAAATTTCATTTTTGAATGAATATAAGGATTCAATGCCTTAGAAAATCCCTAGGGTACTTAGATTATGTAGACAACAAATCTTTGTTTGATTTTAGACAAAATGACCAAAATGACCAAAATGTAGAATGGTGAGACTACTTAAATGTTTTCACCATAATATTTTTTTCAAATGCTTATATTATATATATGGTTGACATTCAATATTTTACTTAACATGAGCATTGAAATATTTTATTTATGGGTCACATTGTCTACATTAAAATAATTTTTTGTTGAAAATATATTAAATTCATGACAATTTTATTTACTTATTACTATTATTAAGAAGTAATTGAATTTTTCTACTTTCAATTACTTCTTTACTTTGGATATTATAATATTTTATTATGAGCAACATTAATTTTTTTCTTTGGTGAAGTTATCACTATATGCACATATAAAGTTGATATTGAAATAAATTAATTAAGATGAATATTCAAATAAGTTATTTAAGTCTTGGATTGGAATATTTTTTAAAATGATAAGAATTATACATATTAAAATAATATTATTTTCTTTTTACATTTAATTATTCTATCTCATTTTAAAGATGATATAAAATTGTGCTACCTTACATGGAAATTTATTTGTGCCTTAGAGTGAGAGTGACATTTGATTCAGACTTGGTTGTAATAATAAAAATATAGATTCATCTTAACAACATATATTGCAAGCCTAGGGAGAGATCAAACATCTCAAGGCGAAAACCTCTTTTAGAATGCAAAATTTGAAAAAAGGTTTGCACCTAGATAGATTTGATCCCTCTGAGTGCTTGATAGATTTGCAGTCAATATGGATCTATGGATATGGATCTATACAGGTTCTTTATATATATATATATATATATATATATATATATATATATATATATATATATATATATATATATATATATATATATATATATACAAGTGTATAAATGGATTTAGTGCCGATTTAGTGTCTTCAATTCTCTTTGTGTACTTGGATTCTATTGAATACACATCTTAAACTTGTAATTCTAACAAAATATATATGAAAACTGTCAAAATATATATTAGTTAGACTAGTTCAAATGTTTTAATTAAAAGAATTTAGTTTTTTTCAATTATTTTATAATTGACATTGAAATCTTTTCTTGAACATGGACATTGAAATATTTTATATAAAATTTAGCTTGTCCAACATCTAAAGTGGACACTCCCATCTATCATTAAAGACTAATAAACTTAATAATGAAACCAATAAGAAAAAGCCTTAAATAGATAAAAAAATACATAATAGCTAGCTCTGAGTATTAATTAAAATTAAAAAGAACCAAAATCTCCTTTAGAGGAAAAGCTATTGGGCAAAGTTTAAATAAAAAAAATTGAATGAAATAGAATAAATGTTAAAATGGAAATATTTAAAAATATATGAGTATTAAGAAAAATATTATATCTTATATATATATATGAAATTCAAAATACTATGAATATGTAAAATAAAATAAAAAAGGGAAGGGGTTATCCATAAGAAATGAAACTTGGAAGATAATCAATCAACTTAGGGTACAAATACAATTGTGATAAACTCTTACCATACACACTCTACAACTCCACTGGAAACAACTAATACATATCAACTAATACACATCGTAGCCCACTGGAAACAATTACACAACATTTTATTTGCCCTCTCCATTTATTTGACACCCACACATTACAATAACCCTCTGCTGTAATTGGCTAAACGTCCGCCATTGTAGAGGTATGGCCAAATTCAGAAGAGATGGTGGCGATGCTTGCGGCCACCCTCGGCTTCCTCAGCCGCCTCCTCGTCTTGTTTCTTCTCGTGACGCTCGTGGAACGCATAACCACCGCTGCCCACAGCGGCCGCCGCAGCGACTTCCTCCTCTATCCTGTGCCTCCCAGCATGCTCAGGATCCTTCTTTGCCTCATGCTTCTCATACTAAATATATCATGATTCATAACCACCAATATTAATTCAAACACATCAATTAGATCCAATCATAAAAATAAACATATGCTTATTGTGTATATAGCAGAACATGAGAAAAATATACTCATTCTGTATATAACAGAACATGAGAAACATATACTCATTGTGTATATAGTGCAACGTGATAAACATATACCCATTGTGTATATATCAGAACATCACAAAAATATATATTCATTGTGTATATAGCGGAACATAACATCGCATACCAGTGCATAGGCTCCGGCAGCCATGGCTCCGAACTCCCCGAGGTGCTCCTTACGCTTGTCGCTTTTTACCTCCTGTCGGGCTCTGTCATAATCATCTGACTGGTCTTGTTGATAACCAGTGTCGCCGCCATAACCGGAATCGACATTAACACGAGAGCCCCTCTGATAATCAGAGTTGTCGTTATAACCAGAGCCAGTCTGGTAATCATTGCCGGCGTTATAACCAGAACCCGTCTGGTAATCAGAGCCGGCGTTATAGCCAGAACCAGTCTGGTAATTACTGCCGGCGTTATAACCAGAGCCAGTCTGGTAGTCAGAGCTGGCGTTATAACCAGAACCAGTCTGGTAATCAGAAGATCCATAGGAACCCTGATCAGCATAACCCGAGTTAAAGTTATCGTCGTCCTCCTCCTTTTTGTGGTGGAAGAGGTGGTGACGATTCCCTTCAGACATGGTTGGACACTGAGAAAGACACAGATTATACGGGGCGACTGGATTCGAAACCCTAACACACACACAGACCTAAATACAAAAAAAAAAATGCTAAACACACACAGAGCAGCTAGATGTTTTGGATATAAGAAGATATACAAGCCTATATATAGCTGGTGGGGTGGGGCGCTGATAGCAGAGAGCCTACCAAGTGATTAGTTGTAAAAGTTAAAAGTTAGCAATTAATATAAATTTGATTTAGCCCAAGACTTTTACTAAGTAGCATAAATCTTAGCTTTGAATTTTATTGAATTTTATAATTATGGGCTCTAGATCAATTGTGATAAAATTCCCAATGATTAAAAGGTAAGAATGGAAACAATTTCCACTGCTGCTGCATTAAGATTCTTGAAAAAGTTAACCATTTACTAAAAGATAATTTGACATGGGGTCCAATGAGAAGTGGCAATTGATGGATGGATAAGATGGTGGTTTGGAAATTACTGGCAATTCATTTGGTGGGGGTTGTCAATCATAAATTATTGCTGGAACTTTGAAATGTTTGTCGGTAGGATATTTTTTGTGGGGTTGAATGCGCCAGGTCACAAGAAATAGGGCTGGAGTTGGGGTCCATGGAGGTAGGGTTGGTTGGAAGAGTAGTTGTCATGGCATGTGATAAATGCTCAGTTATAATTATTGTTGCATGTCCTTTTAGTCTGGTAGGAGGTAATTTGGATAATGCCTTATGCCATTTGCGTAATATTTTTATTTTATATGGTTAGGGATAAGTTCATATTTATTGTTTAATGCAATAAAAAATACATGGAGCGGAATAGCAATGTTTAAATTCAAAAATACATTTTTGAGTATAACTAGCAATTGCACCTAATGTTGCAAAGGAAACGCCGTAAGGAAGAAGCTAGAAAGAAATCAATTGTAATTAATTTAATGTTAAACAGAGAAATTAAGATATTGATTGTCAAAAATAGATATAAAGGAATTAGGATACAGATAGCCAAAACCAAAAGAAAATGTTTTAGCTGTGGGTCAAAGGGGGAAAGAACAGAAATACTCTGTGAGGCAGAGTGACCTACGTGAGGGATTATGTCCTTTATGCATGTTAAGGAAAATATTGGAGAACATGATGAAGTCTGCAAGGATAGAGCTGGAATGAAGAAAAGAGAAATGTTGTGAAATAGTGTTATGAATATGGTGCATAAAATTTGGTTTCCCCAAAGGCCAATATAACTAATTTAAAATGAATTTGTGCAACATATACATATGCACAAGGATGACAGTTTGCTTTCACAAGCCTCAGAATCTCTCATTCTGATGATGTGGAGGAGATAGCCTGAGAATCTCTCATTCTGTCATGATGAGGAGGAGAATGACAGTGATGCTGCTGCTCTGCTTTGGGCTTAAATTCCCTGAGAATCTGCGAATCTTATTAGCAGAATGAATGATATCATTACTTTTTTTATCAGTCCAAAAGCAGCATAGCCCTCTAGTATTTGCCAAAAAAGAGTTTTGAGGACCACACTCAGACAGTGGAAGTAGTTTTCACTGAGGGATGCCATGTGTCTCATGGCGTGTCCAAGTGCACTGTTCAATCAAATGATTATGAGGCGCATAATATGATTAAGAGGGCACACCCCCATAATTGAATTTGTGTGAAACATTTTGGTAGCGGGATCGAGAGGGGGGGCTTCCCCGCAACCTTTAGAGTTCATATCTGAAATTTCAAGGAATGATATGTCATTTCAATGGTTTGGCACGTATAAAATATTTATGGATACGTATAATTATTCTGGTCCTGGGAAAGCAGCAAGCAGGAAGGGGATAAGTCATTAGGAAATTAATATAATTGTATGAATTGTTGATGAAGTTAAGAGGAAGAAGACTGGTACTTTTAGTCCTCATTAATATCTTGATAGTGTAATCAGGCCTTGGTCTCCAATAAATGGGTGTGAACTATAAAGATAAACTTTAGTTCTTTATCATTGTCTCTCTGAGCCTTGGAATTCTAATCCACATTGCATCAATATCCTTTGTTGCATGGTGCATGGAAAGATGCATCAAGGCAGTATTTGAGTGTAGCACGTAATTGAAATGATTCCTTTGAGATTTACCAAAATTTATTGAACGATAAAAGAATTCCAATCTCTTGAGGTGACATATAGATAAAAGTTTCAAACAGACTTTTCCTAGTGCTCACTATTGAAATATGAGTCAAGTAGGCAAGTAATACACTGCACTGTCAGCATGCTGAGCCAAGCAGTTAACAGACATTGATAGTTTGCACTCATTACCTAAAGGGAACCAATTAGCAAATGAGTAATCAAATCACCTTAATGAATAATAAGGATCTGAATTTCAATATGTAATTGTAGTGGTTCTCATTGCCCTTGATATAATATTGTTGGTATTTTGTATCTAAAATGCAGATGGGATCCTAGCAGAAGAATGAGTTATTATCATTCTTGCAGTCATCTTACTTCAATTATTATATTGTTTGAAGCCATCTCCTATAATTTTGAGCTTATCTGTGTAAATTTTCAGTTGCAGCGAGAGGCAGTGATGTGTTAATGGTTATTGCAGTATAAAATGTTCATTTAGTTAATTCCATATACGGCAGAAGATTATGATTTAGCTAATGGCATTATGGGGCTACAATGATTTGCAGAGAATATTACTCTTTCTGAGACATGAACACTAAATTAAACTGCCTTTTTCCATCGAAAGATGGAGATTGAGAACATTCATAAGAATATTTCTATTTGTTTATTATTCTGACCAGATGCTTCCTATTAACACCATGTAGAAAGCATGTCCTTCCCCATTCTGGGAGTATTAAATGTAATGTAGTTGATTTACAAAACTCTAGAAAGCCTCGTTAGGCTGATGTATTTGATTTACAAACTCTAGAAAGACCCATTAGGCTGAGAAGCTACAAGTCAGCGTATCTATTCAATTGCCCAGGGCCTGCACCCTGCCTTAACTGGTTACTGCATCAAATGGACTGTTTGCATGTGTGAGATAGTAGGGATTTGAGCCTTGGTGGAACGTATGAAACAACCTTGCCTTACCAACTAACCAAGACCCCATTGACATATCTCATAGTTTACTGGAAAATTTAAACTAATAAAGAGCTCTTAGCAGGTGCACATGTGAGCAGATAATCATCCCAGGAAGCAGATTTATTTTCTGATGGATGATATTATACTTATTTTGAAGAGCAAAACTGAAGCATTTGGTTTTCTACCATAGTTTATAATTTTGAAGGTTAGAACAACCAGAATAATTAGCCATCAGATATGGATCAAATTGAATATAATTATGTAACTAGAGGAACCCTTTTTCCCATATTTTCTTGAGTCATGATATGTGCAAGGATTGCTTGCAATCTCACTAATTTTATGTTTAGATTATCATAGAAATAAATCTAGAATCTGGAGTTTTTATTTAGAGGAAACTAAAATTAGATGAACTAATGTTTTCAGGTAATTTTACGGTGGGGATTAGAACGAGGCACAAGTGTGTTACCTCGCAGCTTAAGACCTGAGAGAATCAGGACAAATTTTGATATCTTTGACTGGTCATTATCTGAAGAAGACTGGAAAAAAATCAACTCACTCGAGCCACAATATCGCCTGATAGACAGTGGGTACTCTTATATATCTGAAGCTGGACCTCTACAAGAAGTTCAAGAGATTGATGATGACGTCGAAGCTGGTATTTGATGGAAATGTTCACATTGTTCTCAAGATTTATGTACTATAAAAAGTCGATTGAAGCACTACTGTGTTCTTGCTATGCTTTTACTGTTCTGTTAAAAATCTAGTTGTATATTTCATCCATTAGAGTTTGAACAAATATTTTTATCCACCTGTGATGGAAATGTTCACATTGTTCTCAAGATTTATGTACTATAAAAAGTCGATTGAAGCATTACTGTGTTCTTGCTATGCTTTTACTGTTCTGTTAAAAATCTAGTTGTATATTTCATCCATTAGAGTTTGAACAAATATTTTTATCCACCTGTGTATGTTTCTCAAGGTTTCTCAATAATAAACTATAGCTTCCGAAGGATTGCAGCCGATGTGAGTCCTCTTCTCCACAACATTTTTGGAATTATTTTTGTACAGCTACCCAATTGTGTCTCTCTTTAAATTTTCAAATTTCAGAATATAACATAAGATTTTATTTCAATTTCAAGGGGCTCAGGGGACCACCTTTGAGATTTACCAAAATTTATTGAACGATAAAAGAATTCCAATCTCTTGAGGTGACATATAGATAAAAGTTTCAAACAGACTTTTCCTAGTGCTCACTATTGAAATATGAGTCAAGTAGGCAAGTAATACACTCCACTGTCAGCATGCTGAGCCAAGCAGTTAACAGACATTGATAGTATGCACTCATTACCTAAAGGGAGCCAATTAGCAAATGAGTAATCAAATCACCTTAATGAATAATAAGGATCTGAATTTCAATATGTAATTGTAGTGGTTCTCATTGCCCTTGATATAATATTGTTGGTATTTTGTATCTAAAATGCAGATGGGATCCTAGCAGAAGAATGAGTTATTATCATTCTTGCAGACATCTTACTTCAATTATTATATTGTTTGAAGCCATCTCCTATAATTTTGAGCTTATCTGTGTAAATTTTCAGCTGCAGCGAGAGGCAGTGATGTGTTAATGGTTATTGCAGTATAAAATGTTCATTTAGTTAATTCCATATACGGCAGAAGATTATGATTTAGCTAATGGCATTATGGGGCTACAATGATTTGCACAGAATATTACTCTTTCTGAGACATGAACACTAAATTAAACTGCCTTTTTCCATCGAAAGATGGAGATTGAGAACATTCATAAGAATATTTCTATTTGTTTATTATTCTGACCAGATGCTTCCTATTAACACTATGTAGAAAGCATGTCCTTCCCCATTCTGGGAGTATTAAATGTAATGTAGTTGATTTACAAAACTCTAGAAAGCCTCGTTAGGCTGATGTATTTGATTTACAAAACTCTAGAAAGACCCATTAGGCTGAGAAGCTACAAGTCAGCATATCTATTCAATTGCCCAGGGCCTGCACCCTGCCTTAACTGGTTACTGCATCAAATGGACTGTTTGCATGAGTGAGATAGTAGGGATTTGAGCCTTGGTGGAACGTATGAAACAACCTTGCCTTACCAACTAACCAAGACCCCATTGACATATCTCATAGTTTACTGGAAAATTTAAACTAATAAAGAGCTCTTAGCAGGTGCACCTGTGAGCAGATAATCATCCCAGGAAACAGATTTATTTTCTGATGGATGATATTATACTTATTTTGAAGAGCAAAACTGAAGCATTTGGTTTTCTACCATAGTTTATAATTTTGAAGGTTAGAACAACCAGAATAATTAGCCATCAGATATGGATCAAATTGAATATAATTATGTAACTAGAGGACCCCTTTTTCCCATATTTTCTTGAGTCATGATATGTGCAAGGATTGCTTGCAATCTCACTAATTTTATGTTTAGATTATCATAGAAATAAATCTAGAATCTGGAGTTTTTATTTAGAGGAAATTAAAATTAGATGAACTAATGTTTTCAGGTAATTTTACGGTGGGGATTAGAACGAGGCACAAGTGTGTTACCTCGCAGCTTAAGACCTGAGAGAATCAGGACAAATTTTGATATCTTTGACTGGTCATTATCTGAAGAAGACTGGAAAAAAATCAACTCACTCGAGGACAGTGGGTACTCCTATATATCTGAAGCTGGACCTCTACAAGCAGTTCAAGAGATTGATGATGACGTCGAAGCTGGTATTTGATGGAAATGTTCACATTGTTCTCAAGATTTATGTACTATAAAAAGTCGATTGAAGCACTACTGTGTTCTTGCTATGCTTTTACTTAACTGTTAAAAATCTAGTTGTATATTTCATCCATTAGAGTTTGAACAAATATTTTTATCCACCTGTGTATGTTTCTCAAGGTTTCTCAATAATAAACTATCGCTTCCGAAGGATTGCAGCCGATGTGAGTCCTCTTCTCCACAACACTTTTGGAATTATTTTTGTACAGCTACCCAATTGTGTCTCTCTTTAAATTTTCAAATTTCAGAATATAACATAAGATTTTATTTCAATTTCAAGGGGCTCAGGGGACCACCTTTGAGATTTACCAAAATTTATTGAACGATAAAAGAATTCCAATCTCTTGAGGTGACATATAGATAAAAGTTTCAAACAGAATTTTCCTAGTGCTCACTATTGAAATATGAGTCAAGTAGGCAAGTAATACACTCCACTGTCAGCATGCTGAGCCAAGCAGTTAACAGACATTGATAGTATGCACTCATTACCTAAAGGGATCCAATTAGCAAATGAGTAATCAAATCACCTTAATGAATAATAAGGATCTGAATTTCAATATGTAATTGTAGTGGTTCTCATTGCCCTTGATATGATATTGTTGGTATTTTGTATCTAAAATGCAGATGGGATCCTAGCAGAAGAATGAGTTATTATCATTCTTGCAGTCATCTTACTTCAATTATTATATTGTTTGAAGCCATCTCCTATAATTTTGAGCTTATCTGTGTAAATTTTCAGTTGCAGCAAGAGGCAGTGATGTGTTAATGGTTATTGCAGTATAAAATGTTCATTTAGTTAATTCCATATACGGCAGAAGATTATGATTTAGCTAATGGCATTATGGGGCTACAATGATTTGCACAGAATATTACTCTTTCTGAGACATGAACACTAAATTAAACTGCCTTTTTCCATCGAAAGATGGAGATTGAGAACATTCATAAGAATATTTCTATTTGTTTATTATTCTGACCAGATGCTTCCTATTAACACTATGTAGAAAGCATGTCCTTCCCCATTCTGGGAGTATTAAAACGTAATGTAGTTGATTTACAAAACTCTAGAAAGCCTCGTTAGGCTGATGTATTTGATTTACAAAACTCTAGAAAGACCCATTAGGCTGAGAAGCTACAAGTCAGTGTATCTATTCAATTGTCCAGGGCCTGCACCCTGCCTTAAAACTTAAAAAAGGAGTTGCTAGTGATAACATTACAGATGTCATCATCACCACTCTGAAAAAAACCTTCAACAGACCAGGGACCTACCAACGCCAATCCCCTTTTTGAATCAATAGCCGGGAAATAAATCTCCTCATAACCCCTTAGAAACCTCGAAATCATTACTGAACAGAAGGATAAAAAATGGCACTTACATGACTCTGGCACTCAATATCCTTGGTACCCAGAAGCACTTTTTTCTTGCCTGACCTGATTACCCTGTTACTTGGACTGCTCATGGACCCTCCAGAAAAACATGTTGCAGCAGTTTCACATGAGAGTTGATTATCAGCTGACACAATATTGTTATTATTATTTTTCACTCTCACATAATCAGACTCCACAGCTTCAGAAGCAGCCACAACTTCGGGCCTAGAATCCTCTGCGCTGGTTCTTGCAGTAGCAGTAGTAGGAGCAAAAGAAGATAATGGAAGACCACACCAGAGATCGGTGTAGTAATTATAATTGTAATTCCTATTCAGCGCATCTTCATCATCCCACAGTACGGAGTTATTCACGAGAAAACCGGGTTCTGAACATTTCTGGGCCATGATTCGTAATGCAAAATGCAGGGGCTTCTGATCTCTGTGCTTTTTTCTGGAGGGAGGGAACCCTGAGGGAACCCTGAGGGAGTGGAGAATGTATTATTTATGTTGGACGAGGCGCTGGGTACTTTTTACTTGTCATTTCCTATGGTAAAATCATGTTTTCCTATGGCGAATGCCCCTTTTTTGCATCAATCGTGAGATTGTGGCGCATCCTTGGCCCTGGGAAGCCATCACGATGTATCAATGTGAAAAAAGAAAAGAGAAAATGTATGTTTTTTAACCTGCAGAGGCGGTCTGGATTCGAGCCGCGGTTGTTCTCTCTGGTTTGCAGAGCTCGTTTAGGATCTTGCATGAAGCAAATGACTGCCATAATTGTGGCAGCAGACAGGGAATCGTTACCCTAACAGAGCCCAAACACATCAGGATCGTTCGATTCCACATAGCCAAATCTATGATTGAGCGTAACAGGATCGTTTGATTCCAAATAGCCAAATCTACGACTGAGCTCTTTATCTCGGCATAACCAGTGTTCATGGACATTCTGCAAATGTTGCGGCATTATCATTCTGATATCCTTTCATGAACTAGATTTTTAAGATGTTTGGTTTCATTAACACACGCAGAAAAAAACAAAATCAACAAATGTAATCAAGAAAATGGAGCTGTAATCAAGCAAATGCTCCATGGAACAACACCCAAATACGTCCAGGAAAAAAAATATATGCAAAGCTCGCTCAGAAATTCAGAGAAATTGCGATTACCCAATACATAACTGATTAATATCGGTTAACTATTTTGTTATAACTGTTTTTTAATATCAAACGGTAGATCTTTCTTCAATCGTCTAACGCTAGATCTAAAGGTGAACAATGGTACAGAGTGGCACCCAGCAAAGTTATTTTCAAATAAATACGCCTTACGGCGTAATAAAAAGTAGGGGTTTAAATGAATGATTGTGTTTTATTATAAAATAAAAAAAATGTATTTTTTGATGTTTAAATTAAATAATTTGTTTAATATATATCGGGATATAATATATAATATAAAATGAGTAATAGTTTTAATTATAGTAGATTTTGTTAGGATATTGATTTATTAGGTTATGAATTAATTTTGTATTATGGGTGTTGTAGGAATGTAAATAGTTGATTCAATTATATGCTTAGCAACAATGATAGACAAATTATTTCTCTTTTTCCTCTTCAACATCCTAACATTCATCTAGAGAGAGTGTGTTTGGAGTAGATCCTTGTGAAGAGACTTGTTGTTTTATATCACAATTAAAATAATTCTCGGAGGCAATGGAATTTCCTTTTCCTTATTAGCATTATATAATTCATATCATATCGTTGCCATCTCTAAGGCTTGTTTATCGAAGTAAACTACCTACTTGAGCTACTTTAAATGTACATGATTAAAATCTAATGCACGTCCCTTTTCATAGAATAGGGAATCAAGGCCTTGATTGATGCATTCTCATTAGGTCAAGCAGCAAGCCTTTTTGGGATTATTGTAAGATTCCTATTTTAATCATTGAGTTTGCTAGAATTCCTGTTTCTCCACACTACATTCTTCAAATCATTTAAATCTTGACAAACATTCTATAAAAAAATTGTATTCTTCTAATCTATTGTCTAAATCCAATAAAAATTGCTTCATTCTAGCACCATATTATAATATATAGAAGAAATGATATGATAAGTAACTATATCATTTTAGACATGAATGATTATTCCTTAGAAATTTCCTCTTAACATTTCTAATTAATTCACATTTTAGTAAAATACACAACATGAAAAATATTTGACTTGTGCACCCACATTTCTTGAGGATATATCACATGTTATGTCTAACAAAATATTCAAATTATTAATATTTATTAATTTCTAAGATGTATAATATTTAAAGAATTAAGAAGCTAAAATGCACATAAATACCAAATTTATTTAAATCAAACCATATAATTAATTAATTTTTAAAAGGACATTTTTTTGCAAATTAATAAGAACAAAAGTTCACATTTATCCTGGTGGGAAATTATAGTTCATATTTTTCAATTATGCAAAATTATCATAAATATAGATGATGACATTGTAACTACTTTTTACGACTATCAAAATGAGTTGTGATGAGTGTTATCCTTGGTTTTTGAAAAATTGTTATCCTATTGGAATGAGTTTTTTTAATATCTCAATATTAATGTAATTCCAGAAAATTAATTCGTATGTATAAACATTATCAATTTCACCCCATAAATAACTAATTCTATTTTATTTTTATGAATAAAAAAAATTCTACCAAACATCTTTTACATATAAAAGGAAAGGAGAAATTAGTACCATCAATAGAAAAAGTGAAACCAATAATTTTTGCATCTTTATATAAGTAAGCAAAAGAGGAGAGTAAATCATAACTACCACTAGTATTGGGAGAAATTAGTTCCATAGTTATAACTATTTTTTTTTAATAATACCTTTGTTTGGTGAACATTTTTTCTAACCATTTGAGTTGTTTGAGTTTTTTCAAATACATATATATTAATATGTATGCTTATTATTATTATAGATAACACATTTTCAACAATTACAAAAAAATATAGAAAGTAATATAAAAATACGAGTAAAAAATATTAATATACAACAATTTTTTTAATAATTTTGAAGTTTTATTTTGAATAGAAATTCCACACAAATAAAAAAATATTTATGTCAAAATATATTCATAAAAAAATATTAAGACATATGTCTATTAATTTTATCGATAACATATTCTCATTACTGAAAAATATAGAAAGTGTTATAAAAGTATAATTAATAAAAGTATATTGTCATATATTAATAGTCAAAACCACACCATTATCACTCTAAAAACTATGCGAGGAATGTAAATTTGCTTGATTATGCTATATGAAATGAGAGTCCACCTAATTGGTGATCAAGAGATCATGTCTTATGCCCACAAATGAAAGTTCTCAAAACAAGTTCAAACCTGAGTGACCGGAAAGGTCTTGTCGTTGCGATTTTGGCACTGTGAACGGTTCGAAAAACTGATGTCATATGAGGAAGATATCGCGTTCTGTTTGTTCTCCCAAACAACGAAATTTTGGTGACTGGATGCCCAGTCAGCATGTAGGTACAGTCAGCAGGTATATACTTGGAATATTCCATTTTTTATTCAACCAAAAAAATCGTGCCACATGGCTCAATCTAAGTCATTGGATGTTGATGGTACGGAGGAATTTGGGCCATTGATGAGATTTTGATTGGCCAATGGTAGAGCGACACATGGCAAGCCCACAGGCCGCCACATGTCCTCACAATGGTTGATTAATTTTTTTATGGAGCACCGGAGGTTCGAACAACCAACCTCTTGCCTGCAACAAAGTCCTTTCACTAGCCCGCCTACACGTTGGTTCTTAACAGTAGAGGGGCGGAAGTTTTATTTAAATTTTAAAGGCTTTTCATTTGGGGGTTTGGGGAGGCCAGCCCTGAAGGGCCATCCCCCCCCTTCATGCGCCCAAGCACTGGGTCCATGGCCTAACACCAATGGTTACACTGTAAACCTCAGTGGAGTTGCAAACAATTAACTGGCAGCCACATGGTGGGGTTGAAGATTTTAAATGTTATGGTTTCATAACCGTAACTCCTGGTTCTGACATATGTGGCGGAGTTCAAATGGTTAACAAGCGAATGTTACGGTGAGGTCGGTATGTTACCACTCCGCCATTAAACCTTAAATGTTTAATTTAACCGTTCGACTATATTTGGATCGCACCCCTATTTTTAGGGCATTGTATTAAATTTAACTGAAGTTAACTTCCCGTCTCCACATTTAGTGGAGTTTTTCTAGCTGTCATTGGGGAAAATGCATTGAGAGGTCAATTTTCGACCAATTTTGGTGAAGCAAGAGTCTACCTTGATGAATTTGAGCTTTCTTGAGCCATTGGTGCAGAGAAAACATCCATTATAGTCCTAAAAACATACGTGATTTAAAATTTTGAGCATAATGACAAAGAGGGACATGCCCTTGGGAGTTGGACCAGCAAATGTAGCCCAGGAGGGGTGAACTGCTTCATCATGCCTACTATGTAAACTTATATGTGAATGTTTTTCTCTATTATGCATTGTTGTTCAATGTTTTATGTCTTATTTACATGCTTAAAGTTCACTAATTCATCTAATTTTCATGGTTAAAAATCTCATTCCTTAAGAAAAATTATGGAGAGAATTTCTACATGTTTATTTAACTGAAAGGACACTTAGCACATCATAAATAATACACTCCTTTTAGATCAAGTTGGTATCAGAGCTAGAGTTTTATCTCTAGTGTTTTTATGTGCAAGGATTTGTTAGGTGTTTGCAAGGGTTTTCATGCTTAATAGGCTCAAGCTTAAGAGAGGAGAAGGCAAATTGGTGGAAGCAAGAGGTTCTCAAAGTGAGCCACAAAAAAGGAGGGCAAGATTTCCACATTCTCCACCACCTAGTTCACCTCCAAAAGAAGCAGAATCAGCATCAAGCATGCCTCTAGTAGAAGAAGAAACCCATGAAGAGGTGGATCCCAAAGAGGAAGAAAGAGTGTTGAGGAAAGCATTCCTTGACATGACTGGAGAAGGATCTAAACTTCATAAGGAAGGACAAGGATCATCAGGAGGTCACAATGATGAAGATAAATCAAAGAAGGGAAATGGAGGAAAAGGAGACAGTGAAAATTCGCCATCCTCACCCTCATCATCATCATCCTCTACTTCATCTTTAGTACACTAGTCACACAAGTCAAAGAACACTGGTAAAATTCCTTCTCTAAAACTTGATGTTAAGTTTGAATTTCCAATGTTTGATGGTGAAGTTAATGCAGAAAAGCTAGATAATTGGATTAGGAAATTAGAGGTTTATTTGAGAATTCAAAATTTTCATGATGATGACACAAAAATCCAACTAGCTTCATTGAGAATGGAAGGTGCAACACTTGTTTGGTGGGAAGCCAAGACAAAGGAGGAGATCAAGAAATATGGTAAGATTATTTTATCATGGATTGATTTCGTTTCTGCAATAAAAAATAGTTTTATCCATTAGTTCACATGCAGAAAGCCATAATGGAATGGAAAAATTTTAAACAATTGAAAGGAAAAAATGTTCAAGTGTATACTCAAGAATTTAGGAGAAGAGATCTTTTATTAGGAGTAGATTTGCATAGCCAAGACACTTTTCTCAAGTATATAGGAGGGTTACATACCTACCTAAGACATAGAATCCTCATGTTTAACCTTACAAGCCTAGATGAAGTTTGTGTTCAAGCTACACATTTAGAGGCAAGCGGAAAACAAAACTTAGATGGGAATGAGGAAAATGAGTTTAAAGGCAAATGGAAGAAAAAAGGAAATGAAAATACTATAAAAGAGAAGGGAAAATTCTTTTGCAAACACTATTCTAAAACTAGCCATGATGAGGACCATTGTTGGAAACTTCATCCAGAGTTGAAACCAGAAAGTTTGAAGGCCAAAGAGAAAGCCAAGGAGAAAGGAAAAACTGTTGCAATAACTGAACAAGACCTAGGGTCAGATTTAGGAGATGAAACAAAAATCATAGCTATGGGACTAAAGAACTTGAAGGGAAAGAGTTTGTAAATAAACCCAGTTATAGTATATCTAACTGGCACATAGAAGCTCCAAGTGAATAAAAGAGAATTGAATTGTTTCATGTGAGGGTCATTTCCAAACATACCAAGGTTGACACATTGTTTGACAGTGGTTCACAAGTGAATTTAATCTTTGAATACTTGGTCAAGAAACTTAATATTGAGACCATTCCACATCTGAAACCATCTCCACTTGGTTGGATTTTTAAGGATTTAAATTTACATGTTTCAAAGAAGTGCATGTTGCGCTTTGCAATAACTGCACATTTCATTGACACAGTGGAATTAGATGTTGTTCCACTTGATATAACAGGTATGGTGTTGGTCAGTCCTTAATTGTATGACAGGAAATCAATCTTTCATCACCATGAGAATAAATACCATTTATTCAAAGATGGCAAGGAGTATATTGTGAGAGCTCAACATAAAAAACTAGACACTTATTTAGTTAATGCAGGGCAGATGAAGAGGTTCGTCAATGAAAGACAAAACTTAACATTGATAATGATTAAACAAAGTGAAGTTTTACATAATCCTTTTCAAACAAATGGTTATATATGTAATGATTTGTTTCAGTATGAAAACAGGTTGTCTTTGAACGAAGATGGCAAGCAGTTGTAGCAGACGACATTGGTGTTGAACGGTGCTAAAAACAAAGTGTCAGTGCAAGAAGTTGAAAAGGTCCAAGAGAGGGCATAGCAACTTGACAGAGAAGGCATAGGATTTAGAAATTTTCATTGCTAGTTTCAGAAAGGCATGACACAATGGCGAAGAAACCTGGTCAGGAATCGACACAAGTTCAAGGCTAATTCAGCAAAAAATCTCCATAAGGACAGGATGCAAGGTAAGAGTAATTCCAAGTTTCCTTTGATTATAGACCAATGTAGAAATAATATGTTTACTACAAAGATATATTTTTGTTTTTCAAGTTCAGTAAATGTGCAACATGATAATGTCAAAAACAACAATGGTTGGTCAACAAAATCAAGGAAAAATTTATCGTTTCATGAAAAGCTCCAATTACTGAAATTAGGGAAATTTCAGTGGATAAAGATTGGAAGAGTGGGGATACAGTCTTCTCATCTTCATGTTCAATAGTCCAAAGAGCTTTTGGGGTCCAAAATCTTCCCAGTGGGCAGGTGTGATCAGGAGATCATGTCTTATGCTCAAAAATGAAAGTGCTTGAAACAAGTTCGAACTTGAGCGACTAGAAAGGTCTCATCGTTGCAATTCTGGTGCCATGAATGGTTCGAAAAATTTATGTTGTATGAGGAAGATATCACGTTCTGTTCATTTTCCAAAAAAACAAAATTTTAGTGACTGGATGCCCAGTTAGCATGTAGGTATAGTCAGCAGGTATATACTTGGAATATTCCATTTTTTATTCAACCAACATAATCATGCCACATGGCTCACTCTAGGCCGTTGGATGTTGAGGGTACGGAGGAATTTGGGTCATTGATGAGATTTTTATTGGCCAATGGTAAAGAGACACGTGGTAAGCCTGTAGGCCACCACATGTCCTCAAAATGGTTGATTAAAAATTTTATGGAGCTCCGGAGGTTCGAACAACCGACCTCCTACTCATGGCAAAGTCCTTTCACCAACACGCCTAAACATTGGTTCTTAATAGTAAAGGGGTGAAAGTTTTATTTAAAGTTTAATGGTTTTTCATTCGGGGGTTTGGGGAGGCCAGCCCCAAGGGCCAACCCCCCCACCCCCACTTCATGCGTCCAAGTGTTGGGTTCATGGCCTAACACCAACGATTAAACCATAAACCTCGGCGGAGTTACAAACATTTAACTGGAAGTTACATGGTGGCGTTGAAGATTTTAAATGTTACAGTTTCGGAACCTTAACTCTTGGTTCCGACATATATGGCAGAGTTCAAATGGTCAACAAGTGGATGTTACGGCTGGGTCGGTATGTGACCACCCCGTCACTAAACCTTAAATTTTTAATTTAACTGTTTGACTATATTTGGAGCATGCCCCTATTTTTAGAGCATTTTATTAAATTTAACTAAATTTAACTTCCTGTCTCCACATTTAGTGGAGATTTTCTAGGTGTCATTGGGGAAAATGCATTGGGAGGTCAATTTTTGACCAATTTTGGTGAAATAAGAGTCTACCTAGACTAATTTGAGCATTCTGGAGCCATTGGTGCAGAGAAAACAACAATTATAGGCCTAAAAACATATGTAATTTACAATTTCGAGCATAAAGACAAAGAGGGACATGCCATTAGGAGTTGGACCAGCAGATGTAGCCCAGGAGGGGTGAACTGCTTCATCATGCCTACTATGTAAAACTTATGTGTGAATGTTTTTCTCTGTTATGCACTGTTGTTTAGTGTTTTTAAGGCTTATTTACATGTTTAAAGTTCACTAATTCATCTAATTTTCATGGTTAAAACTCTCATTCCTTAAGAAAGCTTATGGAGACAATTTGTACATGTTTATTTAACTGAAAGGACACTTAGCATAGCAGAACTAATATACTCCTTTTAGATCAATTGGTGCATATGAATCCTAGCCTTTCTCAAATAGAGTGAAGACCATGTATGACACATTCTTAGCTATGTTAACCAACTTCTCCAATTTATCCAAAATCTCAAACAAATCTCATGCTTAAACATCTGCCCTAAGAGAATTTTGTATATACCGATTAAGTTTATATATTATATTTTATTATAGACAAGATCGTTATTATTTATATTAGAAAACACTAAAATTATAATATGTAATAAATTTATAGAAAATAATAATAATAATAATAATAATAATATTTAAAGAATAATAATATATAGAAATTTATATAAATAAATTTTAAAAAAATCATAATAATAATAATAATAATAAATAATTAAATGTCCTCGATGCAGGTGCCTCTTAGCTCCATTTCCCAATGGCCTCCCCATCACTAGGTAGTCGTCCTCGCCACGAGGAGGCATATGGACCTAGAGTGGGTGCCATTAAATATGCCAACCCACAACACATCGCCATTATTGCTCTTCAACTCCTTTATCGTAACTTCAATTCCACTCGTCCTGGTCGTAGGTATCCCATGCCATTTATGGGCAATGGTACCATCCCTTAGCAGCACTTCGCCCTTAGTCTCTTTGCCCATTTCCCAGTCGACTCTGTCAAAATCCGTATCAGCTCCACCCCTCTTACAATCCCTCCACCCATTCGCTCTGTAACACTTTGTTGCGGCTCTGCCCCTCTTGCAATCCCTCCACCTCCCTCTGCCCATTTGCTCCACACAGAGTTCAGTCACCTACTAGCCCGCCTCATTTAGTCCTTCTGTATTCCTCGAATTCAGCCTCCATTCCTCGATGACAATACATAAGATGCCATAGAGGTGGAGGTTGTGGCTCGCCTTCTCAACCGCCCATCCATGACTCGGCGGGTCACTATATGGATTTCTCCCTGGAATTGGAATCGTCAAAGGCCATTGACCCCCAGATCCTCTCCGCTCACATCTCTTTGCATCTTCATGAAACTCAGTCTCGCCCAACTAGTTTGGGGTCTAGGAAGTGGAGTCGTAAATCTACTCTGTCCCTCTCATTTTAGCATCAACCTTGAAACATGGTAGCCTTTTCTGTCAAGACAATGGAGGACTCCTTTGTTAGTGGAGGTAGCAGTAGCTCCGCTGACAGTGGCAAAGACACTGCTTCAAGCGCCCTTTCGACTTCAATGCCGGAGTTGTCCAAGCCAGAAGACGACTACGAATTCTTCATCGAGGAAGATTAGCCTCCCCAACATACTCTAGATGACAAGGATAACCAAGCTTAGTGCTATGGTTCCACATTTTCATGGTTTTTATAGACATGTTATAGTTTCTATGTTTCTTTACTTTTTGCACTACATATCTAGATACTGGGTTCTATTTTTTAATGCTGGTTTCCCCTCCAGGGGCAGCAATTCTCATGCTACTTGGACTGGTTCATGGGTGGGTTTCCCCTTGTAGGGTAGCCCCTCTTTTGTTTTTTTGAATTTCCTCTTTCCTGTCAAAATTGGCTAATTCAGAAATTCCAATTTGGATGATAAATTGTAACACTCTCCTTGTGTATGATATAATAGAATTAGACATATTTAAAAAAAATAATAATAAATAATTAAATGAAAACAATAAAAAAATATTAAATTATTGATATTATTATAATAAGAAATAGAAAATTATTGATATCATAATAATAATAATAATATTTTCTTTATAATAATTAAATAATATTAAATAATATTTTTTTATATTATTAAAAAATGATAATTATATTAAAAATAATAAAGGAAAATAAAAATAATAAAAATAATATATTATAATATAATAAAAATTTAATAAAAATAAATTTTAATTAATAATATAATAATAATAATCAAATAATAATTATTTGAATATAATTAAATAAATAATAATAGTGGAAAAATGATTAATAATTAATAATATAAATAAATATTATTAATAATCATAAACTAATAATATAAATAGGAATTAATTAATAATATAAATTAAAAATAACAATTAAATAGTAATTGTTCAAATATTATTAAATAAAAAATAATTATATTAAGAATAATATCAAAGAAAATTATTATTAATATTAATATATAATGTATATTATTAATAATAAAAATAAAAATAAAAATTAATAAATAAAGTAATATTAATAAATTAATTAATATTATTAATGAGGTTTTTGTAATAATAATAAACAACAATATTATTGATAATAAATAATGCTTATTATTAATAATAGATCATAAAAAACATTATTAGCATCAATAATAATATTATATTAATGAAAAAATTATTGTCAAGTGTTACTAATTAATAATGTAAATTAATAATAAATAATATTATTATCAATAATAATAATTCATATTATTAAGAATATCAATTCAGAAGCATCCCAATAACTTTAATTGCGATGACGGGTATCATTTAAGCCAATCATGGAAGCTTACCATCCATTTTCTATCCTCTAGAGACTCTATCACCAATTCTAATCTACCTTAAATTACTCTCCTTCTTACTTTGTCCGCTCTCCTCTCATCCCCCTTTCTTGATTTTATGTCACCCGATTTATTTTCACTCTTAGGCTCTTAGTTTGATAACTTTCGTTTTAAGCCTTTCCCCTCCTTAATTTAAAATTTAAAATCTTATTAATCTTATCCAAAAATCTTATTAATCTGATAACAAAAATTGTTTTACTATGTGAAATAAAAGTTCCTTTAACCTTTGTTTCACATAAATTTACAATATTTCTCTATTTTTATATTCTTCATCTCATTCCAATTTTAGCCCACCCTTTATTCTACATTCCTTTATTATTATCATATAAATATTCTAATTTATCTTAATTTTATTCTAATTTCTAATTAAATAATTCAATATATAAACTCATTAATTTCATCTCCCTATTGGTTAATTATTAATGGATCGGATATTAATTTATAATTTCTATTTCTAAATTAGTTTCAACGCTTTAAATCATTTACTTTTTATTCTAATTTCAAATTAAATAATTCAATATTTTGATCTCCCTAGTGGTTAATTATCAAATATTAATGAATTCGATATTAAATTTGTAATTTTCTTTTTCCAAATTAGTTTCAAGGCTTTGACTCAATTAATTCTCTTAATCCCTCCTAATCTAATAGCTAGTTTCTTTCTCCCTATAAAATCATGGTCCAGCACTCTTCTCATCTTATGTTTTGGCTTCCTACCCCTGAATAGGTGAGGTGTTCACTCAAAACGCCGGGTTCAACGAGCAATGCAAACAGTTCTCTAGAATCTCTCAACATTTTTAATAATACTATTAGTTAATATTAAAACTATTATTAATATAATTATAAAATGTATTAATATTATATTTTCAATACTTAATAAATATAATAAAGTTTAACAAAGCATATATATATATATATATATATATATATATATATATATATATATATATATATATATATATTCCCATCTATGTATAAATATAGGAAAATAATACTTAGAATAAAAATTAAAGGAATTGAAGACAACATACATTGGTGCATAATCGATCCTTATTGTCAATCGTTAACAATTGAAGATTGTCAATAAAGGCCTATTCTGAAAATATTTGTCGCAGTGTGACGCAAAAAATGATAACCAATTTTAAATATGACAAGGTCAATGACAACAACATGGAATTTACTGATATTGAAAGAAAAAGAAATTTTTTTAATGAGATATATCTTAGTTCTAACAAAAAAAAAATCCACAATGAAACCCAACTTTCAACACTCAGCCAGAACACAATTATTTTGTGCCAACCTCTTCAAAAACACGCCTAGACTGGTGAAAAAAGAAACACCAATTCAAATCAATAAGATAATGATCACGATACTTCACGCTTTCAAGTCATTGCCTTTTCGTTTTCCATCCCAATTCTCTTTGGTGTAAATGATATAAAGTTTTAACATCTAATTCCATTCCATTCAAAACATGAATATGCTCATCGACAAAATCCAGATGGAAGTCGTGTCTTCTATCAAACCTTGTGCAAATATATGAAACAAAACTAATGTTTTCTGCAATAGCATTAATCTCTGAAATGTAATATGTACCATCATTCTTCTCCATATGTGCATTTCATTAACAAAAAGATACAATTAAAATCAGTACATGTAGACCAAAAAAAAAAAATTGATATACATTTTCGGTTCTTTCGTATTAAATACACAGTAAAATTGATTAGACGTAAATCTAAAAGGATTTAGAACAAAGAGAAAAAAAAATAAGAAGAGACGGGTATAATTCAACCAATAAAAAAACAACACCACCAAAAAAAAGAATTACAAGGGAAATTACTTCCAAGCGATCAATTTACTTACTTCACCAATCAAAAAATATATTGAAATCAACAACAAGAAGAAAAAAGAACCTATCAAGGTGCATACAAATAATTGCAAGAAACAATAAAAACTACAGAGAACTAATTATATTTTTCTAAATTACATGCCAAAACACTAAACTTAAATCATGAAAAATACCATTAAAATGATATCAACTTCAATTGTTCCTGCTCTATCTTTCTAAGTGCAACATATGTACTGTCTTTCATTTTAGCATAACGTTGAAAAGAAAAATGTAGTGAAATCTACAAACCATCTATCAACATGACTCTTGATATAGTTGTAAATGTCAAACCTTGCCTCTCACTATCTCCAATATCTACAGTGCCTTGTTGCAAAGTCATCTGCTCTGATTTGTGAACTGTAAATTCCCATGCCATTTTTTATTTCATTTTTCTAAGATTCCCCCCTAACAACAGGTGTAATCGGCACAACAATAGGGCAGTCATTATCAAAGGGAACACCATAGTACTTTTCAAAAATTAGTGTAGAAAATTATGGAAGCTAAAGTGGCTTCGAACTAGGTGCATAGTAAATATCTTCAATATATCCAAGCACACCATTAACTAACCCAACCTCAATCCAAAAATTACATGTTAACATCACACACTCTCCATGACATAGAAACACTTCATGGTCCAACACATCATCATCACTGTCACCAAATGTTGTTCTTGTAATGAATTCTACATCACATCTTGCAATATGACAATTTCATGATTTAAGCATCTTCCGGTTGTGTAAATTAACCAGATTATTTGTTGCAAAAAAATGAATAGAATAATCAAGTAAATTTTTTTCGTGTTGATCCAAGTAGCTATCAACACACGTCATAAGAAGATCTCATTCAACAAGAAAAGGCTCCACATTTCTAATGTTGGTTAAAATATTGAGAAAGGACATGTGTCTGAGATCGTCTCCCTTCTACCTATATATTTTGTCCAAAGTCACAACAATGTTGAAGCTTTCCTATAAAACATTCCTAGTTTTTCTACCTGCATACAAGGGTTAATCCTTGACATGAGGAAACTGGCAAAGGTCACCAAAAAGAATGACATACCTACCACCAAAAGGGAAATATTTGCTTTCCAGAAATGCTTATCACAAATGAGAATCTATTTGCATGAAAATACTTCGACCTATAAATCTCATCTCATGAATCAATATATAGTGAATATGCCTCATTTCTTCTTGAAATACTATCAGACCTTTGTTGGAGAATGGTTTTATATGTTTAATAGGAATTTTCAAGGAAAAATGTATTTTTTTCCATGAATGTTAAAAGAAACTCTACCGATTGGAGCATTAGAGAAAATTTTAGCCGAAAATTTCCCATGAAATTTTCATGTAATTTCCATGTCATAATATGTAAACCAATAAAAATAATTTAAATTTAAAAATAGGTACATGTAAATATTTTGAAGGGAAAATAAGAAAAACTATTTTTTTTTAAAATTATATTTTTATCTTATCTCCTTATATTTTTACTCAAATTTCAAGTGTAGACACTCGTTGGATGTAGAATTAAATATCGCATCCAACAAGTACCTATCATGCATACTTTTGAGAATACTATCATTGATAAAAAAAAATGAAGATAAATTAAAAAAATGTGTTCAATGTATCTTCAATTTTTATCACTGTGGGTATTCTCAAAAGTATGCATGATGGGGACTCATTGGATGTGGAATTCAATTAAGCATCAAACGAGTGTCTAAACTTGAAATTTGAGTAAACATATAAGGCGATAAGCCAAAAATACAATTAACAAAAATAGTTTTCTTCTTTTCCCTCCAAAATTCATAGCTCTTATTTTATTATTTTAACTATTATTTTATTATTTTTGTTGAAAGTCAAAAATAAATTGTAGCACACACACTACTATGGGACCATAGGTCATAGCGATATATTAGTGTGAAAACCAGTTTATTTAATAAATTGGAGATGTGTCTAACTTAATTTTCCCTTAATTAAATTGGACAATAAATTGTAATCTTATCTCATAATCACTTGTAATAGTTAACTGAGTGTGATAGACTCAGTTAGCTCATGAATTTTGAGTTGAGGGTGGTTGGTGAGGCATGTAGAGTGATTATATTTGTTCTAGAGTCCAAGTTACAATTAGTGTATTAGTTTAATTCATGAGAAATCAGTTAACTCAATTAATTGAGTTAAAGGAAGTCTGACTAGTTGTAACTAATTTTTGCACTAGTGATAGATCAAGTGAATTAAATTAGATTTAATTCACATGCAGTGATCTATCATGTAACTAATGATTTACCGTTAATATTTGCATGCATGTCAGTTCTAGTGGAGACCCAGTTGAGACAAAGGTTAAAGGGATGTTAGCTATCAGTTGTATTTTTAGCAAACTGCTCATCTGCAGTTAAAACACCATAGGATGCCCATGATACTCCACGCAGTTTAGGAAGGTTGAAATTCCTAAATAATAGGGATTTCATTCATTAGGAATTGCACAAGGCAGGCAGGCTGAGAAGAGGCTAAAAATTGGCTAAGTGTTGGTCGACTTTTTCTGGATCAGTGTGAGACAGTTGTGAGAGTGTAGAAGACTCTTGTGAGAGGAGTGCATTGTAATTGTTTCATGCTTCCTTGGTGAATATACAATAGAAGATATAGGGGTTTTGAGTAGTAACATTTCCCCAAGAAACTATCCGTGTTGTGGTTTGATTTTCTTATTTCTTTACTTGGTGTGATTAGCGATCATGTTTATTTTCCACAATTGATTTCTAGAAGGATTCAATATCTTGCTTTAGTACATTGCATGATTGTATTGAATCCATTGGTATACACATTATTTTTATAATTTCTACATGGTGATATAGAGTGCAGGAAATCACTATAGTGGAGAAGAAATTGAGTTTATGACTAAATAGCATTCGAACTTTCAAAAGTATTATTTGGTACGATAGGCAGATAAGGATCAATATGGATTTCAATGGCTTGAGATTGGAGTATGCACTCGAGGGCAGTTCCAATTATATTGCGTGGAAAGACAGGACGGAGGAAGTTCTAGAGGACAAGGAGTTGAAATAATTCATTGACAATGACATTCCCAAACCTGCTGCAGTAGATGTCGCTCTTCTTGATGCGTAGCAAAAGAAGGTTGTAAAGGTGAGGAGGATATTTCTGGAGGGAGTACGAGCCCATATTGTCCCAAGTCTCCATAGAAAATCGACTCCATATGCAATGTGGAAGGCTTTGATAGATCTGTTTCAGAGTAGTAATGATCATAGAAAATTTTCAATGAAGGACGAGCTCAGGAAAATCAAAATGGAGAAAGGCGACACTATTCCAAAATATTTAACCAAGTTTTTCCAATGTAGAGATGAGGTTAGGAGCATCGGAATTACTGTCGCGGATGATGACTTGGTGAGCCTAGCTCTTCTAGGCCTTCCCAAGAGTTGGCATAGCTATCAAGACTCTGTTAATGAGAGGGAGAAGCTGTCAGATTAGGAGCAGCTTTGGTTGGATTTGGTGCAAGAAGAATTCAGGTGGAATACCTAGGATGGATATTCATATAAGAGAGATGATGAAGAAAATTTCACTTTGTCTGGTAAGGCAAAGAAGGGGAAAGGAAAGAAATCCAATTCCAAATCTCAGATCGGCAAAGATGGCATGAAGTGCTCCATGTCCTAGTGAAGTATTTTCACTGTCATGAGCATGGACATTATCCCACTAATTGTACGAAACCTAATGTTTCATATTTTAAAATTTTTGGCTCATTTGTCTATTTCCATGTGACCAAAGATTCCAGGAAGAATCTAGAACCAACATCTAAGATTGGGATATTTGTGGGGTACAATGATACTCCCCACAACTATCGGGTGTATTTTCCAAACAACAGGATGATTGTTGTGAGATGAGATATAAAATTTGATGAGGAGAAATCCATGCGATTTCCCCTTGAGAGGGAGCTTTATTTGCATGAAGATGAGGAACTCTTGGTTCCAAAGGATGAACCTTAAGATGTGGAGCAGCCACATGTGGAGGATCATGGAGTGGAAGAAAACACTCATGTAGAGTCATCCACCAGAAATGGTAAAAGGCGCACCACGGAAGCTGATAAACTGAGACTTGATGTGGCGGAATGTGTAGGAGCACCTACTTCACTGCACAGATAGACACAGTCTCCAGGGATGTTTACTAGATACATGGCTCTTATGAGCAAGTGTATTGTGACAGAAACATCCTCCTTTGAGGAAGCGATGCAGTAACCAATTTGGGTTGACTCCACGGTTGAGGAGTATGACTCCATCATCAAGAACATTGCATGGGAAGTTTTCCCAATACCAGACAGAAAATTAGTGGTTGGATCTAGATGGATCTATAAGGTGAAGCAGGAAACTAATGGGAGTAGGAGAAGTACAATGCTATATTTTTAGCCCATGGATTCTCATAAGTTGAGTAAAATGACTATGAGGAGACTTTCGCACTGGTTGTGAGATACTCGTCGATTAGATCTATCCTTTCTCTCTCAATGCGGATGGGTGGCAGATACATCAGATGGATCTAAAAATTGTGTTTCTCAATGGATTTATTGAGGAATAAGTGTACATAGAGTAGCCAAAATGTTTTTATATCTTTGGCAGTGAGTCACATGTGTGCAAACTCAAGAGAGCACTAAATGGGCTGAAGCAAGCACCTTGTGCTTGGTACACTAGGATTGATAGCTATTTCACTGGGTTAGGCTTCATGAAGAGTAAATTCGATGTGAACCCGTACCAAATTGTGGTTTATGGTATGATCTTGATTATCGTACTTTATGTTGATGATCTAATTTTGACAGGTGAGGACCAGCTCATAATTTCTTGCAAAAAGGATCTTGCAAGAGTTTGATATGAAGGACATGGGACTCCTTCACTATTTACTTGGTTTGGAAATATGGCAGTGGGATGGTGAACTATTTGTTTCTCAAGGAAAGTATGTCAAAGATATTTTGAGTAAGTTTCACATGGAGAGTTGTAAACCAATGGAAACTCCTTTTCCATGAAAATGGAGGAAGGAGGATGCTACTCCAGGTGAGGTAGTGGACATTGTTAGTCATCAGTATTTTTCACCTGTTGATGATGACTAGTTTTTAAAGCCAAGTTTTCTAGTAGCTGATCTCCCATTTTTCAAATCTGTCATCTAGAAATCACCCCTAAACAATTTTTTCCCTCCTACCTTTTCCAGTCAGCCTATGACGAGAAAAAAACCTAGTTGTCAAGTCCTATCTAGTTTCAGTCATATAATCCTGTCCATGAGCTGTCATAAGCTAAAGCTATCTGCTTACCCTCATGCCCAGGTCATTCATTAACCAACTATTGATAAGAATTTCAGCCACCCTACCTCTGGTCATATGCCATTTTGAGATCTAATAATACGAAAGAGAATACTCAAAATCTGTCAAAGATCTCCCCTAAGTTAGATAGTGGCGCTTTAGGGAATCCCTTCCTTGGAAAAAACATCCTGAGCCAAAATCTTTTGTTCAATACCATCCAACCCTAAATTAGCACTTAATCTGCAAAAAACAAAGCTTGATACACCCATAGGTCATGCCACTAAAAGGTCTTGATGTCTTAGTAGTACATGTTTCAAAAGCCAAACTGATATAATGTTGATCTACAGTGTTTCAGTGTCTCTTTCAAAAGCAGGGATGTACAAGTATTCCAGAAGACATTATCAAACTAAACATAAGAAGACAACTTCTTCTCATGTTGTCTTGAGCCTAGGATAAGAATACTAGTTAGAGAGAAAATTCAATAAGCCTATGCAAACAAAGTCAAGAAATGTTAGTAAGTAATGACTAGCCAGCAAATACTCCACAAATACAAGTCATGTGGCTCTTGGTTGAAAAGATTCACAAGGATATTCTGACCACTGGATACATATCTCAAAACATGCCTCTTATAGGATATTGTCAAATTTTCACTTTATTATTGTAATATGCCATGCAGAGATATGCATTACAATGAAAGATGACACAGTTTGAGAAAGGGATGAAATGTCATGACTGTGTTAACCTCCTCCAAACATGAGCAGATGGTTGGGTCACTTGTTGCAAACCTCCTCCAAGCAAGAGTAGATGGTTGGGTCACATGTTGTAAACCTCCTCCAATATAAAGGGCAGATGGTTTGGAAATATTATGCAAACCTCCTCCAAGCAAGAGCAGATGGTTGGGTCACATGTTGTAAACCTCCTCCAGTATAAAGAGCAGATGGTTTGGAAATATTATGTTAGCCTCCTTCATTTAAAAGCATATGGTTAGGAACATGATAAAGGCCTCCTTCATTTAAAAAAGCAGAGGGTTAGGAACATAGGTATAACCTCATTCAAAGAGCACAAGACTAGCACTGCTTCAAATGACCTAAAAACTTGTTTACACCACTTCCTCCAAAGGACAAAACAACTAATACAAAAGTAGTGTTTCAAATAGTGTTTAAAAGAGTTCACTATTTAAAGGATAGAATTGAAATTCAGTGGGAAGCAGTTGAAGGTTTATGAGTTGAAGTCTAGTATGGATACACAAAGATAGTATGGATAAGGAAGATTCAAATTCAAGACACCATTCAAAGAAATAAAACATACCACAATCATACACATGGTGTTTACAAAACCATATTTTCTCTGTTCATAAAAACCTCCCTCAAACTATCATAAGGATGAGACTTGGGCTAAAAAACTTCATCCAAATTGTCAAAGAAAGAGAGCTGGTTGTGGTTGACAGTAGTTCTTGTATACAAAAAGTACAACAAAGATTTGAAAAAGTTATAATTGCCAAGAGTTACATTTGTGATCTCAGGGGTTATTTCCCCAATGAAAAGGAAATGAAAAAAATATTGTTTTTAAGGAGACCTTTTTACTTCAAAAAATTCATGCATATGAGTGTTTGCAAAAGAATCTAGCCACAACATTATGTCTATAAGTCTTGTTCGAAAATGGGTTTTTATGGTATTTTAAAAAGGTGATATATTGCTGAAGGTGGTGAGTTGTATTTTTATATGACAAAAAACCTTTTCAAAAGGCATCCAAACCCTTCCAAAGCAAATGCAAAGTTATTTGAGCTTATTTGAATTTTAAAAGGCGGAAGAGACCATTTAAGGGGCCCACGAGCAATTGCAAAACACAAATTATACCCTCATTGGCTGCTCACTGAAGAAACACAGCATTTTCGGGAAAATTTTCAAGTGTTTGGGGCTCAGAAGTCTGCGCGACGCACCTGTAGATGTGCGTGGTGTTCCTATGAGCACCTGAACAAAGCTGTTAAATGGAGGCACGACGCGCCTGTGTTTTCAGTCACCGGGCACCTGAGACTGACCCAACTACCTCCCTCTGCACGGCGTTTTCTTATGCAAACATTCCGCTCATCCACCAGGCTCCCAAAAAGCTCTTTTAAGCTGATCCAACGATCAAACAAGATCCATAAACATTGTTCAAGGTATTTTCCTTACTCCTTGCTAAATTTTGAAGTTTAAAGGGGGTGTTTTTTGCTATGTTTTCCCAAAGAAGAAATAATGATTTTGAAAGCACTTCATCATCTAAAAACACAGAGATATACAGTGGTAAAGAGATAGAGTTTTTGTCAAAATTGAAGGAGGTCTTCTTGTGTTGTGAAGAGGTCTCAAATTTTCTTGAAGAGGTGTCCTAACAGTGTTAACAAAGCACAAACCTTGTCTCCTGAAAAACAAAGAAAGACACAGTGATTAGGATTTTTGGCATTTGGTCAAAATCAAAGAAGTTTTGTTGTTGTGGGTATCAAGGATTAATACAATGACAGGTGAAGAGGTTTTATCAGTTTTGAAAGAGTTCTAACTACCTTTCACAAATAGAGACTGCCCATAGTTACTAGAAAGAAATATAGAGTTATTTTAAAGAGGTTTTCCAATCATTTTAAAAAGGGTGTCCTAATAGTGTTAACAAAGAACAAACCTTGTCTGCCAAATCAAAGAAGTTTTTCGTCATTGTGGGTGTCAAAGATTAATATAGTAATAGAGGAAGGTGTTTTTATCAGTTTTGAAAGAGCCCTAATTACCTTTCAAAAGCAGTGAATAGAAAAGAGCAGTGTTTGAGGGGAAAGGTGTTTTTGTCAAAACAAAAGAGATCCTTTTTCAAAAAAGAACCCCAAACATATCTTATTCAAGATATTTTCTCAAACATAGTGATCAAAGTGTTTTTGGTTCTCATTTGACAACCACTTGTTTGTTAGCATCAAAGAAAAATAATGACTTGCAAGGAGGAAAAGGTTTGGTGTTGGGAGACTATTTTAAAAACCATTTGAATCAGCCTGTCTTGGTCAGCCAGCAAAGAGTATCCAAAGCAAAATGCCTCCTAGGCAAGATAGCATAAGTGGCCCTCACAAAAGGTATGAACCTTTTTCAACTGAGGAAGTAAATTCCCATCCTTCAGTACTTTTTAACTTTCATGAAGTTGGATGTTTGGAGTTTTGTCAAAGGGTTCAAGAGGTGAAAAGTTATCTTCCCTTGACACACCTATTTGATTTAATACTGCAAGGGAAACATGCTCATCTAGCAGGCTTAGATTTCAAGCTTTCTCCTAGATCCATTTCCAGAGCTACCAAAATTCCATATGTCGGAGAAAAATGGTTTAAGAAGAGCTACCTAGACTCAGATCAATACAAGCCCTTTTTGAAGCCAAAGCATCGAGATGCATGCCCATCCATATTTCCTTTTCAATATTTTTTGACCAGCTATGCTCCCCTCATGAAGATAATCATGAAATATTTCACATGCGAGGGAAGGTTTTCCCGGGTCTATGCTTACCATGTCCGACTACTCATGCACTTCACAACAACCCAATTGTTAAACCTCCCCTTTTTCCTCCATAGAAGTATTGAAAATATGGCTTCCACTATTCAAAAGAGACCTTCTTCTCAGCAGCCAGCTTGTCTTTTCCATCATTCTCTTATCAATATTGTCATTCTTCATCAACTTGAAAAGAAGGGAATATCTTGGGACACTTTCATTTCACATCTCAATTTCGCCATTGCTTCTTCATCCCATGCATCTCCTTCACCTTCCACTCATCCTCTTTCTCCTTCTTCTAGTAAACCCACTCCTAAGAAGCCAAAATCTCCCATGATTGATCAAGAAGAAGAACATAGTGAGGAAGAAGAACATAGTGAGGAAGAGTAGCACAATGATGAAGAGGAGCACAGTGAGGAAAGGTAGCATAGTGATAAAGAAAAAAACAGTGAAGAGGATCCAAGTCAAAGGGAGCAAAGTGAAGAAAAACATAGTGATGAAAGGCAGCACAGTGATGAAGAAGAGCACCATGAAGAAACACAAAACAGTGAAGAGGGAAATGATGAGGAAATGAAACAGTTTGATGAGGAACACAACAGCCAAAAAGAGGAGGATATTAGTAGCCCTCACAGCAGCAAACATGATGAGGATGAAGCACAAAACATTGAGGATACAGAGCCTAGAAGTTTTGAGAAATGAAGGGACAAAAGTGAAAAGGGCAACCTTCAAGGAGACATGCAAGGTAACAGTCAAAGCATTCATGAAGAAGGTCAAAATAGTGGCAAGGATGATGAGGGGAGTAGCAAGGGCAAAGACCAAATAGAGCATGTGCTAGATGCCTCTCCTAGGCAAGGGGCCATGCTTTCTTCTCCAAAGGTGACAAATCCCCGAACATAAAGAAAGAGAGTCCCTCAAACTGTAACTCCAAATGTTACTAGAGTCCTCCGAAGCAAAGGGAAATTGCCCAAGCAATCCATTGTTGAATTACCAAAGAAGAGGAATACCAAGAAGGCCACCCAAAGCAAGGGAAAGGAGAAGGAAGAAAGTAGCCATGAGAAAGAGAGGGACTTTGACATAATTTAGATAAATAGTGATGATAGTGAAAATGAGGCCAGAATCCTAGAGTCTCTCTTGATAAATAGAGAAGAACAAATTCATGATCTAAGAGCGGATCTAGAGAGGTCTAAAAACCTCATTCATTTTTTGCAAACACAAAACAAGCAGATGAGTGTCCACATGGTGGTGTATGAGACACGGGCTATCAAGTATCAAAAAGAGGCCTCAAAAGCGCAAATTAAGTTGGAAGAACTCATGGGAGAGTTCAATGATAGTGAAGAAGAAGATCAGCCCAGGAGAAAGAGGCCAAGGACCATGGGACCATGGGACTTAGAAGAGCTTTGGAGAAACAAAAGGAGGAAGAGGCTACCCTTCTCCAATATTTTCCTCTTATTACCTTATTCACCGAAGAGATAGAAAAAAATAGAGAAACATGGCTTGAGAGGGTGAATCAACACTTGGAGAAGAAGTTGGAAAAGGGCAATAGATATTTGGACCTTCAAAGAAGAATGACCGGGAACTATAAGAAGCTTAATCAGTTCACCTGACGGAAATTGAAGGCCACACAAGAAAGGCTCAAGGAGGCTCAAAAGAGGCGCCCGACACCAAAAATGAAGAAAGAAATATCAAGGCTTCAAATTTTGGCCTTCACTTCTCATCATGCTTCTGAAAACCCATGAGGGTCATGCTCACCGAAATTGGGAAAAATTCAACAAGTTTTGGTTTTTTCACATTTGTGGGCTTTTTGCTAAAAATCATGGGCATCGCCATTTTTGTTTGAAGCATCCTAAAAGGATGAAAATGGTATCATTGGATGCCATAATTTCAGGGGCATCTACTCAGCGATTTTCAGATCAATTGAACATGATTTGGCCCCCTAAAGTGGCGAAAAACAGTCACTTTTTCAACACTCTGCCCCGCATACCAGCAAAGGCTATTTTTTGGGTTTTTCCATACAGGTCAGTTTTTCACCGGCTTCTAGTGATAAGTTTAGGGAAACAAAAGCATTTCCAGAAAATAGACATCCAAATATTTCCAACTAGCCATCACGGGCCTCGTTTCGACATCAGTAAGGCCTCCAAAAGTTTCCCACAAGACGGGATTTTCTGTTGATATATTTCTTAGGTATTTTTGTGAAAATTGCACTTTTCTGAAGTGGCTTTTCCTAATGTGCGTTTAGCATTTTTTGGCCATGGTTAGTTAGGAAAAGTCAATATAATTTCATTTTTTAGCATTTTTAAGATATTTTTATAGATATTTTTTGCCTTGGGATTTGCAAAGCCTCAAGGACAAAATCAGATATTTTTTATGGGCCAATGAGCTTGCTAGTTGCACTAGGAGGTTTTCTCTCATGTTGGCCTATATATTCCAAGAGACTTCATTGTAAATAAGGCTGAACTTGATGATATAGAGCAATATATGGTTATACAAGCTTGGAAGAAAAACTTGTCTCATGCATTGGATAGTTTCTTGAATGTTTTTGGATGATGAAAGAGGACTGTTGTTGTGGACTTGGTAAAATGGTATAGTGTCCCTCTCTGTTATGATTCTTAGTTTTCATACATATTTCATGTGCTTTCTTGCTATAAGATAATAGAGAATAGATTTGAGACATGCCCTTGGAGGCACTTCATATTTCCCGTTTCTTTATAGCTTCTATGTTTTCTTCCTTCTTAGTCATATCAAAGAATCCTTGATTGCTCTTTGATCACTGAAGAAATTGTTTTCTTGTTTCATTTATGGTTTTATGCATGCTAAGTATGATTCATGGTATGCCCTTCTTACTCATGGCTAGTCATAGCTCCACCTCTGAAACCTTTCTTTGAATGTTTGATTGTCCTAGTTGAACCAAGGAGGTCTTGTACTGATCTTTCCCTTTGCCTAAAACTCTGCAATCTTACTTCGAAGTGCTCGATATCTTAAAATACTATGTCTAGGCATTTCCTCATAGTAATTTGAGTTATTTGTTTGTCTTAACTGTCTTTCCCCAAAGTCTGAAAGCAAATTCCTAAAGTTAGAGAGTCATATATCTCTATGTATTGCTTGAATGTTTATTTCTATGCATTTATCAGTTTGTAGTTACATTCATCATGATTAATGGTTATCCCTACCATGCTTATGTTAGCTATTGAACTATTTATGTTTGAAAGCCTTTGTCCTTCACAAATTTAATGTCCATCTCACTTCATTTTAGCTTAAGATCCATTTTACCTTGATCAAATCGACCCTTCAACATACCTTGTATCACCATCTGAAGCTTTCTCCACCTATTCAACCCCATAGCCCAGTTGATCTGACAATATTTTTATCTATCTTAGTCTTTGATCAGTTCCTCCCTCACAAACCTAAAAGCAAAACCAAAAAACCTACTTCATAACTAGCCTAAAATCAGAAACATAAGAAGCAAAACACATAGATATCCTTTACACAAATAGAGAGAGCCCTCTCTGAGTCCAAGAAGGCTAGGTCCTTGGGCTCCAAAGATTGGTTTGATGTTAGCCTGTCACTTGGCTTGCCAATCAGCCAAATCACGGGACCCTAACATAATGGCGATCATGGTGGGACTAACTGAGTACATAACAGTTTAGAAAAAACTTGTAGATTCATTAGTCTTTCAATTTTTAAAACAGGCAAGCAGTCCATAGAATCATTTAAAGTAAACTCTTTTTACTTCACCACCCTAGAAAATTGATGAATCAGGTTTAGAACACTCTAATAAACCATAGGGTACACATAAAAACTCAGAAAACCCCAAAAACATCCCCAGATTGGCTTTTCCTAGTTATTGGTGGTGGATCACAAGTACATCTCTATAACAAACAACCAAATTCCACCTGGCGACTCCACTAAGCCTCCAGTAGGCCTAAAACTCCATAAAAGCCAAAAATTTCATAAACCATACCTTTCTGTTGACTCATCCTTTCCAAACTTAAAATTCATGGTGCAAACTCTGTAATCCGTGACAAACTAATTATAACTTAGCGATTCAGAAAGCTTCACCTAAAAATAGGAGATCAACAGAATAAACTTGCAAATAGAACCATTAGCTTGTCCAAACAGTCTAGAAAACTGTTGAAACTAAGTGATAAGCCTTTCTTGCAAGTCTCCACCTCAAAGTTTGCTAAAGAAAACTTTTTCCCAAAAGCATCTTTGATAGTATTGGTGGTGGACCATAGATCTCAAAGAAATCCACTTGGCAACTCCACTAGCCTTCATTTTTTTTTTTACCATTCTTCACATAAGAAAAACCCCTGGAGAGGCCATCCATCCAAAACAATCATAAATACCATCCTCTCTAAACTCTGAATTCAAAATCTGGCTTCACGAAGAATCAATACTAGATCTTATCCAGACCCAAATCCCCCTATCATAGTTGATAACCTAGGGAATATTCTGTGGAAAAGTTCTGAAACTGACAACTTAGCTACTGATAGGTCCATCCGTAAAGCAAGATCAGTACTTGAATATCTCACATCCTTGCAGGATTCCCCATTTGACTTAAAATCAGCAAAAACCCTTTTTAGAAGCAAGTCACAAAGTAAAATCAACTTTGACGATCTTGAGCCCTTAGATTTGCAATAGAGTCCTAGTAGAGAAGCCTCACCTACTACACCTCCCGACTATCAGCTTCTCCACCACTTTGGCTCCTACCATCCCAAATCTACTCAAAATCAGTTCACAAGTCCAAGTACATCTGCCACACCCAGCCAAACCACCACTGTTCAAATCACCTCAGCTCATCCTACAAGCCCTCATATTGTAAATCAACCATTAGCTCCCACCATGGCAGCTTGGTATGCACCCTTGGTGTTGCCACGGCCTTTGGCACCTTTACAACATGACTACCAATCCAAAATCCTACACTTTACTGTAGTTGAGGCTACTACCGCCCAACAACATGTAGATAGAATTAGTGATGCCTTTGAATACATGGAAATAGAAGACGAGACCATAAGAATGAGGATGTTCACCCAAAGCCTAGGTGGAGAACCTAAAAAACGGTTTAATTGCTTAACTCCAAACAGTATACAAGATCTCCCCAAACTCTACCAAAATTTCATAAATAGGTGGGAAATTAGGAAAAAACCCATTCAAATCCTTTCTGAGTATAACAATCTGAAAAGGGATAATGGGGAAAGTGTCTGGGACTACTGCACTAGGTTCAACAGTGTTTATAACACCCTCCCGCCTCACTTCAAACCTCCACTTGGTTCAGCCTTAGCAAAGTTTCCCGAAGGCTACTTATCAACTAAGAGACGAGGACCTTGCAACCTTAGAGGAAGTGCAAAAAGTGGCCATGACTGCAGAAGCCAACTTAGCTGAAAAGAGAGCTAGGATGAGATCAGAGAAGAAAGTCACATACCATGACGAAGTTTCCCCTTTAGTATCTTCCTCAGATCCTAGAATAGATGACCTGGTTAGATCCATGGCAAAAATGTGGGAAAATATAAGTGAAAAGACACCTCTTAGGGACAACCAGCCAAACCCTCAAAATAGGAACCGGAACCAAAACTTTAGGAGAGACCAATCTCAAAATAAACCAAGGGAAAATGACCAACAAATCAGGCCACCCTTCAATGAAAACTATGTTGATGAAGAAGAGAGGGATACAAAGCCCATTGATGAAAGTCATTTAAACCTAATAGGTTCTGATAACGAGGGTGAGGTTTACCTCACAGAAGAAGAACAAGATTTTTTCTCCCCGAATCAAAATGAAACCAACTACAAGGACCCCGAAGATCCTGCCATAGGATTTCAAAATGCCATAATAGAAGTACACAGACAGTATGATCTTAGAAGTAGAAAAAACCAAGACAACTCCAAGAAAGGTAGCTCAGACACTGTTGTTACTAAAATCCTTGATACCATCCTTAAAGAGCAGTGGATAGCAACAAAAGCATGGTCAAGAAAACTGACCAAAAAAAAGATAAAGCTATTTAGACAGGCCTTGACTCAAATTGTCCTAGTACCTCTACCAAGATTCCCGAGATGGCTGTGTTGAAAAAAATCCCGAACCAAAGTCAGCAAATTAAGAACATAGAGAAAGTAATGGCTGAAAAAACTGAAGCAAACCTATCTAAACTACAAGCACCCTTAATTTTTTAAGGAGAAATCGCCAAAATAAAGATCACCATGCCTCTCACTGAACTTATCGCCAAAAGCTCTTACAAATCCCAAGTGCTTAAGGTCCTGAATATAGGAAATGATGAAAACACCCTAAATCTAGCTAATGACACCCCTAAAGTGTTGTTCGGTCCAAAAATAGAAGGGAAATTCCAAGAAGGAACCATTCTTCCCTTTTACATCAGTCTGAATATACATGACCAAATCCTACACAATGCCATGCTAGACTCCGGGGCCTCGCATAATCTCATGCCAAAGGTTGTGATGGAAATATTAGGCCTAGAAATAACAAAACCTTATAAAGACTTATATTCATTTGATTCAAGTAGAGTCAAGTGTCTAGGCTTAATCAAAGATCTTTGTTTCAGTTTGGCCCAAATACCTGCAAAACACTTGATCATGGACATAGTGGTAGCAGACATCCCTCCCAAGTACGGAATTCTTTTATCCAGAACTTGGGGAGCCAAGATTCAGGGAAATATTCAACTTGATATGTCCTACACCATTGTTCCTGTGTTTAACCAAACTAGAATACTCTATCGAGAATCACACATGAAATATATGGTCAATAGCCAAGAAAGGCCAGATAACATCCCGATGTACTCCTTGTATTCTGATCTGAATTCCTTCATTTTATACACTGACGAAGTCATTGAGGAACAATTAGGAGAATTTAAAAAAAAATAGACACACCACATTAGCCACCCCAGGTTCTCTATGATGAGCTGGACACTCCAAATTATCATGACCATGAGTAGTTATGTCTTGAGGAAAGAGATTTCATTCCTCTTGAAACAGAAGTACAGCAGGAAGCAAAAAACAATATATACCATCAAGAAAATTGCTCAAACCTTAGACAAACATCAGCAGTAACATCAGGAGACTTTTTCAGAACAGAGGCATTAGAATATTTTCATATTACAAACCTCTTTGGAAATCAGGGGTAGGGGAGCTTAATGTTCTTACCATACCTAAAAGATCTACCATCTTATAACTCTACCTCTTCAAATGAAACCTTGACTGTAGCCACAATAGCTAAAAATCCAGAAAAAATGTCTGATAAACTTCTTATGAAAGGATATGATGACTGCAGTCCAAATATACCTAAGTTGTTTGAACTAGCTACCATTCTACCACTTCACCAAAGACTTAGAACTGCTATAATTTGAAATATTGTTCAAGATACTACTTCATGTAGGGAAAATAGTGAGAAGCACTATGACACTGCCATCACTCCAAGAAACAGCTTCGACAAAATAAAATACAAAAATCTTGACCAAACAGTAAAAATCAAAGACAAGACAGCTGGACATAGGATCTGTGTTGATTTTAGAAACACAAATACACATCCTTGGGACAGAGATTATATCCTTCCTGCTCAAGAACATGCTATACAAATTATAGGTGCTTCTAATCATGTGTCTTTACAAAATGATGTTTCAAGGTATCGCCAAATAATTCCTTTGCAAAGCAAGCAGCTCAAAGAATTTTTCAAGTATGTTGGAAGTAGTTCCATCTTCAAACCCAGAATTGCAAAACCACCTGACACCAAAAAAATGCTCCTAAAAGCCATGTTTCCAGTTCTAAATTTCTGCATTCTGATGTACCTTGATGATGTCATCATATACTTCAAAAATGACAAAGAATATCTGCATTATTTGAAAAATATGTACAGCAAAAGGAGAAGTGGAGATCAAAGATATAAAGAAGTATAGCAGGAAGATACGGGGTTGTTTAGACATTCATGCATGAATCCTTATGTTATGCTTGAAAGAGAGAATTTTCCAAAATTTTCTTTTCAAGAGCTTAATGGACCAAGAGTGGTAGGAGATCCTTATGAAGATAAGATGCTCAAGTTTCACCATTTTTAGGATTTCTAGTTCCAGATTTTTTCAATCATTGTATATATCATTGTTTGAAGAAATAAAACAAAAAACAGAAAACTCAAAAACAATAGAAAAGTAGAAAAAGAGGGCAGTTTGAAAAATAGAAAGAAAGCCCCATGTTCAAAAAATATTCATTCTGAAAGCGCGCAAGTCTAAATGCCGCTACTAGTGCTCAAAATGTCTTGTTCAATTATCTAGCCTAATCATAACTGAACATGTTTTAAATTTATTTGCTGATAAGTTAGTGAGAGAAGAGATAGTCAATATTGTGTAAGCTTGACTTGTCAAAGAAAATAGATTAGGAAAAGATACTGGTTCCACATGCTCAAAACAGAACCAAAGAGGAAAACAGGGATGAAAAACAAACTGTGTATCCTAGCCCTGATTTTTCTAAATTTCATGTTCATACAAAATAATATTTGTGTGCAGCTTGTCTTTCATGCCACAATTACATGACAAATCAGACTGTCTAATCCTAATTTGGTCATTTTTCAATTTCTTGTTTTAGATTAGAGAATAACATCCTGTCAAACAGCTTAATCTTGACAGTCGATATAGCATAGGTAGAGAAACAAAGGAGTTCATCAGTTTAATCTGAACTCCCGGTGGATATAAGTGTAGAATTAGATAGTGTCATTTTTCAAAAATATTATGTCAAAGGGTTGCTAGTCCAAATGCACCTGAAAGAAGAAAAAATGTTAGGAAATGTAGCTGGGTATGTAGAAATGACTTTGATGCTAATCATATTGTCAATTTTTAGAAATAGCATCAAGGAAGAAAGAAATTTGTGCCAATCGATAAAGACGCTGGTCTTCAAAGGCCAGAGATCTGAAATTCTGGACACCTCCTGAAAAGGAGCTGCCCTCCCCAAATGGAGACACTGTTAGTCATCAGTATTTTTCACCTGTTGATGATGACTAGTTTTTAAAGCCAAGTTTTCTAGAAGCTGATCTCCCATTTGTCAAATCTGTCATCTAGAAAACACCCCTAAACAATTTTTGTCCTCCTACCTTTTCCAGTTAGCCTATGATGAGAAAAAAACCTAGTTGTCAAGTCCTATCTAGTTTCAGTCATATAATCCTATCCATGAGCTGTCATAAGCTAAAGCTATCTACTAAAATTTACCCTCATCCCCAAGTCATTCATTAACCAATTTTTGATAAGAATGTTAGCCACCCTACCTCTGGTCATATGCCATTTTGAGATCTAATCATACCAAAGAGAATACTCAAAATCTGTCAAAGATCTCCCCTAAGTTAGGTAGTGGTGCTTTAGGGAATCCCTTCCTTGGAAAAAACATCCTGAGCCAAAATATTTTGTTCAATACCAGCCAACCCTGAATTAGCACTTAATCTGCAAAAACAAAGCTTGATACACCCATAGGTCACGCCACTAAAAGGTCTTGATGTCTCAGTAGTACATGTTTCAAAATCCAAACTGATATAATGTTGATCTACAGTGTTTCAGTGTCTCTTTCAAAAGCAGGGATGTAAAAGTATTCCAGAAGACATTATCAAACTAAACATAAGAAGACAGCTGCTTCTCATGTTGTCTTGAGCCTAGGATAAGAATACTAGTCAGAGAGAAAATTCAATAAGCCTATGCAAACAAAGTCAAGAAAGGTTAGTAAGTAATGACTAGCCAGCAAATACTCCACAAATACAAGTCATGTGGCTCTTGGTTTAAAATATTCACAAGGATATTATGACCACAGGATACATATCTCAAAACATGCCTCTTATAGCATATTGTCAAATTTTCACTTTATTATTGTAATATGCCAAGCAGAGATATGCATTACAAGGAAAGATGACATAGTTTGACAAAGGGATGAAATGTCATGACTGTGTTAACCTCCTCCAGTATAAAGAGCAGATGGTTGGGTCACATGTTGTAAACCTCCTCCAGTATAAAGAGTAGATGGTTTGGAAATATTATGTTAACCTCCTTCATTTTAAATCAGATGGTTAGGAACATGATAAAGGCCTCCTTCATTTAAAAAAGTAGAGGGTCAGGAACAGAGGTATAGCCTCATTCAAAGAGCACAAGACTAACAGTGTTTCAAATGACCTAAAAAATTGTTTACACCACTTCCTCCAAAGGATGAAACAACTGATACAACAGTAGTGTTTCAAATAGTGTTTAAAAGAGTTCACTGTTTAAAGGACATAATTGAAATTCAGTGGGAAGCAGTTGAAGGTTTATGAGTTGAAGTCTAGTGTTAAACATAGGCCAAGCAGTGATATTATGGTGTTAAATAAGCTCTATTTTTCTTCTATCCATAAAGGTCTTCTTCAAAGGGTAATCTGAGGCTAGAATGCCCAAAACTTGGAACAAGCTCATCAAAATGACAAGAAGGTAGAATAACCTTGTTTCTTAAAAAGACCTTGGCAATTGAATACACAGAGACATTATGGATAAGGAAGATTCAAGTTCAAGACACCATTCAAAGAAATAAAACATACCACAGTCATACACATGGTGTTTACAAAACCCTATTTTCTCTGTTCATAAAAACCTCCCTCAAACTGTCATAAGGGTGAGACTTGGGCTAAAAAACTTCATCCAAATTGTCAAAGAAAGAGAGCTGGCTATGGTTGAAATTAGTTCTTGTATACAAAAAGGACAACAAAGATTTGAAAAAGTTATAATTTCCAAGAGTTACATTTGTGATCTCAGGGTTATTTCCCTAATGAAAAGGCAATGAAAAAAATCTTGTTTTGAAGGAGACCTTTTTAATTCAAAAAATTCATGCATATGAGTGTTTGCAAAAGAAGCTAGCCATATCATTATGTCTATAAGTCTTGTTCGAAAATGGGTCTTTATGGTATTTTAAAAAAGGTGATATATTGCTGAAGGCGGTGAGTTGTATTTTTATATGAAAAAAAGCCTTTTCAAAAGGCATCCAAACCCTTCCAAAGAAAATGCAAAGGTATTTGAGCTTATTTTAATTTTAAAAGGCGGAAGAGACCGTTTAAGGGGCCCACGAGCAATTGAAAAACACAAATCATACCCTCATTGGCTGCTCACTGAAGAAACACAGCATTTTCGGGAAAATTTTCAAGTGTTTGGGGCTCAAAATTCTACGCGGCGCGCCTGTGAGTGCCTGAACAAAGCAGTTAAATGAAGGCACAGCGTGCAGCGCGCCTGTGTTTTCAGTCACCGGGCACTTGAAACTGACCCGACTACCTCCCTCTATGCGGCGTTTTCTTATGCAAACATGTCGCTCATCCACCAGGCTCCCAAAAAGCTCTTTTAAGCTACTCCAATGATCAAACAAGATCCATAAACATTGTTCAAGGTATTGTCCTTACTCCTTGGTAAATTTTGAATTTTAAAGGGGGTGTTTTTTGCTATGTTTTCCCAAAGAAGAAACAGTGATTTTGAAAGCACTTCATCATCTAAAAACATAGAGATAGATAGTGGTAAAGAGATAGAGTTTTTGTCAAAATTGAAGGAGGTCTTCTTGTGTTGTGAAGAGGTCTCAAATTTGCTTAAAGAGATGTCCTAATAGTGTTAACAAAGCACAAACCTTGTCTCCTAAAAAACAAAGAAAGACACAGTGATTAGGAGTTTGGGCATTTGGTCAAAATCAAAGAAGTTTTGTTGCTGTGGGTATCAAGGATTAATACAATGATAGGTGAAGAGGTTTTATCAGTTTTGAAAGATCCCTAACTACCTTTCACAAATAGAGACTGCCCACAGTTACTAGAAAGAAATACAGAGTTATTTTAAAGAGGTTTTCCAATCATTTTAAAAAAGGTGGCCTAACAGTGTTAACAAAGAACAAACCTTGTCTGCCAAATCAAAGATGTTTTTCATTGCCGTGGGTGTCAAATATTAATACAGTAATAGAGGAAGGTTTTTTTTATCAGTTTTTAAAGAGCCCTAATTACCTTTCAAAAGCAGTGAATAGCAAAAGAGCATTGTTTGAGGGGAAAGGTATTTTTGTCAAAACAAAAGAGATCCTTTTTCAACAAAGAACCCCAAAAATATCTTATTCAAGATCTTTGCTCAAACATAGTGATCAAAGTGTTTTTGGTTCTCATTTGACAACCACTTGTTTGTTAGCATCAAAGAAACATAGTGACTTGCAAGGACGAAAAGGTTTAGTGTTGGGAGACTATTTTAGAAACCATTTAAATCAGCCTGTCTTGGTCAGCCAGAAAAGAGTATCCAAAGCAAAATGCCTCCCAGGAAAGATAGCAGAAGTGGCCCTCACAAAAGGTATGAACCTTTTTCAACTGAGGAAGTAAATGCCCATCCTTCAATACTTTTTAACTTTCATGAAGTTGGATGTTTGGAGTTTTGTCAAAGGGTTCAGGAGGTGAAAAGTTATCTTCCCTTGACACACCTATTTTCTTTAAGACTGCAAGGGAAACATGCTCATCTGGTAGGCTTAGATTTCAAGCTTTCTCCTAGATCCATTTCCAGAGCTACCAAAATTCCATATGTCGGAGAAAAATTGTTTAAGCAAAGCTACCTAGACTCAAATCAATACAAACCCTTTTTGAAACAAGAGCATCAGGATGCATGCCCATCCATCTTTCCTTTTTCATATTTGTTGACCAGTTATGCTCCCCTCATGAAGATAATCATGAAATATTTCACATTCGAGGGAAGGTTTTCCCGGGTCTATGCTTACCATGTCCGACTACTCATGCACTTCACAAGAACCCAATTGTTAAACCTCCCCTTTTTCCTCCATAGAAGTATTGAAAAGATGGCTTCCACTATTCAAAAGAGACCTTCCTCTCAGTAGCCAGCTTATCTTTTCCATCATTCCCTTATCAAGATTTTCATTCTTCATCAACTTGAAAAGAAGAGAATCTCTTGGGACACTTTCATTTCACATCCTGATTTCGCCACTGCTTCTTCATCCCATGCATCTCCTTAACCTTCCACTCATCCTCTTTCTCCTTCTTCTAGTAAACCCACTCCTAAGAAGCCAAAATCTCCCATGATTGATCAAGAAGAAGAACATAGTGAGGAAGAACAACATAGTGAGGAAGAGCGGCACAATGATGAAGAGGAGCACAGTGAGGAAAGGCATCATAGTGATAAAGAAAAAAACAGTGAAGAGGATCCAAGTCAAAGGGAGCAAAGTGAAGAAAAACATAGTGATGAAAGGTAGCACAGTGATGAAGAAGAGCACCATGAAGAAAAACAAAACAATGAAGAGGGCAATGATGAGGAAATGAAACAATTTGATGAGGAACACAGCAGCAACAAAGAGGAGGATATTAGTAGCCCTCACAGCAGCAAACATGATGAGGATGAAGCACAAAACATTGAGGATACAAAGCCTAAAAGTCCTGAGGAAAGCAGGGACAAAAGTGAAAAGGGTAGCCTTCAAGGAGACATGCAAGGTCACAGTCAAAGCATTCATGAAGAAGGTCAAAATAGTGGCAACGATGATGAGGGGAGTGGCAAGGGAAAATACCAAATAGAGCATGTGCTAGTTGCCTCTCCTAGGCAAGGGGCCATGCTTTCTTCTCCAAAGGTGACAAAGCCCCGAACATCAAGAAAGAGAGTGCCTCAAATTGTAACTCCAAATGTTACTAGAGCCCTCCAAAGCAAACGGATATTGCCCAAGCAATCCATTGTTGAATTACTAAAGAAGAGTAAGACCAAGAAGGCCACCCAAAGCAAGGGAAAGGAGAAGAAAGAAAGTAGCCATGAGAAAGAGAGGGACTTTGACATAATTCAGATAAATAGTGATGATAGCAACAATGAGGCCAAAATCCTAGAGTCTCTCTTGATAAATAGAGAAGAAAAAATTCATGATCTAAGAGCGGATCTAGAGAGGTCTAAAAACCTCATTCATTTTTTGCAAACACAAAACAAGAAGATGAGTGTCCACATGGCGGTGTATGAGACACGGGCTATCAAGTATCAAAAAGAGGCCTCCAAAGCACAAATTAAGTTGGAAGAACTCATGGGCGAGTTCAATTATAGTGAAGAAGAAGATCAACCCAGGAGAAAGAGGCCAAGGACCATGGGACTTAGAAGAGCTTTGGAGAAACAAAAGGAGGAAGAGGTTGCCCTTTTTCAATCTTTTCCTCTTACTACCTTATTCACCCAAGAGATAGAAAACAATAGAGAGGCATGGCTTTAGAGGGTGAACAAACACTTGGAGAAGAAGTTGGAAAAGGACAATAGAGATTTGGACCTTCAAAGAAGAATGACTGGGCACTATAAGAAGCTTAATCAGTTCATCCGATGGAAATTGAAGGCCACATAAGAAAGGCTCAAGGAGGCTCAAAAGAGGCGCCCGACACCAAAAATGAAGAAAGACATATCAAGGCTTAAAATTTTGGCCTCCTCTTCTTAGCATGCTTCTGAAAACCCATGAGGGTCATGCTCGCCGAAATTGAGCAAAATTCAACAGTTTTGGTTTTTTGACATTTTTGGGATTTTTGCTAAAAATCATAGGCATCGCCATTTTTGTTTGAAGCATCCTCAAAGGATGAAAATGGTATCATTGGATGCCATTATTTCAAGGGCATCTACTTAGTGATTTTCAGATCAATTGAAGATGATTCGGTCCCCCAAAGTGGCGAAAAACAGTCACTTTTTCAACACTCTGCCCCGCATATCAGCAAAGGCTATTTTCTGGGTTTTCCCATACAGGTGATTTTTTCATAGGCTTCCATTGATCAGTTTGGGGAAAAAAAAGAATTTCCAGAAAATAGACATCCTTATCTTTCAAACGAGCCATCAAGGGCCTCATTTCAACATCGGGAAGGCCTCCAAACGTTTCCCACAAGACAGGGGATTTTCTGCTGATATATTTCTTAAGTATTTTTGTGAAAAATGTACTTTTCTGAAGTGGCTTTTCCTAATGCGCGTTTAGCCTTTTTTGGCCATGGTTAGTTAGGAAAAGTCAATATAATTTCCATTTTTAGCATTTTTAGTATATTTTTATAGATATTTTGTGCCTTGGGATTTGCAAAGCCTCAAGGACAAAATCAGATATTTTTGATGGGCCAATGAGCTTGCTAGTTGAACTAGGAGGTTTTCCCTCATCTTGGCCTATATATTCCAAGGGACTTCATTGTAAAGAAGGCTGAACTTGATGATATAGAGCAATATATGGTTATACAAGCTTGGAAGAAATACTTGTCTCATGCATTGGATAGTTTCTTGAATGTTTTTGGATGATGAAAGAGGACTGTTGTTGGATTCCTTGACTTGGTAAAATGGTATAGTGTCCCTCTCTGTTATGCTTCTTAGTTTTCATACATATTTCATGCTCTTGCTTGCTATAAGACAGTAGAGAATAGATTTGAGACATACCCTTGGAGGCACCTCAGATTTCCTGTTTCATTATAGCTTCTATGTTTTCTTCCTTCATAGTCATATCAAAGAATCCTTGATTTATCTTTGATCACTGAAGAAATTGTTTGCTTGTTTCATTTATGGTTTTATGCATGCTAAGTATGATTCATGGTATGCCCTTCTTACTCATGGCTAGTCATAGTTCCACCTCTGAAACCTTTCTTTGAATGTTTGATTGTCCTAGTTGAACCAAGGAGGTCCTGTACTGATCTTGCCCTTTGCCTAAAAATCTGCAATCTTACTTCGAAGTGCCCGATAGCTTAAAATACTATGTCTAGGCATTTCCTCATAGTAATCTGAGTTATTTGTTTGTCTTAACTATCTTTCCCCAAAGTTTGATATCAAATTTCTAAAGTTAGAGAGTCATATATCTCTATGTATTGCTTGAATGTTTATTTCTATGCATTTATTAGTTTGTAGTTACATTCATCATGTTTAATGGTTAGCCCTACCATGTTTATGTCAGCTATTGAACTATTTATGTTTGAAAGCCTTTTCCTTCACAAATTTAGTGTCCATCTCACTTCATTTTACCGTAAGATCCATTTTACCTTGATCAAATCGGCCCTTCAACATACCTTGTATCACCATCTGCAGCTTTATCGACCTTTTCGACCCCATAGCCCAGTTGATCTAACAATATTTTTATCTATCTTAGTCTTTGATCAATTCCTCCCTCACAAACCTAAAAGAAAAACCAAAAAACCCACTTCATAACTATCCTAAAATCATAAACATAAGAAGCAAAACACATAGATATCCCTTACACAAATAGAGAGAGCCCTCTCTGAGTCCAAGAAGGCTAGGTCCTTGGGCTCCAAAGATTGGTTTGATGTTACCCTGTCACTTGGCTTGTAAATCAGCCAAATCACAGGACCCTAACAGACGCTACTGTTTAGAGGCAACTAGTGGGTTCACTGATGTACTTAGTGAACACCATAACAGACATTTGCTACGTAGTTAACTAGTTGAGTCAAGATATTGCAAATCCGATCAAGCTCTTTTGGAATGTGGGGAAGAATGTATTGAGATATCTCAGGGGCACTACAGAGTATGGATTATCGTACAGACAGACAAAGGGAGTGAAGCTTCAAGGTTTCACGGATGCAGATTGGGCAGGAAGTCCATCAGACAGAAAGAGCACATCAAGAGGGATCTGCAGCATAGGATCAACAACAATTTCTTGGTACAATAGGAAGCAGAGATGTGTGGCACTCATTTCAGTTGAGGCAGAGTACATGGCAGCAAGTCAGGCTACATGTGAGGCCATCTGGATGAGGAAGATTATAGTTGGTTTGTTGGGTCATTAGATGGATCCAACGGTGATACATTGTGAAAACCGGAGTTGCATTAAACTCTTGGTTAATCTGGTATTCCATGATAGGTCCAATCACATAGACATCCAGTACCACCATCTTATAGATTGTGTTCAGAGGAACATTATGTTACTTCAGTACATTCCCACGGAAGATCAGGATGCAGATATTCTGACGAAGGCGCTCGCAAGGAGAAAATTCGAATACCATAGAGGCAGGATCTGGGTAGCTGATAATCCCTTTCTTGTTGATAGGGAGTGTTGAAAGTGAAAAATAAATTTCATCACATATGCTAGTGTGGGACCACATTTCCTAGTGATACATTAGTGTGAAGACAACTTATTTAATAAATTGGAGATGTGTCTGTTTTAATTTTCCCTTAATTAAATTGGACAATAAATTGTAATCTTATCTCATACTCACTTGTAATAGTTAACTGAGTGTGATAGACTCATTTAGATCATGAAATTCGAGTTGAGGGTGGTTGGTGAGGCATGTAGAGTGATTTTATTTGTTTTAGAGCCCAAGTTTCAGTTAGTGTATTAGTTTAATGCATGAGAAACCAGTTAACTCAATTGAGTTAAAGTTAGTCTAACTAGATGTAACATTGTTGCACTAGTGAGAGATCAAGTGAATTAAATCAGATTTAATTCACATGTAGTGATCTGTCATGTAACTGATGATTTACTATTAATATTTGAATGCATGTCAGTTCTAGTGGAGACCAAGTTGAGACAAAGGTTAAAGGGATGTTAACTATCAGTTGTATTTTTAGCAAACTGCCCAGGTGCAGTTAAAACACCATAGAATTCCCATGATACTCATCACAGTTTAGGAAGTCTGAAATTCATAAATAATAGGGATTGCATTCATCAGTAATTGTGCAAGAAAGGCAAGCTGATTAGAGGCTGAAAATTGGCTAAGTGTTGGTTGATTTTGTCCGAATCAGTGTCAGACAGTTGTGAGAGTGCGAGAGACTCATGTGAGAAGAGTGCATTGTAATTGTTTCATGATTCCTTGGAGAATATACAATAGAATATAGAGGGGTTTTGAGCAGTAAGCTTTCCCTGAGAAAATATATGTGTTGTGGTTTGATTTGATTCTTTCTTTACTTGTTGTGATTGGCGATCGTGTTTATTTTCTTCAATTGATTTGTAGAAGGCTTCAGTATCTTTCTTTAATACATTGCATGATCGGATTGAATCCATACAATTTTTCCTTAGGAGGCCACTTTTAGGCTGAAATTTCCTCTAATGTGAGCAATAACAATGGAATTTTATCAGTCGTTGTTGACGCTAAAAGAGCACGAGAAATACAATGAATGAGTGAATACTTCATATTCTAGTAGTACCTTGAATAATAATTTACAAACCACCACCATTCTCACCATTGAAAAAGTGTTGAAAAACAATATCGAAAGCAGTCAATTGTTTTTCTGGTAGATATGAATGTGAAAAACATGTCTCCGCAATCAAGCTCCCTTTGACAACACCCAAATAGAAAGTATATTTTATAAAATGGATCAATTTTTCAAAAAATTCATTTGAAACCATTGATTCTTGTCAATTTTAATGAATATCAAAGTCCCTTATACCAATATTTTCAAGGTCTAAAATGCTTACATTGCTTGGAGGAACAATTTGGTAGGAAACATGCCACTCTTCTAAGTCTCAATCAACATTTTATTCATGTGCAAGGGGCTTAACATTTTTTTCATTTCCTCCATCTTGAGAGGGCCTCGATCAACATGCCAAGGATGATATCTCAAATTCCTCCAATTATGAATGATACTTTCAGTTGAAGCCCCTATGTCACAAGAAACGTCACGGAATGGCTTGTATAAAAGAAACTCGCTCCAAAAAATGGTTTCAAATTCTTCTGACCCAACATCAGGAAAAACAAAAACATGTGGAAAAACTTGAACAATATCAGGGCTATCTCATGGGCTCCATGGTTGCTACCTATGGTTGGCATAAAAAATCCAAGATCTTGTTTTCTATATCAAGAAAAAATGCTCTCAAAAAGTAGGCCAAGTTCGATATACCTAAATAATTTTTTTTGCGCAGAAAACCTTTTCAGAATGTAGCGATAACTTTTGGTATACTTTTTTTCCAACATTCAAAGAAAAAAATTTGCAACTAAAAATAACAAAAGGTATTTTTAGCAACAAATGGCACGTTTATCGAGCTCCAATGTCACGTTCAACAATTGTTTCCACAAGAAACCTTCTATATGCAGACAATGCAAGATCCTCGAAGCCGCTGTGACCAACCACTCTTTTCAACATTTCATGATAAATTTATGATATTCTCTCTGCCTATGAAACATATTTCACTATATATTTCAAGACTGTATGTCAAGAGACAACAAGATGGCAATCAAAATTTTATCGCCACATTGATAAAAGATTGACATTATGAACATTTAAATGGTCATCATTTCATTTCAGTTCATAATTTTTTTTCCCTTTTTGATCTATATACAATGTTGACTCTGCACGAAACTGCGAAGGAGCATCATAGAAACAAAAAATCACAAATTATTTTTTACGTAGACACAAATCAATGTTGCATTTTGTATGCCTATACACTTGATTCATCAAATTCTCATAGTCTTCTTTATTATTCCAAAAAAAAATGTTTTTCGTATTTAATAAGCATGGATCATCATTTAAAATTTTAGGGATCATTAAATTTCAGCAATGCATCTCATGGGGGTTCCAAGTAGCAACATAGTTTTTGAAACATCCCTTTGTAGCACCAACAACAGTGGCATCATACCAATCCAATTTTTCCATATCCGGTCCTCCAAGAAACCACAAAAACCCATGAAAGTGGGTCGAACCTCTATGTTCCCACTCACACTTGACATAAAAGAACAATAAGAACAAACCTTTTGGTTAAAGGGTAAAAAATAAGGGGCAAAAAGGAACAATAAAAAACCTATTCCAAAAGTCCTTAGCAGAAAGATATATTGGAAAAACCACCTCTTGGAAGATATTGAATCTCTAATGCATGTACAAAAAAAATATATGTATGTACTGAATAGCATTTTCAATTTTTTGGCATGTTCATTTTGTAGATAACAATGGCTATTTGAAGGCATAAAACTATGCAGAAAGGCCACTTTGAAGTTTACTACAGTCAATGTAAAAATAAATTAGGGTTACCCAACAGTGTGATCATGTATATCAGTTCAGAATGACACTTTGTTCAATAATCCCTTGTCCCCCTAAGACAATATCCAAAATGCATTAATTTTTTAGCCAATTTATTTTTAGGTATTTCACATAGATATTGTTGCAACTCATTTACAGTTGCAGGTTCATTTTCAAGGATACCCTTCTTAAAAAAGAAAGAATTTTTTCCTTGAATTCGATAGTGCAAAATCATATTCAACAAGAAATATTGAAACCAAGGATGGATTCCAAATATTTGATCATAATATCTAATTAAATGCAAAACATATTCTTGCATCTCAACATTGAAAATATGTGGATGTAACAAATCACCATCTCCAGTAGGGAAAAATGTCAGGAATTCCATGTCCAACAATCCTTTAGTATTATATTCATTAATGGGAGATGTACCAATATCATGTCAATCCACTCGTTCAACGAATGTGCAATCCATGTTCTCAATGAATCTTATTATTCGATCATCTTCCCTAGATTCCTTAGGCAAGTGGGAAAGAAAGGACGACAGGTGACAGTGAAAAGAATTATCACCCTCGCTATCAATCATTGCATCCTCCCTAACTACTTCATCAATATCAGTATAAAAATATTGCAATTTGCTAGAGACATCAGTAGGCCTTTCTGGAAGAGAAGCCACTGCATCCATGTAAATTTCAGCATCCCTGTAGTGCTTTCCCATTTGGATTTTGTAAACTAATGCATCCAACACATGTTGTATCTTCACGTAGCATTCATAATATTTAGATTCAACACCTTGTCTTCTCACAATAAAAAAATATAACACTCAACCCATCATGGAAGCTACCTTTCAATGGAAGAAATATCCTGTATATTATTATGTACCAACTATATTTATATTAGTCACCAAGAGCATGTGACACTTGCAAAATCAGATTTACCTGCGCTATTAACATCTCTTCGGCCTGACTAAAAAATACTAAAACCTCTAGTTTTTCACCTGAATCCATGTTGCTAAAGTGGGAAAAGCGATGAAAACCTTTCTCACCCATACATCTTTTACAAACGATCCCCTCATGTCATCTTACAACTTGATACCAGGATAACATTCATTGCACACTTGGCACATATGCACTGTAGAAAAACTATGAATCCTTGAATGGAATTTTTTATGGACCTCAACCATTTCACTGCTAAAATGAGGGGGATCAATTTCATTATCTCTCACAAGAACTACTCTAGGATGGATATGATTTTGAAAAGCTTGACCAATTCCATCATGACTTGCATCATTTCTTTTCATAAAATATTGGGAACCCATTCTTCTACATTCACCATACTAGACCAAACCCCAGTTTCATGGAAAAAATAACCTTTATAAGAATGAATGCATATATAAAAAATAATTTTCTTAATAGAAAAAACAAAATGAAGACATGAAGGATACGAATTATTTGCATTCTGGCATTGCCCAAGTATGACTGCAAGAATCGATATTCCTTCACGTTGATGGATAATTGTTCCTCAACCACTAATCATCTAACCAATGTCCCAATAGATAAAATCATGAAAGAAATATGCGTAAAACATTATAAATTTAAAATTCATAAGTGAAAAACCTTCAAAAACATAAATTCATAAACCACCTTTGATGTGCCAACATGATAAGCACCCCCACAATCTCTAGCATAAACAAAATTGTCTGTAAAGGTTCATGCACAAATGTTGCTTCCAACATTGAAAAAGACTAGCCCAAATTATCAACAATCCTAGCAGGCATATTAATATCATCAAGAAAATTAGTTGTAGCAACACGATCATTTGAATCAGATTCCCTATTTTCCATCATCTCATCTCTTTGAAAAACTCTATCACACTCTTAGTCCTCACTTCTATGGAACTTCCCTACGTGAAGACACAATCCAAAAAAAAAGAGCAAAGAAAATGTATTGAACATCAACAAAATCTACAAAGAATAAAAAAAATAAAACATTAGAACTAAAATTTTCTTAGGGAAAAACACGAAACGTCCCAAACTTATAATTATCAACACCCTCTATCTCAACATTTTCCAAATTCTGGAAATGGCTTGGTTCAACTTACCCTCCGAGAGCGAATGAAGGGATCACACGTGTTATACAAAATTCTAACCTACAGATAAACTAGATTCCTTGAGTGTGGTGTTCCTTCACTCATAATAATATAAGAAAGACAACTATTATTTTCTCTATGAAAAATAGATAGATAGAAAGGAAAGAAACCTACTTGTGATCATTTCTCTCTCTTTCTCCTTCTTTCGTTGTTGTTGTCGCTCTTAATCCAACTAAAGCGGCAAGATCGATACCTGCAATCAAAGACAGAGAACAACAAAAAAACATACAAATATACAAGTATCTACTTATCTTAATCAAATTTAACCGATTAGATCTGAGAATACATACACAATTGAGAATGAAATTCATAATATATAAGCATACATATGAGAAAATGAACAAATATATTTATTAAGAAAGTAGTAGGAGAAGATTACAACCAATAGATCGATTCATCGTCAACCTGCTCCAACTTGATTTCGTCATCATCACACCAAGCATGATCTCAGTAACATAACAATACTTCTAGCTCTCATCAATTGAGAATCAAACAACATAACATTACACAAATTTCTCCCTCCCTGGTACTTAGATGAGTGCTCAATTCATAGGGAAATTGAAGGTAGTTTCTCAATAAAATCAATTGAATGGCTTTCTAATAATAGTTGAGACATGTTTCCAAGTTCAGTGGTGATGGACGAACACTTATATTCGACGTATGACACCTATGAGCTCCTCTAAAAGGCACTGGACATGTGGAGATTCTCGAAACAATGATGATTTTTCTCCCAGGACACCAACGCACTCATAAATGTCAGTAAGTGCATTGAAGTACACCCTTGCATGGATATAATTTCTTTACAACGCACTTAGGCCCATTTAGAGGAGCGTTGGTGAGTTAATGGGTCATATAATCTATACTTAAATCATTGGAAATATCACAATCAAAGCCATCAATGGAATGACTTCTCTTAGGGCATATAGCAACTGAATTAGAGGATGATGGACCCTGTTCATACTGGTCTTGGAGGGATAATTCGCAAATTGACCTGTAATAGCTTCCCCCTAAAACATGAAGTCAAAATAATGATAATATTTGGATGAGAAGCTTTACGATGTGATGAGTAGGATCTGAAGCGGATGATGACCTGCATCAATTTGCAATACCTTACATCATGATATCTTACATCTTGGACATGAAATGTTGAGGGAGGCATACCCATGCTTAGCACATAAACTATCATAACATGTACATAATTCAGAAAGTCGTCTACAGATTTAGACATGCCTACAGATATAGTCCTATGTTTGGATGACCATCTGTATGTAAATCCATCGTAGGGATGATGTGGTACAATTCATGAAATCACAACCCGAATGGATGAAACTAGATTCGAGGTCTTCTTATCTCATTCACTCGATTGTTCAAGTACAAGTCTAACCATGCAAATATATTATTTGAAGTCAAACATGGGAATATATCATCCGATTACCAACCATTGATGTAAGTTGTTAATAGACATGAGAGAAACCACCTTTGACGTTAATGGTTCCCAAGGTACTGCTGTACAATTTTGCAAGGCGTGAATAGATTATTTGGTGCCGAACACCAAACAAAATCTCTTGGTCGAAGGTTAGATGATGTCAACCTGTTGTCGGAAGTGATAAACCTGCCAATGATGCAGCAAGCTCCAAGGTACTGGAAATATGTTTCGAAGTTAAATTCCTGGATCATGAGTTGATGTCGACAGGAAACAAATTTATCACGAAGAGGGAGTAATGATTTTGGAGACAAAATGTGACTTGATGTAGAAATTTTTAGGGATGTCGGTCATGAAAATGTTGGTTTATGAGTATTGTAGAAGACGAGGAATTACTGGATGACTTCTCTTGAACATATCAGCGACACTGAAAGTTCATATTTATTGCTTAATGCAATAAAAAATACATGGAGTGGAATAACAATGTTTAAATTCAAAAATATATTTTTGAGTATAATAAAAAGTACGGGTTTAAATTAATGATTGTTTTTTAGTATAAAACAAATATGTAATTTTTGATGTTTAAATTAGATATTTTGTTTAATATATATCATATAATATATAATATAAAATGAGTAATAATTTTAATTATAGTAGAGGATTTTGTTAAGATACTGATTTATTAGGTCATGAATCAATTTTGTATTATAGGTGTTGTAGGAATGTAAATATTTGATTCAATTATATGCTTAAAAATAATGACCAAAGACAAATTATTTCTCTTTCTTCTCTTCAACAACCTAACATTCATCTAGAGGGAGTGTGTTTGGAGTAGATCCTTGTGAATGGACTTCTTGTTTTATAGCACAATTAAAATAATTCTAGGAGGTAATGGAATTTCCTTTTCCTTATTAGAGTTATATAATTCATATCTTATTGTTTCCTTCTCTAAGGGTTTTTTATCGAAATAAACCACCTACTTGAGCTACTTTAAATGTACATGATTCAAATCTAATGCCCATCCCTTTTCATAGAATAGGGGATTCGGACCTTGATTGATGCACTATCATTAGGTAAAGCATCAAGCCTTTTTGGTATTATTTTAAGATCCATATTTTAATCATTGAGTTTGCTAGATTTCTTGTTTCTCCACACTACATTCTTCGAATCGTTTAAATCTTGACAAGCCTTATATCAAAAAAATTGTATTCTTCTAATCTAGTGTCTAAATCCAATGAAAATCGCTCCATTCTAGCACCATATATATATAAGAAATTATATGATAATTTGCTATATCATTTTAGGCATAAATGATTATTCCTTAGAAATTTCCTCTTAACATTTCTAATTAACTCAAATATTAGCAAAATACACCTAATGAAAAAGATTTGGCATGTGCTGCCACATTGCTTGAGTATAAATATGTAGACAAAGAATCACATGTTATGTCTAGAAGATTATTCAAATTGTTAATACTTATTAATTTATAAGATGTATACTATTTAAACAATTAAGAAGTTAAAATGCACATAAAATAACAAATTTATTTAAATCAAACCATATAATTAATTAATTTTTAAAATGACACTTCTTACAAATTAATAAGAACAAAAGTTCACATTAATAAGAACAAAAGTTCACATTTATTTTATTTATAGTTCATATTTTTCAATTATGCACGATTATCATAAATATAGACTAGGACATTTTAACTACTATTTATGACTATTAAAATGAATAGCGAATGCTATCTCTGGTTTTTGAAAAATTGTTATCTTATTGAAATGAGTTCTTTTAATATCTCCATATTAATGTAATTCCAAAACATTAATTTATATATATAATCATTATGAATTACACCTCACAAATACCTAATTCTATTTTACTTTTATGAATAGAAAAAATTCTACCAAACATCTTTTATGTCAAAAAGGAAAGGAGGAATTAGTACCATCAATAGAAAAAGTGAAACCAATAAGTGAAAGCAATAATTTATGCATCTTTATATAAGTTAAAAAAAAGAATGGTAACCATAACTACCACTAGTATTGGGAGAAATTAGTACCATAATTATAACTATTTTTATTTTTAATAATACCTGTGTTTGGTGAAAATGTTTTCTAACCATTTGAGTTGTTTGAGTTTTTTCAAATACATATATTAATATGTATGTGTATTATTTTTACAGATGACACATTCTCATAATATAATATAATATAATATAATATAATATATATATATATATATATATATATATATATATATATATATATATATATATATTAATAAAAAATATTAATATACATTATTTTCTTTAAATAATTTTGAAATTTTATTTTAAATAGAAATTCCACACAAATAAAAAAATTATTTATATTAAAACATATACATAAAATAAAATTAATATATATGTATATTAATTTTATCAATAACATATTCTCATTAATGAAAAAATATAAAAAAAAAAAGTGGCATAAAAGTATATTGCCATGATACAGTGAAAAAATGCACCATTGTCACTCTAAAAACCATGTGAGGAATGGAAATTTGCTTGATTATGATATATGAAAAGAGAGTTCACGTAACTCGTGGCTATGAATCCTAGTCTTTCTCAAATGGAGTGAAGACCATGTCTGCCACACATTATTAGCTATGTTAACCACCTTCTCGAATCTATCCAGAATCTCAAACAAATCTCATAGACAAACATCCACACTAAAATCATTTGTATATACCAATTAATTTTATATATTATATTTTATTATAGACAAGATGGTTATTTATAATAGAAAACAATGAAATTATATTATATAATAAATTTATAGAAAATAAATAAAAATATTTAATACTATAATTTTAAATAGAGTTAAAAATGAAAAATCTAATGGTATTTATTTTAACTAACACAACTATAACACAACTATATCTATATATATAAATTAAAGAATAATAATATATAGAAATTTATAAAAATAGTAATAAAAAAATCATAATTATAATAATAATAAATAAGTGATAACCACAATAAATTATTTATATTAATAATGTTTTTTTATAATAATTAAATAATAATTATTTTAATATTATTAAAAATGATAATTATATTAAAAATAATAAAGGAAAAATAAAATAATAATAACAATATAATTTAATTAATAATTTAATTTAAAATAATAATAATTAAATAATTATTATTTAAATATAATTAAATAAATAATAATGAAATTAATAATAAAAATGGAAAATTAAATATTAATTAATAATATAAATAAATATTGTTAATAATTATAAACTAATAATATAAATAAGAATTAATTAATAATGTAAATTAAAAATTACAAATAAATAGTAATTATTGAAATGTTATTAAATAAATAATAATTATATTAAGAATAATAAAAAACAATTATTATTAAAAATAATAAATAATGTATATTAAAAATAATAAAAAATAGAAATAGAAATTAATAAATAAAATAAATTAATAATATTATTAATGATTCTTTTGTTTATTAATAATAATAATAATAACAATATTATTAATAATAAATAATATTTATTATTAATAATAAATCATAACAACATTATTAGCATCAATAATAATATTATATTAATGAAAAAAATGTTTTAAAGTGTTATTAATTAATAATGTAAATTAATAACAAATAATATCATTATCAATAATAATAATTGATATTATTAATAATAGTACTATTAATTAATATTAAAATTAGTATTATTAATATTATTATTATTATAATTATAAAAAAGCATTAATATTATATTTTCAATACTTAATAAATATAATAATATTCATCCAAGCATAGATAAATAAATAAAAGAAAAATATAAATACCTAAAAAATTGTTATAATTATAGGAAAAATATAATTAGAAATTATATATATATATATATATATATATATATATATATATATATATATATATATATATATATATATCCAGTTTAAGTATAAATATAAGAAAAATATACTTAGGATAAAAAGTAGAGGCATTGAAGACAACATACATTGGTGTATAATTGACTTTTGTTGAGGATTATCAATAAAGGTCTATTTTGACAATCTTTGTCGCAATGTGACAAAAAAAATGATAACCAATTTTAAATATGACAAGGTCAATGACAAAAACATGGAATTTACTGATATTGAAAGAAAAAGAAACAGTTTTAATGAGATATATATTTTAGTTCTAACCAAAAAAAAAAAATCCACAATGAAACCCAACTTTCAACACTCAGCCAAAACAAAATTATTTTGTGCCAACCCCTTCAAAAACACGCCTAGACTAGTGAAAAAAGAAAAACCAATTCAAATCAATAGGATAATGATTATGATACTTCACGCTTTCAAGCCATTCCCTTCTCGTTTTCCGTCCTGCTTCTCTTTGGTGCAAATGATATAAAGTTTCAACATCTAATTTCATTCCATTAAAAACGTGAATATGCTCATCGCCAAAATCTAGATGGAAGTCATGTCTTCTATCAAACCTTGTGCGAATAATTATATAAGAAACAAAACTAATGGTTTTTTCAGTAGCTTTAATTGTCGAAATGTAATATGTACCATCATTCTTCTCCATATGTGCATTTCATTGACAAAAGGATATGATTAAAATCAGTACATGCAGACTAAAAATAAAAACAAAAAAAATGTTGATATATGTTTTTGGTTCTTTTGTATTAAATACACAATAAAATTGATTATACATAAATATAAAAGTATTCAGAACAAGGAGAAGAAAAGAAGAAGAAATAGGTACAATTCAACTAATCAAACAACAACACCACCACAAAAAAATTAAAATGGTCAATTTACTTGCTTCACCAATAAAAAAAATCTATTGAAATTACAAACAAGGAGAACAAAGAACCTATCAAGGTGCATACAAATAATTGCAAGAAACAACAATAACTACAGAGAACTAATCATATTTTTCTAAATTACCTGCCAAAACACTAAGCTTATATCAAGACAAATACCTTAAAATTATATATCCTTCAATTGTTCCTCCTCTTTCTTTCTAAGAGCAACATATGTGTTGTCTTTCATTTTAGCATAACATTGAAAAGAAAAAGGTGGTGAAGTCTATAAACCATCTATCGACTTGACTCTTGATATAGTTGTAAAAATCAAACCTTTCTTCTTACTATCTCCAATATCTACAGTGCCTCATTGCAAGTCATCCCCTATGATTTGTTAATTGTAAACACCCATGCCATTTTTAATCTCATTTTTTTGAGATTCCCTGTAAGAAAAAGTGTAATCGGCACAACATTAGGGCAGTCATTATCAAAGGGAACACCACAGTAATTTTGAAAAATTAATGTAGCAAATTGTGGAAGTTTCAGCGAATTTGAAATAGTTGCATAGAAAAAAAATTCAATATATCCAAGCACACCATTAACTATCCCAACCTCAATCCAAAATGTTAGCATCACACGCTCTCCACGACATAGAAGCACTTCACGGTCCAACACATCATCGTCACTGTCACCAAATGTTGTTCTTCTAGTGCATTCTACAACACATATTGCAATAGGACAATTTAATGATTTAAGCATATTTCGGTTGTGTAAATTAATGAGATTATTTTTTGCAAAAAAATGAATAGAAGAATCAAATAAATCGTTTTCCTGTCGATCCAAGTAGCTATCAATACACGTCATAAGAAGATCTCACTAAACAAGAAAAGGCTCCAAATTTCTAATGTTGGTTAAAATATTGAGAATGGACATGCGTCTCAGATCATCTCTCTTCTACCTATATATTTGTCCAAAGTTAGAACAATGTTGAAGCTTTCCCATAAAAATTTCCTAGTTGTTCTACCTGCATACAAGGGTTTATCCTTGACATGAGGCAATTGGCCAAGTTCATCGAAAACAATGGTAGACCTACCACCAAAAGGGAAATCTTTGCTTTCCTGAAATGCTTATCACAAACGAGAATCTATTTGCATGAAAATACTTGGACCTATAAAGATCATTTAATCAATCAATATATAGTGAATATGACTCATTTCTTCTTGAAATATTACCAGATCTTGGTTGGACAATGGTTTTATATGTTTTATAGGAAATTTTCAAAGAAAAATGTATTTTTTGCCATGAATGTCAAAAGCAACTATACCGATTGGAGCAATAGAGAAAATTTTAGCCTAAAAGTTCCCATGAAATTTTCATGTCATAATATGTAAACCTCAAAATCCTTTAAATTTAAAAATAGGTACATGTAAATATTTTTAAGGGAAAAGAAGAAAAACTACTTTTTAAAATTATATTTTTATCTTATCTCCTTATAGTTTTACTCAAATTTCAAATGTAGACATTCGTTGTATGTGGAATCAAATTTCGCATCCAACAAGTACCTATCATGCAGACTTTTGAGAATACTATCATTGATAAAAAAAATAAGATACATTAAAAAAGTGTGTTCAACACACTTTTTTAATGTATCTTCATTTTTTTTATCAATGTGGGTATTTTCAAAAGTATGCATGATGGGTACTCATTGGATGTGGAATTCAATTCCGCATCAAATGAGTGTCTACACTTGAAATTTGAGTAAAAATATAAGGCAATAACCAAAAGTACAATTAAAAAAATTAGTTTTCTTCTTTTCCCTCCAAAATTCATGGCTCTTATTTTATGATTTTAACTATTATTTTATTATTTTTCCTTCAAGTGGCCACTTTTAGGCTAAAATTTCCTCTAATGTGAGCAATACCAATGGAATTTTTTCAATTGTTGTTGACGTTGAAAGAGCATGAGAAACACAGTGAATGATTGAATACTTAATATTCTATCAGTATGTTGAATAATCATTTACAAACCACCATCATTTCCACCATTGAAAAAGTGTTGAAAAAAATCTCAAAAGAGGTCTGAAGGTGAAAAAATGTCTTCGCAACCAAGCTCCAATTGAAAACACCTGAATAGAAAAAATATTTTATAAAATGGATTCATTTTTCCAAAAATTCATTTTCGACCATTGATTCTTGCCAATTTTAATGAATATCAAAGTCCCTTATACCTAGATTGTCAAGGTCTGAAATGCTTACATTGCTTGGAGGAACAATTTGGGAGAAAACTAGCCACTCTTCTAAGTCTCAATCAAAATTTTATTCATGTGCAAGGGGCTCAACATATTTTTCATTGCCCCCATCCGGAAAAGGGCCTCAATCAACATGTCAAGGATGATATCTCCAATTCCTCCAATTATGAATGATACTCTCAGTTGCAACCCTTATGTCAGAAGAAAAGTCATGGAATGACTTGTATAAAATAAAATCACTCCAAAAAAATGTTTCAAATTATTCTGACCCAGCATCAGGAACAAAAAGAACATGTTTCCAACCTGAACAATATCAGGGTTATCTGGTGGCCTCCATAGTTGCTACCTACAGTTGGCATAAAAAATCCACGATCTTGTTGTTTATATCAAGCACAAATGCTCACAAAAAGTAGGCTAGGTTTGATAAACCTGAATTAAATTGTGTGTGCACAAAACCTTTTCAGAATGTAGCGATAATTTTTGTTATACTTTTTTTCCAACTTTCAAAGAAAAAAAATGCAACTACAAATAACAAGAGGCAGTTTTAGTAACAAAAGTCATTTTTATTGAGTTCCAATATCACGTTCAACAAGTGTTTTAGTAAGAAACCTTATATATGCAGAAAATTCAGGATCCTTAAACCCACTGCCACCAACCACTCTTTTCAACATTTCTTGATAAATTTATGATCTTCTCTTTGCCTCTGAAGAATATTTCACTATATATTTCAAGACTCCATGTCAAGATACAACAATATGGAAATCAAAATTTTCTCTCCACATTGATAAAAGATTGGCATTATGAACATCTAAATGGTCATCATTTCATTTCGGTTGATAATGTTTTTTCCCTTTTTCATCTATATACAATGTTAACTCTGCACAAAACTCCTAAGGAGGATCATAGCAACACAAAAGCACAAATTATTTTTTATGTAGAGACAAATCAACGTTGCATTTTGTATGCCTCTATACGTGATTCATCAAATTCTCATAGTCTTCTCCAGGATTGCAAGACAAAATGTGATATGTATTTAATAGGCATGGATCATCATTTAAACTTCAAGGGATCATGACATTTCATCAATGCATCTCATGGGGATTCCAAGTAGAAACATAGTTATTGAAATAGTTCTTTGTAGTGCCAAAAATAGAGGCATCAAACCAATCCCATGTTTCCATATTCGGTTCTCCAATTCACCTGATCAGAATCTAGATTAGGGGAAAAAAATTGCCAAAAATTCAAAGTGCTCAGAATTGTACCGAACCAGAATGATCGAATCCGGCCCGTTTCCAGGAATCTAGTGCAATTCATTCCACTCAAAATGGATTACTTATGAGGAAGTTAGACATGCTCACCATTTTTTAGAACAAGCAAATTTTCAAAAAAATGGTCAAACAGGGTCAAAGGTAAAAAATTTTGTTTTCTCCAATTTTGCCCAATGACACTATGACAAGGGTCACACCAAGATTCGTCAGTGAAGGTTTGAAGGTGAATTTTTTTTAAGTTTGTCTCCTAAGGTTGAATTCAATTTTTTTTTATATATTGGTTTAGGACAACCCAACCAGAGGCTGACACGTGGTGCAGCCAGGGGCCACCACGTGCCCCCTCTGGTGGACCCTCTCCAATGTTCAAATTGCATTTCTATGGGAAATATGATTATATTTTTATCCAAGGTCTAATGGGTAATATTTCAAAAATCCAAAGTTTTATTGAAATCCAAAGGTTGGATCATATATGGTGGTACAATCATATATTACCATAGTCTGAATTATATATATATATATATATATATATATATATATATATATATCATTGGTGTAGAGAAATATCAAATACGGCAGAATAAATTATAAGGTTTTTAAAACTATGGCATTAGCATGCACGTATTTATTTTAGAGAAAAATATATGGGTGGAGGTCGGGGTTGAACCCAGGACCTCCCCCGCGCCAATGGATAGGCCTACTACCATGCCAACATTGTTATTCCCTGAAAGGTATGGGCGACCACATATATTTGAAGTACAAACTTTGCATTAGCGGGGGTTTAAAGGGGGCCATCCCCCTCCCCATGAGACCACACTTTATGACCAAGAGTGGAGTTATATTTGGTGGAATTTTCAGATTTTTTTCCATTTTAGGAGTTGCCTCCATAATTAGCAGCGCTAACTGGAGTCTTCTCTAGTTTTAGAGGCAATTTACTAGGAAAATTTGAATGAGACCTATCTAGAGAAATTTTTGACTAATTTTGGCTTAAGAAGAGTCATTCTTAGTAGATTGGCATGCTATGAAGGTAATGGAATAGGTTTCAGAGTTGTTGGAGCACTTATGAAAGTGTTTTTTCCACTTTGAAGATTAAAGAAGCTTAGGGCCACCAGGATGGGAGGTCAACCCTAGATCAGTTGGAAGCCATTTTCAGAGATTGAATAGTCAATTTTGGGGTTTTTGGGTCTTATGAAGCCAATGGAGCAAGTTGAAAAGCCATTGGAGCACTATAGGTACATGTAACCAAACATTTGACCATTAATCCCAAGAGGGCCTAGCCAGTTGAAGCATGTCCATGGAGATGTAGCCGAGGAGGGGTGAACTCCATTATCAGCTATTGTCATATGTGTATGTTGTGTGTTATGTTGAGATTCAACAATAATTTTTTTTGGCACCCATGATCCTAGTGAAAATTAAGCACCTACACTAGGGTGGGGCCCACAGGCTATTTTTAGGTGCATGTCTATTTTTATTATCCCTTAATTTAGATGGACATTAAACTATAATATATTCTCAATGAGAACTTGAAAATAGTTAACTAAAGTGGAAAATCAGTTATCTAAGTGAATTTCTAGTTAAGAGGTTGCTTGGTGGGACATGCAGGTTGACTTTAGTTGTAACTAAGTGATTCTAGTTATAACAGAGTTGGAAGTGCAATGGTACATGAGTTGTGCAAGTTTTAAGTAGTTAAACTTAGTTAAGTGAATTAAACTCAGTTGTGCTAGTTGTAACTCAAGATACACTAGTGAGAGATCAAGTGAATTAATTATTACTTAACTCACACGTAGTGATCTCACATGTAACTGAATATTTACTATTATTAGTTGCATTCATGTCAGATCCAATGGAGACCCAATTGAGTTCTAGGTGAAAGGGAAGTAAACTATCAGTTGTGACATTATCCGCTTGCATACATGTAAGCACACACAAATTGGACATTCCCATGATATTTTTGAAATCAAGGCAGGAAAGAAGGCATCAATTCAGGGATTTATTTCAGCATGGATTGCGCAGTGAAGGCAGGGTGTCTCGAGAGAGTAAATTGGCTAAGGGATTTGGCAATTTTTGTATAACAGTGTGAGACAATTAGCTGATGTACTGAGGGCTCTTGTGAGAAGAGTTTTGTATGTAATTGTTTCATGATCCATGATATAATATAGAATATAGTGGGGTTTTTAGATGTATGCTTTCCCCGGGAAATTGTCTGTGTTGTGTGTGATTAATCTTTCTTCATGCTTATGTAATTAGAGATTGTGTTTTTAATTCCAAAAATATTTGTAGAAGCAATTCAGTATTTAACTTTATCATATTTTTAGATCAGGTGAATCCAAGATATACATGCATATTTTATAATTTCTACATGATATCAGATCACAGGAAATTGCATAAGTGAAGCAGGAGTTGATTTTGTGATTGGATAGAATTCGAATTTGCAGAAATACTTTCTTGGTGCTACAGTTGATTCAAGATCGAAATGGCTTTCAATGGCTTGAGGTTATAGTATGCACTCGAGGGCAGCTCGAACTACATTTCTTTAAAGGATAGGATGGAGGCGGTACTCGAAGACAATGGCTTGAAGGAATTCATTGAAATATATGTTCCTAAGCCAGATGCTGCAGATGCTGCCAATCTTAATGCATGGCTAAAGAAAGTGGCAAAGGCGAGGATGATCCTATTGGAGGGAGTAAGATACCACATTGTCTCAAGCCTCCATGGGAAAGCCACACCATATGCTATGTGGAAGGCTTTGATGGATCTATTCCAAAACAGTAGCTTCCATAGGAAATTGGCGCTCAAAGATATACTCAAGAAGATCAAGATGGAAAAGGGCGACACCATTCCAAAGTATCTCACAGTTTTTCTAATGTCAGGATGAACTAGGGAGTGTGGGAATAACAGTTTCTGATGATGATTTGGTGATTTTTTCTCTCCTAGGACTTTCTAAGAGTTGGTATAGTTATGAAGAATCTGTCAACGATTGGGAAAATTTGTCAGATTGGGAATGACTGTGGTTGGATCTGGTGTAGCAGGAGTTCAAGCGGAACACCAGTGATGGCTCTTAATCAAAGCACGATGATGAAGAGGATTTTTCTTTAGCTGCCAAGGTGAAGAAGGGGAAGGGGAAGAAATTCCATTCTAAATCTGAGTCTAAAGGAAAGAAGCAAGACATGTCCAAGGTGAAGTGTTTTCACTGTCACAAACATGGGGATTTTTCTACTTACTGTCCACAAAAGAAGAAGAACAAGAAGGATGTTCGATCTACAGCTGGTAAGGCCCTTGCCTCGAAATTTGAGCTTGAATTATCCTTGATTTTATGAATGGTGTCAATTGCATTGGGATCGGTGTGGTATTTGGATAATGGCGCTTCCTTTCACATGACAGGAGATAAGGAAATTTTCAATGACTTGGAGGAGAAATATCTCCAGATGCATATTGATATGGGCGACGACAGATGATATAGTGCTACCAGGATTGGTACCATTACCTTTTAGAGGGAGTCAAGTAAACCATTTCAATTAAAAGATGTTATACATGTACCAGGTCTGAAGAAAAATTTGGTCTCAGTCGCAATGTTGAAGGACAGAGGCTATGGCGTTGTTTTTAGTGATGGAAAAGCTTTCCTGTGACATAAAACAACAGGTCAAGCCAAGAGGACAAGGATTCGAGTTAAGAATCTCTACAAGCTGGAGGTAGATGGGTACGTTACCATGATGGGAAAGGAAGAAAAAGTGGTGAGCCGGGATGAGGGCGAATTATGACACAGGCGATTGGGCCATATTCATCATGGAGACTTGAAATTCATGCAACAAACATCTATTGGACTTCCAATGGGAACACTTGCTTAGTTATATCAGTGCAAGGGTTGCACCACGGGGAAGTATGTAAAGTCAACCTTTCATGATAAGGAGAACCGAGCTTCGGGGATCCTTGAGAGAGTTCACATAGATATGTGTGGACCATTCTCGGTTGCTTCAATAACAAAACATAAGTACTATGTAATATTTTTTTATTAATTTTCTCGTAAATGCTGGATTTTCTTCAAGCAGAAGAAAGATAAAAAATTCTCTAAGTTATGTGAGTTTAAGGCATTGGTGGAGAAAGAGTCGGGGAAGCAAGTGAAGGCTCTTTGGAGTGATAATGGTGGAGACTAAATATTTAACGAATTCAAGAAATTATATATCAAATAAGGAATTCGAAGAGAACTGATAGAGCCTCATAACCCACAAGAGAATGGGGTAGTGGAGAGGAAGAACAGAACTATCGTGGGTGCAACACAAGTGATGTTGCATGATCAAGGCCTACCAATTCATTTGTGGGCAGAAGCATGCAACACTAAAGTTTATCTGCAGAACCATCGTCCTCATAGAGTACTTGGCATGAGTACACCTGAATAACCTTTCACTAGTAAGAAATTAGATGTTTCACACTTTAATATTTTTGGCTCATCTATTTATGTGCATGTGACCAAGGATGCCAGGAAGAAGCTAGAGCCGACTGCTGAAGTTGGGATTTTTTTGGGGTACACAGAAACACCTGATAATTATCGTGTGTATTTTCCAAACAATAGATTGACCATTGTGCAATGGGATATAAAATTTGATGAAGGGAAAGCCATGCAGTTGTCACTTAAGAGGGAGCTATAATTGCATGCATAGGAGGAACTGTTGGTTCCCAAAGATGAGTCTCTAGATGTGGATCAGCCACAAGAAGAGGTTCATGGAGTGGAGGAAGCCACTCATGCAGATCCATCCATCAGAAGAAGGTGCACCACGGAAGCTGATAGGCTGAGACTTGATGCTGCACAGAATGTAGGAGCCCCCACTTCACAATGCAGACAGAGACAGTCTCCTTACCGATTTACTGAATACATGGCTCTCATGAGCAAATGTATTGTGATTGAACCATATTTGTTTCAAGAAGCAGTGCAATAGCCTACTTGGGTTGATGTAATGGTGGAGGAGTATGACTCCATTGAAAAAAAAAATGCATGGGAAATTTTCCCAACACTGGTTGACAAATCAGTGGTAGGTTCAAGATGGATCTACAAGGTAAAGCAAGCTATTGATGGGAGTGTCGAGAAATAAAAGGCCAGATTTGTGGCACAGGGCTTCTCACCTAAGACCTTTTCACCTGTCGCAAGGTAATCTTCCATAAGGACCATCCATACACTCTCAGTGTAGATGGGCTGGTGCATTCATCAAATGGATTTGAAAACTATTTTTCTCAATGGGATCATTGAGAAAGAGGTGTACATATAGTAGCCTGAAGGTTTCAAGATATTCAACTGTGAGTCGCCTGTGTGCCAAATCAAAAGAGCGTTGTATGGGCTGAAGTAAGCACCCTGTGCTTGGTACACTCAAATAGACAGCTATTTCACTAGACTAGGCTTCACCAAAGATGAATCAGATGCAAACCTTTACCAAATTATGGTGGAGGGTAACCTTTTAATCATTGTTATTTATGTTGATGATTTAATATTGACTGGTGATGAGCAGCTGATACACTCATGCAAGGAGGATCCTGCAAGGGAGTTCGAAATGAAGGATATGGGCATCCTTCATTATTTCCTTGGATTGGAAATATGGCAGCGAGATGGTGAACTTTTTGTGTCTCAAGGAAAGTATGCAAATGAGATACTGGGTAAGTTTAACATGGAGAGTTGCAAACCCATGGATACTCCTCTTCCATGAAATTGGAGGAAAGAGAATGCTACTTCTAGAGAGGTAGTGGATGCTACTGTCTATCGACAGTTAGTGGATTTACTAATGTATCTAGTGAGCACGAGACTGGGCATTTTCTATGCAGTTAACCAACTGAGTCAAGCTATGGTTAAACCTACCAAGCTATTTTGGAAGACGGGGAAGCATGTCCTGAGATACCTGAGTGGCACATCAGAGTATGGTCTATGGTACATATATATATATGGAGTGAAGTTGCATGGCTTCAGGGATGCGAAATGGGTTGGCAGTCCATCAGACAGAAAGGGCACATCGGGGGGGTATCTTTAGCATTGGATCTAAATCTTTTTATTGGTACAACAGGAAGCAGAGATTTGTGGCACTCATCTCAGCGGAAGTGGAATACATGGCAATGAGTCAAGCTACATATGAGGCTATCTGGATGAGAAAGATCTTGGTTGGTTTTTTTAGTTCTTAGATGGATCTGACAGTGATTCATTGTGATAATCAGAGTTGCATTAAACTCTCGATTAATCTTGTGTTTCATGATAGGCCCAAGGATATAGATATCTGATACCATCATCTCAGAGATTGTGTGCAGAGGAGAATTATGTTTCTCCAGTACATTCCCACGAAATATCAGGATACAAATATTATGATGAAGGTGCTCACCAGGAGCAAATTCGAATACCATAGAGACATGATCAGGGTGAAGGATAATCCATTACTTGTTGAGAGGGAGTGTTGAGATTCAACAAGAATTTTTTTTGGCACCCATGATCCTATTGAAAATTAAGCACCTACAATAGGGTGGGGCACACTGGCTATTTTTAGGTGCATGTCTATTTTTATTATCCATTAATTTAGATGGACATCAAACTATAATCTATTCTCAATGAGAAATTGAAAATAGTTAACTGAAGTGGAAAATCAATTAGCTAAGTGAATGTAATATCCCAAAAGGGAGAATGCAGTAATACTGAAACACAATATAAGAACTGAAGCAAAGTAAAAAATAAATCTATATACACATTAGAATGCACAGAAATAGCTGAGCCATTTTATTATATTGGAGGTGAAAAAGAAAGTACAACAATGCTCAAAATATGAGACACTCAAGCCACAAGGGTGGCCTAGAATGACCTTGTAGTGATTTCCCCAGAGGGACTGCATAACTGCTGAACTGCTGGAAGGTAAACTGCATTGTCCCTACTGCAACTGTTGGGACTGCAACTACCTAAAATATAGAAAGTTAGGTCTAGGCAGAATGGGAGCTCTGATGATGCTGAAATTGTAGATTTGGGCTCAATGATGGATTCCCAACATAACCCAAAAAGGGTTTCTCAAATTTGTAAGTCTAAGAAAACCACCCTCTTAGGGCTTCCCAAATATGTTGCTAGGAATGCAGATCTAAAGCTAGATCTGATGATATGGTGGCTGCAATGATGCATAATCAGATCTATGCAAGAAGGGCTAACCCTTTCACTAGATCCTTGGGCTAAAAGCTCAAGATCTAGATCCTCCAATATCCTCCACTGAAAATAGCTACTGGATGAACAACAACTTCAGAAAACTACGCTGTCAGAGAGGGAGGCTCAATAGCCTACTGCTGGATGTGTCAAATTAGCTCCTGAATGATGGAAAAAATAGATCCAATGTGAGGAGGTGATCCCTCATAGGATTTCCAGCTAAAGTACTGGAAACTTCCTTCCTCCAATAGATCTATAAGACTGAATTGCACAATCCTTGAAGGGACTACTGCTGCATTGAGGTAAAACCCAATGGCCTGAATGTCAGATGTAGATATGCTACTCCTGAAAGGTTGAATGTGAAGAACAAAGTGGTAGGATGAATACTCCATTGGTTTCCTAGCTCAATGCTAAAAAACCCCTCCTGAAGATGGCACCAATGCCTGATAAGGAATGAAGAACAGTCCTATTTCCAAAGCTACTCAAATAAAGAGGTGGGATTCTCTCTCAGGAACACCCTACAAAATTTGCTAAATAGCCCAAGTCTGCATAGACATGTCCTAAGACAAATCTAGATCTAAACAGATCAAGACATGAATAATCCAAATCATGCCTTCCATTGTGCCTTCACCTTCATTATGTGCATGAGCCTTCCATAGCCTAGGCCCACTCCAAATATGCGTCGTATATGTGGACATAGTCTCCATGTTTGACTATGCTATAGCCTCATGTCCTCCATCAATTTCTCATGGGGTGATCACCCTCTCCATCATATGTGCATTAAATGCACCACTTCCTCCACTATCTTATCATAAGTGCTTCATGATCTTCTTTGAATACACTATGATCTTAGTTTACCTTTTCAAAGATCCTCGTGATTTATATTTAAGATCCATGATCTTATTTGACTGTTTCATCCTCCATAATCTATCTCATAAATGAGAAATGATCTCCATTAATGGAGCTGATCCACTACTCCATGTTTTTAGATCTAGATCTGGAATATCCACATACACACATTAAAAGTGGATTTTATTCATCTTTGAGGTTTTTGGGTCCCTCTACCCTTTTATTTACTTAATTTATTAAGAAGATCAAGAACTTTGATATTCCAAATATGATGTGAAAATTTGGGAATATTACAGTCCCCCCCCCCAAAAAAAATGTTGCTTGTCCTCAAGCAACTCCAAAAGTAGATGAAAATCCATCTATTCCCCTCCAAATGGCATCCATATAAGGAAGGCTTCCTCCATTTACTGCAATGTGTTATGCATGTTTGGTTCCAAATTTGTCTTTCAAAAATATATAGAATGACCTCTAACTGTATGGTTAGATGTCCTCCTTCCACCATGAAGTAACAAGTGATAACCATATGGTGTCCAACATCATCATTAATACATGAGATACATAAAATAAAGTGGCTCTTTCCACAAAGGAAAAGCTCCAACTCACCATACATCTCTTCATCTCATGCTTTATGAATTTGATTGAGGATTGACATGCTCCCATCCTTAGCTTTGTTGGCCTTGTTGGATCCAAGCATCATTCCACCATTATAAAAAATAAGAAAAGGAGATATATTGGTAGACAAAGGTGTCAAACCATATTCTCCCAATAGTAGCCATCAGAGTAAGGCCCTTTGCTACCATTCTCCATCTCCTCCATGTAATATGGACAAGCCAAACTCCCCCAAAAGAAACCAAAGCAACAAGAGATCTTGTTGCTTTCTCTCCTCCTCATGTGCATCATGGAGTAAAAACATACTAATAGACATGTAGAATGTCACATCAGCCCTGTTAGGGTCTTATAATAATAGGATTCATAATTTTTGAATTGACTTTGATAAATCTTGTAAATATGTACATACCTTTCTTTCTGCAAATGGTTTTCACATATTTTGAAAATAATAAAAAATGATAAAAGAGGGTAACAAATTCCTAAAATAAATATCAAAGGACTTAGAAAAAGAATAGACCCCAAAAGAAAAAGAGATAAAAAGAAGACCTAAAAGTGAGCAAGTCAAAATGCCACTACTATTTACTTTTACTGCAAGAATAATGATTATGTGAAGATTGTCAAAAAATGCCATAATCCATGATCAGTTAAACAGTTCAATATTAACTTTTCATGATTTGAATTTCATTTTTTAGATAGAGAATCAAGATATGTCAAACAGTTTAAACTTGACAAATCAGTAGAGAGTTAGAGAAGAAATGAGGAGCTCAACAGTTCAATCTAAGCCCTCAGATGAAATAAGGTTAGACTTAGATAGTTTTTATGCTTTGAAAGAAAAATGGATATAGGGTTGCAAGCTTAAATACACCCATGAAAATGAAGTAAAAAATGTTAGAAATAATGATGGGTAGGTAGAAAGAAGTTGTGCAAGACATGTAATAAAGCATCATCGGCAAAAAATTACAAATTTCCCCTCCCCCACAATGATCCAGTATTCTAAACCTTCAATTCATGAGGCTCAGAGCATTTCTCTGACTTCTTTTGGGACTGGACCCAAGGCTTGATAACTGATTGGTTAAAGATATTGGATTCTCTACATAAAACCCATCTCATCATCATATTCACCCTTTTCCAAGATTATGATCCCTTTTCCTAAGTAAAACTCCTTTTTTGCTTAGTAAAAGTAAAAACCCTACATAATTAATTTCATCTTCATTCAAAAACACTCAAAAAACCTATAAAATACATTTTATTCTAATTTCATGTGTAAAGAATCAAAATGGGACAAACTATGCTTTATTGCCTATTTTTTACACTTTACTTAGTTTTAAAATATTTATTTTCTTGATTTCATACATTACATCTTCATTTCATATTAACTACTAACCTAAAGTATTAAATCCTTATATTATATCCCTCCCGTGTATATTATTAAATCCTTTATATATAAATAACCCCCAAACCCATTTATTGAAAGTTTAAACCTATGTTAAATTATCCCATATGATGAAATAAATCCCTGCCATTTTTTCCCACAGGTTTAAATGTATCAAATATTATAAATATCTCGCCCCTATCGTATTAAAAACACTTGTTAAAAGTTTATTATGCCATATAATATAATACATGCGCCATTGATTGAAACATTTGTCAAATGTTTAATTAAGAACATAATAACATTACCCCCCCACCAATTAAATACAAAGTTTCAACTATATAAATACATATTTATAAGGTTTAAAACCTTTTCTGCCACATTGACGAACCCTGGACCCCACCTCCAAACGTTGAGAAACTTCAAGGACTAATCGCAGTCATTTTCACTCATTCTCCCAAATCCAATGATCGAAATCCCATATCGCAAATAAAGTCACACGAACTTAACACATTTCTTTTCCATGCGAAATAGGTTGTTTTAGCCTTTCCTCTCTCCTCCACGTGGCCCATTTCTGTTGGATCACATCTGATCTAACTAAAACTTCTTACCACCTTAATCCCACGCGATAACCACTTGTGGTTTTTCGCCCTCAAAGCCCAAAAGCAACCAGTTTTCCCAATGTGATTGACATTTATTGCAGGGCAGTGTAAACCTAAAATGCTAAATAAACTACTAAAAGCACCATTGATTCCCTTTTTTTGCATTTATCAAATGTATTCTTCCTCCTAACTCAAATAACTAAGCTTGTGCTTTATTTTTAAGCCTATAGCCAGTGAAAAACCCGCATTTGTTGTTTAAGATTGTTGGAAGTCCCAAATTGCTTCCAGAAAATACCAGAGACCAATCAAAACACCTCAGAATCTGTTCCAAAGACTAATACCTACATAAACAAGTATTTTCCAAAAAAGTCGAGCTTTTTTCATTCTGAAAAGAAATTGAAACCTGTATAAGCCTATTCAATCCAAGAAAGCTTTTAGATTGCCCAAAAAGAGCCAAAACCCTGTCAAAATTTCCATAAAATCCTATTTTATATTACGTTCAGTTTTAAAAGGAAACTTGGTTTTATTCGTATTGTTTAACACTATATAAAACTCCAATTAAAGCTCAGAAATCCTCTACAGGTAACCCAACCCTCTGCGCCCTATTTGAAGAAATTTTCAACCCTATTATCTACTGAAAAACCTAAGAAACCCCTGTTTCTTATTTTCATAACCGGTGAGAGTTTGTAATTGTTGGGAAAAATACTAAGAGGGGGGGGGTGAATCCTCGCATTTACCGCATATTCAAAACTTTTACTTTTTCTTGCTTCTAAAACCCATACGCTACTTTTTCTCGAAAATGTACTCGCGTATATACGCGGATACCCTTTATGAAACGCGTGTATAAACATATCTAATTATGTCATTAGTTCTTCACTTAAATCTTTCCCACGTCATTCATCGATGTTTAATGCTTTTAATGTACGTAAAACATATGCGTAGGAACGAATGAAACATCACACAAAAGCATCACATATGAACACCATGATTTTTAGGTGGAAACCCAAGTCGGGAAAACCACCATTGCCGTTGTCTCAGCCTTCAATATTTTATTATAGAGAAAAACTTCTTACAACATATGTGTTGTTGCACTTGACCAAACACGTGTGCACCCACCGCACTCGCTACTGGGCCTCTCCCCGGAAGGAGCTCCAACCCCCGACTCCGTTTACCAGCTTCACCTGGAAGGGAGCTTCAACCCCCTGCTCTCGTTTACCAGTCTCACCCGGAAGGGAGCTACTACCCCCTGATATTAGCACCAGCCTCTGCTGACAGAAAGCTTCTATTATCAGACTGAAGGCTTCAACCCTCAGATCCACTACAGACCACGTTTCATCAATTTTCAAACTTTCGATCCAACAACTTCAATAACACTTGCAGCTACGTTTCATCATATTTTCATACTGGACCCTTTCCATACTTTTAAGCACAAACATACATCACCAACAGATACTTATCAACACAGATCAGATAGCAGAAACACAGCAGAACAGATCAGATATTTCATACCCTTTGCTTCAGCAAAACCTAGTTTGCATACACGCTTTCCCTTTACTGATATCGCGTATATACGCGCTTCCATCCACACAAACCAGCGTATACCTCTGTGTATATTTCATTGCGCATACGCGCTTTCTATTCAGAGAAGCCGCGTATATACGCGCTTCCTCCGCGGCGAAGTTGCGTATAGATATTCAATCATTACAGAGCATCATACTTCTTCAGATCAGATATTCAGTTCAGATTTACCCTTTCACTTCAGACAGATGTTCGCCTAGATGATCGCCTCATCATAGATCTAGGCCTTCCATAAGCATATCTAGTAGATACAAGTGCATTTCAGATCTAGATCCCCTTCTTCATCATTGGTGCATCATACATTCAGATTTATCTTCAAGTGTAACCCTTTCCATTCAGATCTACTTCAGAGAGAAGTATTCATTCAAGCTCAGACATCTTGCACCCACACCCATGATTTGCACAATGAATTTCTTCTCCTTATATAGGTTTACCATTTTTCAATACCATGAGCCCCTTTTTCAATACCATGGACCAAAACAATACCATAAGCCCAAAACTACCTGGACGGGGTCAATTAGGCGGATCATTACCCAATACCATGGGTTAATACCATGGTGGTTACCCTTGGTTTTGCACCTTTTGAGCGCTTTAGCCCATACGCGACTTGGCACGTTCTTTTCCGCGTGCATACGCGACTTCCCTTAGGCCAATCCGCGTATACCAAGAGACATACTCTTTTTCATCATAGAATTAGCACATGCTGAATTCCTTTCTTCATTGCCTTCTGTACACACTGTAGATACATCAGATTTAGTTCATCAAACCATATTCTATCAAGCACAACTTCATCAAGTAAGTTGCCATTATCTTCATCAAGTGGGTTGTCTTTCAAGGACAACACTCAACATCATATTGTCAACAAACATCATATCACATCAGATTTACATCATTTACCAAGTCCATCAAGTCAAGAATAACTTCATCAGGTGGTTTTCCATCAAGGACAACACATGTCAACAGTCGCATGTCTTCATCTTCATTCAGTGGGTTGCCATCAAGGACAACACTCTGCATCATATTTCCAACAGTAATACAGCCGAAATACATTTTCAAGATTGAAATTGAAAGTTAAATCCAAAGAAGCAACAAGTTGTACCCATTTTCATCCAAGGACCTCTGTCAAAATCAGAAAGTCTAAAAAACATAGTTTTAGTAATCTTGAAAGTCTAAAAATGCCAAAATCCAATACAGATATGCCTTCCAAGACTGTTATCATTGTGAATCCTCTATAACCTCTTGTTGTATACATTGAGCATATCCCTTTAACAGATGTAGACTATAAAATAGCAGATCCTGTTATTGAATTTAATTTGTTAGACCTCCATTGTTGGAGCTATGAAAAGTCCTTAGATCAGGTGGAAGAAGTCCAACTTTGGGAATCAAACTTGCCCAAATATGTTGTTCCAGTCACTTATCCATGCCCAGAGGTTATTAGGTTGTGTCAGAGTTATTATTCACCTGAAAATAGAGCAATGATGAATGCAAACAAAGAGGTACTGTTTACAATTACTGTTGAGTCCATAAACTAGATGTTACAACTCAAACATGATCCTAAAGTAGTTCCTTTGTCAAAAGAGGCACTTATAAAGTTGTACATTGGCCTTTATTTTCCCAAAATATTTTAGATTTTCCAAGTATTAATGCCTTTACATGTGGAAATTCCAGAAATCAACCCTCCATATTTTACTTCAAAATTTCCAAAAGGGTCTAGACATGTCATTTCCATGCTGTCATTCATCCTAGGATACTTTACAGATGAGCAGACTGATGAGTCCATCCTAGGGGTTTTGTCTACTTTTGCACCAAGACAACCTCCCTCCGTGATTTTCAATTATGCTAAGTACATTGCTGACAATATCCATGATCCGCTAGTTAAATTACCAACTGAAGGAGTGTTTAGATACACATCTTTTCTCTTCCATATGTTTTTGTATTTTCAAGCAGACAAGTTTCCAGTAACCCTCTAGAAGCATGATATAGAAGAAAATCCACTTTCAGTTATCTTCTGGACTTCATTGATCAGAAAAGAGTCCTCATAATTCACTTTTGCAGAGTTTTCAAACTTCTTTATCCATCCATTGATAAATATGTTAACAAATACTGAACAGCCAAGGATTAATGATGAAATGAAAAAAATTCTATAGCTATCTCAACATACTAAAACTGGAGATTGGTATTTGTATGAAAAACATAGAGAAATTAGAGTTTTTGGGTCTAATATATTACCCTACAAACTACCCAAATATGTACCAATGTGGGTTTTTTCCTTGGAGTATATCAGGAAAATATTGAATTCTGATTCTATTAACTTGCTAGCAACTAAAAAGAAAACACAATTCAAGTTAAAGAATCAGGTTGGGCCATTTATTTTTAATCACAAAGATACAGAGACAGAAGCAACCAAATAGTTAATAGAGTACATATTTGAAGAGAGTTTCTCCTGGAACTATGATCCACAAGGAATACTGAGTAAAATGAGGTTTAAGTGCAAACTAACACCCTACATTCATGAGAAAAAACTATAGATTGAGAACTATGTCAATCAGATTGAGTGGATAGAAAACACTTTGATAGATGCAGTAAAGCAGGGTGATACTAGTCACACCTTACAAACTTCAAATCAAATAGAGAAAGCCACCAAAAGAGTCTGAGAAGAAGGAACATACATTGCAAAGACCACCAATGAGACTAGGTTCAAGTTAAGATATAATAAAAAGCCTAAAATGAATTCAGTGGGAAAAGAGAAAGTGAATATTGAGGTTGAAGACACATATGTCCTATTAACAAACACAGATGTTGCTACAGTCATCAGAAATGAGCTAGTTACAGAGAATCTGAATGAAGAACATATTGATAATTCAAATGCACAAATGATAGACAAACAACATAATATGGAATAATCGTCTTCATAGAAAACAAACGAAAAGGATCTTGATATCAGGGAAAAGTATAAATAGATTAAAATAAAGAATGAAGAGATTAAAAATGAGATTTACTCTCAATCTTTGAAGCAAACACCAAGTGTACAAAATAGACTTCTATCAGCCTTTGAATACTCAAATAAAAATTTGATCATGTCATTGTTACAGTGAAGACTCCAAATACAGTTGCAGACTACAAAAAGGTTGATCTAGAAGTACAAATAGAAAAAATTCATGCACTAGATCAAATAGAATTCCATAGGCAAAGTTTAGAGATGTTGTATTCTACCATTACAACCAAGGCTATGAGTGTTTAAAAACTTCAGAACACAATCATAAACATGAAAGATCAAATGAAAGTTGACAAAGCCTCATTATATTTTAAAGATCTTAGGATTAAGTCTCTAGAAGAGTTGGTTCTCCAAATAGGATATGATCCTGAAAAATGTTAAAGCAGCAGAACAGTTAGTGGAGAAGAAAAATGAGGACATTACAACATTGAGGAAACAACTTAAACTGCCATCAACTGAACATCCTCAAGCTAAATAAATTATACAAGAACAAACTCAAAAGGATGACATGATTAACTTAATTTTTCAGTTAACAAGACAGATCAAAGAAATGGGGACTCAAATGGACAAGCTTGTCCATGAAAGGGAAACAACAAAAGCATAAGAAGTTCCTTCAATTATTCCTATGGTTACTACAGTTGTGCTTCAACTCTGGCTAAAGAGTTGGAACCCAAAGTACCACTGGCTACTGTAGTGCCAGTGACATCATCTACAACTTCAGCTACAAATTCATCTACTACAGCAGCTAAGCCCACAGAGGAGGCTAGTAAATTAGTAAAAGCCATAGAATAAATGTCACTTCAAACAAGTGAGATTAACAGATTGAAAAAGATGATTGATAACCTTGGGATACAAAGAAGTTAGCTCAAATAAATGCTAAAACTCATGACCAAAGAGCTAATAGGTTAAATTAAGAACTGAAAAAACTACAAAAATATTTGACCTTGAAAGAGCTAATATCATATGTGAAAAACCAGTTATGGAACAAAATCATTGAAGCCATCAATGATGTGTGGCCCTAAATCCAGGTAATATATGAATAGAGGGATTTACTGAAGCCAGCACAAGTAGAGATTAAGAAAAGAAAAAAAAATTAACTAGATGAAAAACCTTAGCAAACCTTAGAACTAATAAATTTTCTCAACAGTAAAACCAAGCAAGAGTTGGAAGAACTAGAGATCACTGATAGGACAGAGACAATCCTTGAAATAAGGAAAGTCCTTTCAAAGAAGAATCTGATGAAACAACTTGAAGAGAAATGTGAAAATATGAACATAGCCATAACCAAGTTTATGGTTAAATTTGAAAATTTGAGGAAAAGAAGTTTGCCTAACATTTTGGTCATTAATGACAAACTTATGTCACAGGAATGTTATAATAAGAAAATCAGAGAGTATGCAAAAGAACAAGTAGACAAGACAAGTGGACAAGGCATTCCAACAGGGAAGGTCTTACTAAGAAGTTTTGAAGATTTATTTTATCTGCAGCATGAGATAAGACATTTATTTGTCATAAAACCAACATTTGCTAGATATGCTGAGGTAGATGAAAATTTCAGGAGGTTGAAAAAGATACAAATTCCTAGTGATGAAGCTTGGCAATCACTTACTGACCTATTGTAAAATTCAAAATGCAGAGAGAAAGACAATAAAGTTTGCTGATTTTTACAGTCAAAGAGTATCAGAGGGTAAAGATAAATCAGAGTTAAAGAGTATAAGATAATGAAGAGAATATTTCAAAACAAATTTGAAATATCTTGGAACATCAAAGAGGACACCAAGGCAGTCAGCTGCACTTCATCCACCAACAGTTTTCTATTTTATTTGGATAAATAGGATAGCTTGTTGATTTGTTAAGCAGATGTCTCTATTTTGTTGTAAAGATATTTTATTTTCCCTTAGATAATTCCTAGAAGCATTCTAGGATATTTTGTAAACAATTTTTTATAAAGACTTCATACTTTGAAGTTATATTGTGGAATAAATTGCTGAAGATTTCTATAGTCATTTTTGTTGGAATTTGAAGCTTTTTATTACAAATTTCGAGTAGCAGACTGGATCAGATCAACTAGCATCATATTTCAGGATTCATGTCATGAGCCATTGAAAGAAAGTATTTTCTACTTGTCATTGTTTATATTCTTTGTTTCATGCATCCATATATGTGTTCCAAATTTGAATTAATAAACATGAGTATTATTTCAGGATTTGTTAAAAGCACCCTGTCTTTACTGTTTATCATTTCTATGATTTCTGTTGATTTCCAAAGTAGGGAACCCTTAATTTCTCCCTCTTTCATTTGACCTCTATCTACTCCTTCCTTTTTCTGAATCAAAGAACCCTTCATTGCTCTTTATTTCTATCAAACCACTTCACCAAAACAACATTCCAAGATCTTCAAATACTTATCTATCTTGCCTTGAAAACATTTGAATTTTTGACCTTGATCCTAGTTCTGTCTGCTTGACTTTTGACTCCTTAGCCCAATGGACAAACAGATTTCCCACTATCCATCTCATTAAGTGATTTTTCCCACCAAACCAATACAAATCAAAACCAAACTGCACAATCATAACTAGCCTAAAATATTATAATCAAAACAAAGTTAAATCTTACAGAGAGAGCCCTCTTTGAACCCTAGGAAGGCTAGATCCTAGATTTTAAAAGTAGGTTTGTGGTTACCTCTAGTGTTCTTAGAATTTAAACCAAAATATCACAACTCTAGAATTACTAGAGTGATTACATACTGGTGATTTAGATGCTAAAGTTTCATTAATTAGAGCCAATTCATTACCACAAGATTTAGTAAGTTTACAAGATATATAGTTTGATCTGAAATTTGAAAATTCTTTGTTCATAAGTAAATCAGAATCTGATTTAAAAATTGTTGTTATAGACCCCGTTTTCATTTCATTTCTTCAGGCAAAATAGGAAAATATTATAGTAGATTCTGAATTAAAGAAAGTTAAAAATTAGGATAAACTTGAAGAGATAAATGCTACTATCCTCAAAGAAATAGATGAAGCTATTGAATTAGCCCAATTGTTAACTTACACATCTAAACCTTCTATTTCTCATTTATATACCACTACATCATCTATAGTTTTAGCTACCATCCAACCTACACATCCATTTATCCCTAGACAACCCTTACAACCTAGAATATTATTTCCATCATCCACCAGTTTACCTTCTACTATTTCAAATACATCATTCTCATTTCCTACTAGTTCCTTATATATTCCAGTTTCATTTCCTAGTACCTCCACTTCATCCTTTAGCTCATCTACTATTTTTTCTAGTTCACCATCCTATATTCTAGTTTCATCAGTTACTTCTGTTATTACATCAGCTACTACTACTAGTTCAGCCCCAAGTACTTCCAATCTACCCCCAAGCTTGTAGGTTTTAACCCTGAACAGAAATTATCTACACACGAATCTTATAACAGAAAATAAACAATAGCGAGAGCATAAAACATAAAACAGATAAACATAGGGATTTTCCCCTGGATCCCAAATTGGGACGACCAGCTTGATTTTTCATTATATTCCTTTTAGTGTTACAACACATGCCGAAGCATACATAAACCTCAATCCATTAACCCTGGATTAGAACATAACCGTAGTTCCCTTGACCGGATCTACAAAATACCAGTGGTCGAAAACCATCATACCCCAAAACCATGTGCAAACTCATGCATAAAAACATGGGTGGGTCCACATATGAGTGGGACCGCATACCAAAAAAAATTTCCCCGGGGCGCTGCCCAGAACCCCGACAGGGGGGGCTGCCGCCCCCCCTGTGACCCCCCTGCTGTGCCCGGCACAACGTACAACACGTGGTGCTAGTCATGGAAATAATATAACACATACCCAAAATTCTCCCACTTGTTGTTTTCTTTCCACAAGGGGCCACAGGAGAGATTAGTCATTGGGCAAATTCTTCAACACCCATTGTTTCTCTACACCAAGAGAACTTCTGAGTGCTCACAGACTTTGTCAATGGATCTGCAACATTCTTCAAAGTGTCCAAATTTACTAGAAACACCCTTTTAGCCTCAACCATATCTTTAACAAAATGATATTGAACATCAATGTGCTTTGTCTTTGAATGATAAGCAGGGTTCTTAGCCAAGAAAATTGCACTTTGGCTATCATAGTCTATCCTTATAGCTTGTTGTACCAACCCCATACTTGAACACAATCTCTACAACCAAGCTAATTCCTTGCTTACATGAGTGGCTGCTATGTATTCTGCCTCTGTAGTTGAAAGTGCCACTACAGACTGTCTTTTACTCATCCAACTGACTGCGCCTCCAAATAGTCTAAACACATACCCACTTGTAGATCTTCTTTGGTCCAGATCTCCAGCCAAGTCTGCATCAACAAAACCACGAATGTCCAACATTCTTTCCAATCCTAGTCTTCCCTAGTAGCACAAGCCATAATCACTAGTGCCACATAAATATCTGAAAACCCGCTTCACTGCTGTCCAATGCTCTTTCCCTGGGTTTGACATAAACCTGCTCAATACTCCCACTGCATGTGAAATTTCTGGTCTAGTACAGACCATTGCATACATTAGGCTACCCACTGCACTTGCATATGGAACATGGGACATATCCTCCTCTTCTTCTTGTGTCTTGGGACACTGTTCAGTAGATAGCTTTACACCTACAGGAATAGGAACTTTCACCGGTTTACTATCCTGCATATTGAACCTCTGCAATATAGTCTCGACATACTTCCTCTGGTTTAACCAGAGCTTCCTCTTTGCCCGATCTCTCTTAATTTCCATGCCCAAAATATAGTTTGCAGCACCAAGATCCTTCATGTCGAATTTGGAGAACAGGTGGGTCTTCAAATCTTGGATAATTTCTTTGTCATTTCCAATCAGCAACATATCATCCACATACAAGACCAAATAAATAACACGGTCACCAATTAATTTGAAATAAACACAGTGATCCTCCTTGCTCCTAGTGAAGCCAAGTCCCCGTATATAGGTATCAAATTTCTGATACCACATCCTTGGTGACTGTTTTAACCCATACAGAGACTTCTTCAACCTTCATACCAGTTCTTTCTTACCCTTCACCATAAAGCCTTCAGGTTGCTTCATGTAGATCTCCTCTTCTAGATCCCCGTGAAGAAATGTTGTCTTCACATCCATCTGTTCTATCTCAAAATCAAATGCTGCAGCAACAGATAAAAGTAATCTAATAGAAGTAACCTTGGCAACAGGAGAAAAAATATCACCAAAATCAATTCCCGGCACTTGGGAATAACCTTTTGCTACCAACCGAGCTTTGTATTTCTCCACCTTTCCTTCTACATTCATCTTCTTTTTAAACACCCATTTTATCCCGATGGGCTTCCTTCCAGCCGGCAACTCCACCAGATCCCATGCCTCATTTTTGTGCAAGGATGCCATTTCATCAACCATGGCCTCCTTCCAAATTTTTCCATCCTCTGAATCTACTGCCTCCCTGACAGTTCTGGGATCATCATCAGTTATAGTTAAGGCAAAACCTGAACAAAAAGCAGATGGACTATACCTTTCTGGTTGCCTTCTTTCCCGAACTGATCTTCTCAAAGCTGGAGTTTGTGGCTCTTCATCTTCTGAGTCTTCTTCTATTGTAGAGTTTGATTCATCCTCCTTTAGCTCAAACTCTATCTTCTCAGGTTCCTTTGGTAGGAATTCATGTTTAACAACATCTTTCACTTCTCTAAACACCACATCTCGACTGTACACAACCTTCCTTATTTCTGGGTTCCAAATCTTGTAACCCTTTAAACCATCCTTATACCCAATAAAGATGCATCTTTCAGATTTATTATCCAACTTGGTCCTTTTCTCCTTTGGAACATGTACATATGCATCACATCCAAATACCCTTAGATGTGAAATAGAGGATTTCTTACTAGTCCATATACCTCATGTGGGGTCTTATCCTCCAACGCTGATGAAGGTGATCTGTTAACTAAGTAACATGCAGTCTCCACTGCCTCTGCCCAGAATTCTTGTCCTAACCCGGTACCACTGAGCATGCTTCTTGCCTTTTCCATCAGTGTTCTTTTCATTCTTTCTGCAACTCCATTTTGCTGAGGTGTGTATGGAGTAGTCTTCTGCCGTGCTATACCACACTTCTTACAGAACTCTTCAAATTCCTTCTTGCAGAACTCCCCACCATTATCTGTCCTCAACGCCTTTATCTTCTTCTCTGTCTGGTTTTCCAACAGAGCCTTAAATTCTTTAAATTTGTCAAAGACTTCAGATTTCTTCCTCAAGAAATATATCCATGTATTCCTTGAGAAGTCATCTATGAATGAAACATAGTACACAGACTTTCCCAGTGATGGAACTGACACAGGCCCAAACACATCACCGTGCACAATTTCTAATATCTTGTTTGCCCTCTTAGCACCAGAAGGAAAACTCACCCGATTCTGCTTCCCATATACACAATGTTCACAGAAATCGAAATCTAGAGAAAAATTAGACATACCTTCTACCATACCATCTCTATGCAGTATCCGAAGGCCCTTCTCTCCAATATGTCCAAGCCTTTGATGCCATAGCATGGTCTTTTATCCAGAGACAGCTAGGCTTTCCGTCCCACTTTCAGGAACCACAGAACTGTTACACCCATCAATAACAGTACTACCTTGTAGCTTGTACAGAGTTCCAGTCCGAACTCCTCGCATTAATACCAGTGCTCCCTGAACCATCTTGCAGGCATCTTTCTCGAACACTGTTTTTACACCTGCATCATCCATCTTGCTTACAGAAATCAGATTTCTGGCCAATGCAGGAATATGCAGAACACCAGAAAGTGTTCTAATCCTTCCACCTTGCAGCTTCAGCTTGACCTTTCCACGTCCGATGATTCTGGCCCTCCTATCATCCCCTAGGAAGACATCACCACCATCATATTTCTCATACTCACAGAACCACTCCCTATGGGGAGTGAAGTGAAAGGATGCACCTGAGTCAATCAACCATGACTCATGATCTACATGTGTATTTGAAGAAGAAGCCAAATACACATCCCCACCTTCATCCGAGGTGGTTTTTTGCCTCTACAGAAGGACCTTCATCAGATCCCTTTCCTTTCTCAGGAGCTTTAGATCTGCATTCCTTTTTGTAGTGCCCTTCCTTTCCGCATTTCCAGCACACCTTTACAAACTTTCCAGGAGATTTAGATCTCCCTTTAGATTTAGATCTCCCACTCGAAACCTTATTCTTGTTTCTGTTCTGGGACCTTCCTCGTACAGATAAGGCATCTCCATTCTGACCCTCCATATTTCTCCGTCTCATTTCCTCCGACAGCAAGGCTGAGACAATGTCATCAAAATTCAAGGTAGTTGTATTGCTACTTATTGCAATAACCAGACTGTCCCACGAGTCTGGTAGAGAACACAACAAACTGATGCACTTATCTTCATCTGAGATTTTAATATCAACAGATGACAGCTGACTTACCATAGTATTGAAGGCGTTCAGATGCTCTGTCACCGAGTCTCCATCCTTCATCCTCGGGTTATACAGCTTTTTCCGCAGGAACAACTTATTCACCAGAGACTTAGATTGGTACAAAGTCCCAAGTTTTTCCCACAAATTCTTTGTCGTAGCTTCCCCAGATACATTCAACAATACTGAATCTGAGACACACAACCGTATTGTGCTTTTAGCTTTCCGATCCAGTTTCTTCCAGTCTTCATCTGACATTGTCGTTGGTTTAGTACCTAGATCTACCGTGATCCACTGATATTTATCCACCAGTAGATCCTCCATCTTGAGCTTCCACAACTCAAAACTCTGACCATTAAATTTCCCGATCTCTATCTTTCCGCCACTCGCCATCTTCTTTCACTGCAAGAATCGATCCCGCAGATCTCCCACTGAACAAGGACTACCTTAGGCCCGAACTAAAAACCCTCAGCAACAAAGGCGTCCCGTTGAAGCTGAAACACCTCTGATACAAAATGTAGGTTTTAACCCTGAACAAAAATTATCTACACACAAATCTTATAACAGAAAATAAACAATAGCGAGAGCATAAAACATAAAACAAATAAACATAGAGATTTTCCCCTGGATCCCAAATTGGGACGACCAGCTTGATTTTTCATTATATTCCTTTTAGTGTTACAACACATTTATATACATGCCGAAGCATACATAAACCCCAATCCATTAACCCTGGATTAGAACATAACCGTAGTTCCCTTGACCGGATCTACAAAATACCAGGGGTCGAAAACCATCGTACCCCAAAACCATGTGCAAACTCATGCACAAAAACATGGGTGGGTCCACATATGAGTGGGAACGCATACCAAAAAAATATTCATCGGGGCGCTGCCCCGGACCCCGACAGGGGGGGCTGTCGCCCCTCCTGTTGCGCCCGGTGCAACGTACAACGCGTGGTGCTAGTCATGGAAATAATATAACACATACCCAACAAAGCCAAGCTAGAATTCAAGCTATGGCTACCAGGTATGCTCCCCTTGTTCTTCCAACACAATTACATGATATGCCTCAAGATTACCAAAGTAAGATACCACAATTTGATGCTACTACATAGTACACTCCACAAAAACACATACATAAAATGACAGATTACTTTGAACTCCATGAAATACATGATTTTGATGTACAAATGAGATTGTTTGCACAAACATTAACAGGGGAAGTAAAAAAATGGTTTAAAGGTCTTACTGCTGGTAGTATAGCTGACATAGCTATTTTTCATATATTATTTTTAAATAAATGGGAAAAGAATAAAAATCCACTCCAAATACTTTATGAATTTGATGCAATGAAAAGAGCTCCAAATGAATCAGTCCAAGACTACTGCACTAGATATAACAATGTTTACAATTCAATTCCTGAAAATCTTAAACACACTCCTGACTCTGTCCTACTCAAATTCCCTAATGGATTTGACACGGACTTGGCTTATCAGTTGAGGGAAAGAAATGCTGAAACGTTAGAAAGAATGAAAACAGATGTTGTAGGTGTAGAAGTAAACATTTTAGCTAGAAAAGCTAGATTGAGGAATGAGAGGATAGTAACCATGAAAGAATAAGCCTCTAATTCAGATGGAAAAATAGATCAGTTAGCTAAAACTCTAGAGAGAATGATGGATATATTAGACAACATAGAAAGAAGACTTCAATGGGATAATCAACAGCAAATCAGAAATCCCAATTTTAGGAAAAATTTAAGTTCAGGAAAATCAAAAGAATCAGCTCCAGAGCAGACAATAAGACCTCCATTTCAGGAGAACTATGTTGAAAGTTCTCAAAACAATGTAGATGATGAGGATACCATAAATCTAATGGGTATAAATGAAGATAAAAATATCTTTCTCACTTAGGAAGACCAAGAGTTATTTGAAATGCAACAACTTCAATTAGATTCATCTTAATCATTTGACTACAAACAAGGTTATGATTTTGCTATAATTGAAGTACACAAGTAATATAACCTTAGGAGTAAGAAAAACACTGAAACTTTTACTAAAAAATCTCCTCAAACTAAAAATAAGAAAACAATAAAAGCCCTAACAACAAAAGTTCTGCAAATTCTCCCTAGGGAAAATAAGAAAAACTCTAATTCATCCTAGAAAGTTTCCAGCCCCAAAATTTCACCAAATCCTAAGATAATTGACATAACAGATGAAGTTGATCAAACAACAAAAGATTCACAAAAATCTGTTGTTTTTAAAACAACTAATTCTACTAAAACAACAAACTTAAAATCCAAAACACCCACTGCTGATCCAAAATGAGTAGATCCAAAAGCTGCCACTGAAAAAACAGCTTCTCACAACTCAAAATATGAAAAAACATATGCTTCTTCTCAAACCATTCCCGAAAAGAAAATCAGGAGCAGTAAGAAACAAGAGACTCAAACAGAAAATGAAAACATAACTGTAGAAAAACAAGATAAACCCACTCAAACTAGAGTTACTAAGGAAGAGTTAATTAAAATAAGTAAATCAAAACCTTCATTCAATATACAAACTGAAATTTCAAAGTTAAAAATATTGATTCCTTTCACTAAATTGGTAAAACATGATTTGCATAAAACAACAATCACTAAAACATTAAACATGAATGATGTAGAAGACTCTGTAAACTTGAATGATGATCAACCAGAGTTGATTTTTGGTCCTAATGTGAATGGAAAGCATCAAGATGGAGAAGTTGATCCTCCATTTTACAACATTTTAATTGTACATGACCAAATTTTACACAATGAAATTTTAGATTCAGGAGCTTCACACAATCTAATGCCCAGAGCTATAATGGAAACCCTGAATTTAGACATGACAGGGCCTTACAAAGATTTATTTTCATTTGATTCAAGAAAATTTAAATGCTTAGGTTTAATTAAAGATTTGTGTGTTACATTAGTTCAATATCCAGGTAAGAGTATACTAATGGACATTGTAGTAGCTAATATCCCTCCCAAATATGGAATGTTATTATCTTGCTCATGGGGAGAAAAATTACAGGGATCTCTACAATTGGACATGTCATATGCTACTATATCATTCTTTAGTCAACCAGAGAAGCTTTATAGGGAAACATTGATGAAGTATATGGTAAGTAGTGCAGCAAGATTCAATAAATTACCCAATTTATGCTACACCCACTTATCTATATTATTTCATCTTATGTAACTTTGAAACTAATAATGAAATAAAAAGTAAACTAAAATACAAAAATAAAACACAAAACAATGATAATATCTTTCATGAATCTTTATTGTAATTAGATTTTGATGGCTCAGTAAACAAGTTGTTGGGTGTGGAGCCTGATTATCTTATTTATTTTGTATCACAACATTGGACCCCTGTACCTTAATGGGGTGGCAATGCCACCCGTAATTAAATGCTGCATGGGGGGTCCAGGGGGTGGTTGCGACTTTATGGAGCCCCCCTTGGCGGGGGGTTTCGGGGGCAGCGCCCCTGAAGCTAAGAACAGATGTAAAATTTCCTTGTAAAAGTATAGTAATTTCTAGTCAATTTGGGCCATTCATTAGGCAGATGATCTGACGGTAGAAGTTATGTTTAGTTTAAGGTTTTTTTCCCTAGAAGGCAACCCCTCACTTTTATGAGGGTATTGTATTGCGGCTATGTATTGTGTGTGTATTCTCAGAGCGAGAAACAGATAGGGAGACTATGAGAGAGAACAGAGGATATTACAGTGGATCTGCTGTAGGTTGTGTCTCTTCATTTTTGATGGATAATAGAAAGGAAGGACTGGCTATTCAGGGTGGATGTAGCCCAAACTGGGTGAACGACATATATCTGTGTCTCTCTGGTTTTATGTGTTTTGTGTGCTTGTGTTTTCCGCATATTTTATATGTTGCATTTCTCTGTAATATTTAATTTTCTAACAACTAGTATCAGAGCCGAAGGTCTATTTGGCTGATAAAATCGCAGGAAAGAAGGGTTCGTGGTTCGAGTGGGAGAAATGGCAGAATATGGTAAGTTTAGGGTCGAGAAATTTAACGGCCAAAACTTCCTGCTATGGAATATGTAGATGGAATATTATCTGTATCAGAAAGATCTGTACCTACCATTGAGCGGAAAAAAAAAGAAGCCGATGACTATGACAGATGCAGAATGGGATATTCTCGATAGAAAGGTGCTTGGAATAGTACGGTTGTGCCTCGCGGTGTCGGTAGCCTTCAATATTTCGAAGGAAACAACAACATAGGGTTTGATTAAGGCGTTGGCGAAACTATATGAAAAACCCTCACCCTCAAACAAGGTATTTATTATGAAACGTTTATTTAATATGAAGATGTCGGAAGGTGGATCTGTTGCAGACCATTTAAATAATTTTAATATAGTTACCAGTCAGTTAAGTTCTGTAGGGGTAAACTTTTATGATGAAGTTAGGGATATTTTATTTCTGTGCTCATTGCGAGAAAGCTGGAATGGTTTAGTTATGGCCATTAGTAACTCTGTCTCTAGATCTAGTACTTTAAAGTTTGATGATGTTGTCGGTGCTATCCTTAGCGAGGAAATGTGATGGAAAAGCTCTGGTGAGACATTGGGTAAGGCTTTGAGTGTAGAGTCTAGGGGAAGAAGAATGGAAAGAGGAAAGAGCTCGAGATATCGTAGTAAATCAAGGAAAGGCAGATCCAAGTCCAGATCGGGGATAGTGTGCTGGAAATGCGGAAAGAAAGGACACCTAAAGAAAGACTGTAGATCTCGAAAGGGAAAAGAAGGAGATGCACAGCAAGAAAACAATCATGAAGAAAATGTGACAGGTGATGTGTTACAAGATTCTTTGATTCTTTCTTTCGAAAATGTTACTGATTCTTGGGTTGTAGATTCAGGGGCCTCATTCCATGCCACACCTGATAAGAAATATTTTCATGACTATGTTCAAGGAGATTTTGGACAATTCCGTTTGGGTGATGATAAACCCTATAAAATTGTTGGAATGGGTAACGTTCTTGTAAAACAACAAAATGGAAACCAATGGTTATTAAAGGAGGTAAGGCATGTTCTAGATCTGAAGAAAAATCTGATTTCAATAGGGCAGTTAAGCAGTGAAGGTTGTGTGACAACTTTCACAGATAAAACTTGGAAGGTCACCAAAGGAGCCCTAGTAATAGCAAAAGGCGAAAAGGTTGGTACATTGTATTTATGCAATGGTATTTCTAACTCTGTTCATGCTTTAACTTCCAAAGGAGCAGATGTAGCATTATGGCATCATAGGCTCGGACACATGAGTGAGAAGGGGATGAAGATTCTTCACTCAAGAAATTTGTTGCCAGGTTTGAAGAATGTTGATTTGGATTTCTGTGAGGACTACATTTATGGAAAATAGAAGAGAGTCATATTTCTAAGAGTTGGTAAAGAAAAGAAGAGCGAAAAATTAGAGCTTGTGCATACAGATGTATGGGGACCTGCTCAGGTAACATCTCTTGGTGGCTCTCATTATTATGTTACTTTTATTGATGATGCAACTAGAAAAACATGGATTTATTGTATTCAAAATAAATCTCATGTATTTGATATTTTCAAGAAATGGAAAGTTTTGGTTGAGATTGAGACAGGAAAGAAGTTGAAGTGTCTCAAATCAGATAATGGAGGTGAATATTGTAGCAAAGAGTTAGATAGGTACTATTCATAGCATGGAATTCGCAGAGAGAAGATAGCTCCAAGAACACCACAAGAAAATGGTCTATCAGAAAGAATGAACAGAATGATCATGGAGCGTGTAAGGTGCATGAGATTGCATGCAGGATTGCCTTTAAAATTTTGCGCAGATGCTGTAGATACTGTTGTTTATCTAATAAATAGAGGGCCTTCAAGTTCCTTGGATGGTGGTATTCCAAAGGAAGCAATGGATAGGTAAAAAGGTAAACTACTCTTTTTTAAAGCCTTTTGGCTGTGAGGCCTTTGTCCATATTAATAAAGAAAACAGAACAAAGCTTGAGGAAAAATCAAATAAATGTACCTTTATTGGATATGGTGTTAATGATTTTTGTTATCGCTTATATGATTATGAAAATCACAAAATCATTAGGAGCAGAGATGTAATATTCAATGAAAATGTCTTGTATAAGAATCAGCTGCAGGAAAAGAAACAGGAAAAAGAAAGCAAATAATACACAGTTCTTGATGAGATCACAGAAAAAGTAAAGGTGCCTGAAAATAATAATAATCAACAACAACAGCAACCACCACAACAACAACGGGAACCTCAACACCTGAAAGTGGTGTTAGAGGATCTACCAGGATAAGTAGACCCCCTAAACGATACTCTCTGTCATTATATTATTTATTGTTGACTAATTCTGGAAGAAGAGATGGACTCCTTAATGCATAACCAGACTTGGGACTTATTCAAGTTTCCTGTAGGTAAAACTACATTGTAAAATAAATGGGTTTACAGGCTAAAGGAACAAGCTGGAGGAAAATAGAGGTACAAAGCTAGACTTGTGGTGAAGGGGTTTTCACAAAAAAAAGGTATTGATTTTGATGAAATATTTTCTTCTGTTCTTAAGATGACTTCAATCAGAACTATTTTAAGTCTTGTAGTAGCGGAAGATTTACATCTTGAACAGTTATATGTAAAGACAACATTTCTCCATGGAGATTTGGAGGAAGAGATCTATATGGAGCAACCAGAAGGATATGAGGTCAAAGGTAAAGAAAAATTAGTGTGCAGGCTAAAGAAGAGCTTGTATGGCTTAAAACAGGCTCCAAGGCATTGGTATCTAGAATTTGACAATTTTATGTCTGAACAAGGTTATACTAGATGTCACTCTGATCATTGTGTTTATCTGAAAAGGAAAAATGATGGCAACTATATTATATTGTTATTGTATGTAGATGACATGCTTGTTGCAGGGTCTAACATGCAGGAAATAAATTTGCTCAAAAGAAAATTGGCAAATTCATTTGCAATGAAGGATTTGGGAGCTGCAAAAAAAATCCATGGTATGAGGATAGCTAGAGACAGGAAAAATCGCAAATTAACACTATCTCAAAATGAATACATAGAAAAGGTGTTGAAAAGATTTAATATGCGGAATGCAAAACTAGTTAGTACACCTTTTGCTAGCCATTTCAAACTTAGTAAGGAGATGTTCCCCAAGACCCAAGAAGAAATGGAATATATGTCTAAAGTTCCATATGCATCAGCAGTTGGAAGCTTAATGTATGCAATGGTCTGCATAAGGCCTAATATTGCACGTGCAGTGGGAGTTGTAATAAGGTACATGAACAATCCAGGAAAAGAACATTGGATGGCAGTGAAATAGATTCCCAGATATTTGAGAGGTACCACAAATCAAGCATTATGCTTTGGTGGTTCAAACATTGCTCTACAGGGATATGTTGATGCAGATATGGCAGGTGACAGAGATAACAAGAGGAGCACTACAGGATATGTATTTACCGTAGGTGGAACAGCTATCAGTTGGGTTTCAAAGATCCAAAGTGTTGTTGCACTTTCAGCAACAGAAGCATAGTATGTTGCTACTATAGAGGCTAGTAAAGAAATGATTTGGTTACAAAGGTTTATGGATGAATTGGGTAAGAAGTATGATATGGGCAATATACAAGATAGCCAAAGTGCCATTCATCTTGCAACAACTCAACATTTCATTCTGTGGCTAATACATACAAAATTTCAAGTGCTCCATTTCTCATACGGTCGGATAAAGATGGATGAAGCTGGAAAAGATACACACTAGCCAGAATCCTACAGATATGCTAAAAAAAGTTGTAACCAGGGAGAAACTGAGATTATGCTCAATTTCAATTGGTCTTCAAGGGTGAAAATGAAGTTGAGAAACAGCCAGGTCCAAAGAGAAGTTATTGTCCAACAAATGAAGTAGCAGTGCAGTTGCTACAATCAGTCTCCAAGTGGGAGATTGTTGGGTGTGGAGCCTAATTATCTTGTTTATTTTGTATCACAGCGTTAGACCCCTGTACCTTAATGGGGAGGCAATGCTGCCCGTAATTAAATGCTGCCTGGGGGGTCTGGGGGGGCGGCTGCGACTTTATGGAGCCCCCCTTGGCGGGGGGTTTCGGGGGCATCACTCCTGAAGCTAAGAACAGATGTAAAATTTCCTTGTAAAAGTATAGTAATTTCTAGTCAATCTGGGCCATTCATTAGGCAGATGATCTGATGGTAGAAGTTATGTTTATTTTATGGTTTTTTGCCCTAGAAGGAAACCCCTCACTTTTATGAGGGTATTGTATTGCGGCTATGTATTGTGTGTGTATTCTCAGAGCGAGAAACAAATAGGGAGACTGTGAGAGAGAACATAGGATATTACAGCGGATCTGCTGTTGGTTGTGTCTCTTCATTTTTGCTGGATAATATAAAGGAAGGACTGGCTGTTCGGGGTGGACATAGCCCAAACTGGGTGAACCACGTATATTTTTCTCTCTGGTTTTATGTGTTTTGTGTGCTTGTGTTTTCCGCATATTTTATATGTTTCATTGCTCTGTAATATTTAATTTTCTAACACAAGTTAGGAGAAGGAGCAGGAGTATGGATAACTAACATTGAAAAGAACCATGCAGAAGGCCATTCTTTTAGACTGAATTTTAAATGCAACAACAATATGGCTGAGTATGAGGCCCTCATTTTAGGACTCCAGATAATGAAGAACTTAGGAGGAAAAAGAATAGCAATAATGGGAGACTCAGAGTTGATTGTAAAACAAATTAAAGGTGAATATTCTGTTTACAATCCTAGACTAGGCCAATATAGAGAGATTGTATTATATTTGATTGATGATTTGTTGGAATGTAATTTCTTTACAATACCTAGAAAGAAAAATTTACAAACACACTCCTTAGCAACTTTTGCTAGTACTTGTAATTTACCTTTTCAGCCCAGTCATAAATATACTGTAGAAGTAAAACACAAACCAATAATTCCAGATAACCTCAAATATTAGCAGATTTTTTCACAAGACCAACAAATTTACCATTTTATGAATAATGAAGGTGAATTTTAGAACTGTAAAATAGACACTGATTGTACCATAGATCAAGATTTAGATAGTGAAGTTGATTTAAATAATATAGATGTAAAAAAAGTAAAGTTTGCTAGACCAACTAAGTTTACTCAATCAGATATAGATAACTTAAAGAGAGTAGAAATTGATGAGATAATTGAGGATGAATCTGAAATATTAAATCTCAAAGATAATTTCTTACCAAAAGGTTTGACTCCTTTAGAATATTTATTTGACTCAAATGATGTTGCTAGAAAACCCAAAATGGAGCCACTTAGATCTGACATTGAGGAATGCAACATAGGCACAAAATTAAAACCCAAGATGATCAAACTTTCCAAATCCTTACCTCAACAAGAAAAAGAAAAATATATTGCTCTTTTAAGGAATTCCAAGGTGTTTTTGCATGGAGTTATGAGGACCTAAAATCCTATGACACCAACATAATTCAACATAAAATTCCTATAAAAGAATATCAAAATCCTTTTAAACAAAATTTAAGGAGAATCAATCATGTTTTGATGCCCTTAATAGAAAAAGAAGTAAAAATAATGTACGATGCACAAATAATTGCACCAATCAGATATTTTGATTGGGTTTCTAACCTAGTTCCAACCAGGAAAAATACAGGAGAGATTAGATTATGTGTTGATTTTAGGAATATAAACAAAGTATCCTTAAAAGATAATTATCCTTTACCAAAGATGGATCATATTTTACAAAGGGTAGTTGGTTCTTCTAGGATTTCACTTTTAAATGGATTTTCAGGATACAACCAAATTTTAGTCCAACTAGAGGATCAAGCCAAAACAACTTTTACTACTCCTTGGGGCACTTTTATGTATGTAAAAATCTCTTTTGGTTTAATGAATGCATGGGATACCTTTAAAAGAGCTATGGATATAGCCTTTGCAAAAGAAATTCATGAGTTTTTAGTGATTTACTTAGATGACATAACTATATTTTCTAAGACTAATTATGAACACTTGGATCATCTTAGCCAAGTTTTTATAAAATGCAGAAAGTTTGGCATCTCATTAAACCCTAAGAAAACCTTATTTAGACTAGAATAAGGCAAGTTACTAGGACAAATAATTTCTAAGGAAGGAATTAGAATAGATCGTGCAAGAATAGAAGCAATTCTTAACATCAGCCCTCCAAGAAACATAAAGGAGTTACAATATTTTCTAGGAAAAAATAACTTTTTAAGAAGATTCATTTCCAATTTAGCTAAATTAATTAGAGAATAAAACAACATGCTTGAAAAAGATTCAATTCTTAAATGGACTATTGATGCCAAACAATCATTTGAACCATCAAACAAGCCTTAACCAAAACTCCAGTCCTTATAAGTCCTGACTTTAAAAAATATTTCATCATTTTTTTATTTGCTTCAAAACACACCATTGCTATAGTTTTACTGCAGAAAAATGACCAGGGTTATAAATAGCCTGTTGGCCACCTATAAATTTTTTTCTATCAAAGGTGGCCAAAACATTTTGGAGCCTTAAAGGAATAGTTTTATTGCAAAAATATTATCTCTTGAAGCCTCTTGAAGACATCATGCCCTTGTTTCAATCTGCATTGCTGTTCCCATTTCAAAGCTCAGAAAAATCTGCTGATTTCAAAGAGAAAGACTGTTGTAAAAATCTATTTTTCCTTTCCTTCCACTTCAAAACTAACCTTCATTTTTCTCCCCTTTTCTCCATAAAACTCCTCTATTTTCATGATTCCTCTTCTTCCATTCATGAAAATCATTTTTATAAGGTTAAGAACTCACTTTTTAACCTTACCGAAGCCCTCAAATTCCTTTGAAAACCATTGAAAATCTATAAAAAACCCACTTTGTGTACCTAAGCCCCTTTGCGCTAAGTCTTAAAAACCACTTCCCCTTCACATGCCTTGGTGCTAGAGCCAAGCACTAACCATTTTGGCGCTTATCACATCACAAAAGTTCAAAGCGCGCAAGTCCTCGTGCCATGCCAAAGAGTTCCGATGCGATTAAGCCTGTGTTTACAACCCCCGATCATATTATTATTCCGTGGGCCCGCACCCGGTGCTTAAACCTTGTTAATAAAACTTTTCCCAATTCATTTTTTCCTTTGTAAATCCAAAAACCCACTTACCCAAAGTTTTGGCCTAACGAGCCAGAGTTATGTTTTTTAAATGTAAAAATGGGTTGATTGAAATAGACCCGCATCAAAACTTCCGATGCGATTAGCTTGTTATATTAAACCCCTCCCCCTGCCTTTCTACTCCATACGAATTTCACCTAGGACCAAGAGTTACGGTCCCAAGCGCTAATCGCATCGCAAACTTTGAAAATGGTTAGATCAAAAAGACCAAGCCCGAGGCTCCGATTGCGATGGCCCGATCGCGCAATCGCATCGGCCACTCCCCTATCGCACAATCGCATCGGCCTTCTCGATCACGCAATCGCATCGATGATTTTCGTTACACCCTCCCTCTTTCCCCTGCCGATTGCGATCCTCCGGTTGAATCTAGACCATCCACATGTCCAGATTGGACGGCCCAGATCTTTCCCTCATGGTTTCATCGCCTTTCGCCTTTCCACTTTATGTCTTTCAACTAATCCCCTCCGTTGATCTTCGCACAGTCGACGGATCTGATTTATTCTCTTCCTCCACTCTCTTTTTGACCATCTCTAATGAGTCCCAACAGTTGGATGATGCCATCCAACGGCCCTGCTCTTTTCCCATGCCCTCTGAAGCAGTTTAACCCAAAATGTAGGATTTCTTAATTGGTTTCGTATTTTTCAGGTGATTAATGGTTTTCCATTATAAATGGAAGAAAAAGCTGAAGGCTAGGAATGACGATTCCCACGCCTTGATTCATCAAAGGGAACCATTCGCTCGGCTCAAACTCTACGTCTTGTCAATGTTTCATGAGGCATTGATGCCATATGAGCCCTGCGCGGCTTGCACATCAACAAGACACATCAATACATAGAAGAAGCAAAGAGTATTAGTGTTAAAATATCTAAGCCAAAGCAGAAACTAATGTTTGAATATTTCCTAGCACAATTTGAAGGATTAAGACACACATTCAGCAAATCAAAAGCCTAAATCCGCTCAATTAAAGACGTCATAAATACCGGAAGACATAGGATAAGTCTGATCAGACCTAAACACAGATCTCAAGTAAATTAAAGGTGTTTTAGGAAGAGACGAAGACATCTGCCGATCCGAGAAAGCCTCCACCGCCACAGGCAGAGGCCAATCGAACCCTCTCCAGCTCCTAAAGGCACCTGCAGCCTCACAAGAATCAAATAAGGCTTAGTCACTATCTGAACAAGAGGTGTTTGCCTAAAGACAGCTAAACAATTAATACAAATCAAAGATCTTATCTCTAATTGTTGGCAAAACTATTTTTAAGATTAAGAATAGCCTAGAAGCAAATATTTTTGATCATTAGGCCTTGGGGAGTAGATACAGAGTTACTTCAAACATGACACAGAGCCTCAAGAGTCAACAAAGGCTCCCACCGAGCTTAATTCATAAATGTAAATCAATTAATGCAGATACACATCTGTAAATTTCTTCATCGATCCCCTCAAAGGCCGAGAAGTCATTAGTCTGTATTAATTGACCCAGGAGATCGTTATTCAAATCCCACCTCCTCATTCTTCTATAAATACTTTTGTAGAAGATGAAAAATCATTGGTCTTTGGACATCTGATTGCATGTAATATTTTTATGAAGCTACTGATGTTTTGTTTGCAAATTGAAGATACATAAGCTGATATGAGAAGTTTGAAGTTGTAGAGACCCACCAGGCTTGCTAATTGTAACTGGTTTGAACATCAAATACAAGTTATTGATTCATGGGATCCCGATTTACATCAATGGTGATGTTTTCCTCACTATCAATTGTTATTTTCTTTAATGTTTTCACTCTGTCCTCTTTCTCTGATAAAGAACAACAAACATAGAGCTAGGATTTACTCTCAGCAGTACCCTACTTTTAATGAAAGCTTTATTTTCTATGTTTTCTTCATTTGAAAGTTCTCTTTAAAGAGTATATTAAAGCAGGTTGGTTTCAAAGAACTTTCCTGATCTAGATTTCTCTTTGTGATTATTATCGGTGTTTTCCTTTAGAATATGATCAAAGAAGGGTAGTTTTGAAGCACTCACCTGATCTTAAGCTCTTCTAACTATTTTTTAAAATTTTTTCCAATTGAAATTAATTCAATGTAGGCTGGTTTAAAATCACTTACCTGATCTCAGAATACTTTTATGTTTTTCCTTAAGTACATGCTGAAGCAAGATAGTTTAAAATCACTTACTTGATCTTAGGCTGTTCATTGTTCTTCATTTGTTTTATTCTCCATTTCCTATCCGTTTCATTCCATAAAATCAACTTAAGAGATCCTTTGACATAAGTGACTTGCCCCATGGATCCTTGTTGAACCTTGTTGTCCAATTAAAATCCTCCTATGACTCCATAGCCCAATGGGTTAAAACTATTTTTTCCTTTTCTATCAGTCGAATCATTCCTTCATTTGCATACATCGTCACCCTTATTTTGAACTGCCTTCACCTTCATCATGTCTTTTCCCAACCAAAAACAAACAAACAAAACCCATGTTCTTCATAACTAGTCTAAAATCACATTTCACGTTTTAAAGATCACATCTTTAAACTCATTCATAGAGAGATCCCTCTCTGGATTCAGGAGGGCTAGATCCTTGAATCCCAAAGCGGTTTGATGTTGTCTTATATTTTGGTCTTGCCAATCTAGCCAAAACATAGGAACCCCAAAAAAATGGCGACCATACTGGGGAAAAATCTGAGTGTCCTAAATTGCTAATACGTGGTTTTGTGTCCCATTGTCGTCACCAAAATAATGGTGACTGCACTGGGGAAAAATATGAGTGTCCTAAATTGCTAATACCTGGTTTTGTGTCCCATTGTCGTCACCAACATAATGGCGACTCCACTAGGAACTTTTTGAGTTCATAGTTTCTTGGCCAGCTTTTATAAACTCCTTAGTTTCCCATACAACCACAGAAACCCAGAAAACCCAAAAAATATTTCAGATTGGTATTCAATAAACATGGTAGTGGACCATAAAACCTTTTACCTCCAAAAGAGCTAAAAAATTCCACTTGGCGACTCCACAATCCTACAAACCTTAAGACTCCACTGGGAGGACCCGTAATCATTATAAAATCATTCAAACTCAGTAAGAGGGCTTTAGGATTAAAATTTTCTTAGAAAAAGGTCAGTTAAACCTCTCAAAGATTGTCATATCTGGTTGACACCTTTCTTGTTTAGTTGGGTCTGAAAAACACAGCATAGTGGCTCTTAGAAAGATTCATACTAGAGCTCACCCTGACCCAAACCCACCTGAGATAGTTGATAATCCAGAAAGATTACTTAGGAAGTCTCCTAAGATTAAATTTTCAACTGTTTTCAAATCACCCTTGAGAGCTAATTCAGTTCCTGAAAATCTTGCAGCTCTACAGAAATCACGAGTAGATCACTCAAAGATTTAGACCAGCTCAGCAATCTATCCCTGGTCCATCCACATCTATTCATCCAACATCCACTATCCAAACCACTCCACTCCAGCCCAGTGTTCCCTTTGTTAATCCATCTCTTGTGAATCCACCTCCACCTCCAATCATGGCAGCATGGTATGCTCCCTTGGTGCTGCCCCAGCCTTTAGCTCCTTTACCCAATGAATATCATTCTAATATTCCTCATTTCACTACTAAAGAATCCACCACCACTCAACACCATGTAGATAGGATGGGAAATGCCTTTGACTACATGGAAATAGAGGATGAAACAATCAAGATGAGGATCTTTGCTCAGAGTTTAGGAGGAGAAGTGAAGAAGTGGTTTAAAGCTTTGCCTCCTAATAGCATTAATGATCTTCTCGCCTTACATCAAAATTTCATAAATAAATTGTAATTTAGAAGCAACCCTCTCCAAATCCTAGCCAAATATAAGAATCTTAAAATAAATCCAGGAGAGAGTGTCCAGGACTATTCTACAAGATTTAACAGTATCTACAATGCTCTTCCACCACACATGAAAACTCTCCAAGGAATGGCCCTAGTAAAATAACCTGAAGGCTTTGATGTTGATATGGCCTACCAGTTTAGGGAGAAAGATTATAATACATTGGAAGACATACAGAAAGGAGCAGTGAGTGTTGAGGCAAACTTGATTGAGAAAAAAGCCAGGATGAGGGCTGAGAAAAAGGTAACCTATAGAGATGACAACATAGCTTCTGCATCTAATCCCAAATATGATAGTCTAGCCAAAACCATGGAGAGACTAGGAAAAATGGTAGAAAAATTGACTATCCAAGTCAGCAATCAGAACAGGGACCAAAATCAAAACCAGAACTTTAGGAGAAATAACCCCCCAAATAGACAAAGAGACTTTGATCAAAAGGTCATCCCTCCATTTCAAGAGAACTTCCTTGATGAGGATGAAGGAATAATAGAAGAGTTAGAGGAAACTGACATGAATATGATGGATTTGGATGAACTAGACCACACCTTTCCCATAGAAGAAAACTAGACCTCATACTCACATTGGAATGAGGAAGGGTTGGAAACTGAGGACTATAGGTTAGGATTCGAAAATTCCATCATGCAGGTCCGAGAACAATATGACCTCAGGAGAAAAAAGAACATAGATGATCCCAAACCAAAGGCTTCTAAAATCACCATTAAGAAAAGGCCTGGAAAGACTTCTAAAGTGACTGCTGAAAGCAGTAAATCGGCAGTTGAGAATTATGGTAAAAACAAAGATAAGGACATCCTAACCAGGGACAAATCAAGTCAAGAACCTAGTAGCACTAGCATTGCAGCTAATGCTCCTGATAAAATAGCTTCAAACATTGTACATACTGAAAATCAACAAGCTAAGATTACTAATAAAATGGTGCCAAACAAGACAGAATTAAACCTTTCAAAGAGTCAGTCTGCTTTTAATTTGGAAAGTGAGATTGCCAAAATTAAAATTTCGGTCCCTCACATTGAGTTGGCCACCGAAGATGTATATAAGAGTCAAATTTTGAAAGCTTTAAACTTAGAAGAAAACAATGACACCATCAAGTTGAATGATGAGCAACCAGATCTCTTTTTTGGCTCAAAAATTGAAGGGAAATTTCAAGCAGGGGTAGTGCCTCCTTTCTATGTCAGCCTCAATATCCATGACAAAATCTTGCATAATACTATGCATGACTCTGGAGCCTCGTACAATCTTATGCCAAAAGTGATAATGGAAAGGCTAGGCCTAGAAATAACTAGACCTTAAAGGATTTATATTCTTTTGACTCTAGCAGAGTGAAGTGCCAGGCCTAATCAAAGACCTTCATGTGAGTTTGACTCAAATCCCAGCCAAGTACATGGTTATGGATGTTGTGGTGGCTGATGTGCCTCCAAAGTATGGCATGTTGTTGTCAAGATCATGGGGTGCCAAGCTGCAAGGTACAATGCATATGGATGGGACATATGCCACTATCCCTGTCTTTAGCCAGCTTCAAAGACTATACAGAGAAGCGCACATGAATTTCATGATTAGTAGCCCAAAAAAGCCTAAAAATTCCCCCATTTACTCTGTTCATACAGACCTGGATTCATTTATCCTTTACAATAATGAATCCACAAATAAGCCAGAGCTAGAAGGCAATGACTCAGATAACCAGTTAGAGGCCCCAAATCTAGAAATAATGGCAGTTCTAGATATGGAAGAAAAGGAGAGAAAAAATTTTGAACAGTACGTTTAAACAACGAACCAGAGTGAACAAAGCCAAGATGGCAAACAACAAACTACCCGTCACGCTGAACTCTATGAAAATCGTAAGGAATGAGACCCATCACAACATGTTGCGGATCTCATAACAAAACATAAGGATGAACAAGGCAATAGAGATGAAAATGATGTTAACCCTATAAACAATCCCTTATGGTGCATGAAATTTGATGAGTCTTGCACTAAAAAGAGTGCGGGAGCTCGGATATGGTTGGTCGACACTGAAAACAATTACTCCGAGAGCCATGCTTTTAGGCTAGATTTCAAATGCACTAATAACATCGCAGAGTGTGAGGCTCTCATCCTAGGATTGCGTCTATTGAAAGAACTAGGATCCAAGAAGATAATTGTTCAGGGAGACTCAGAATTAGTCATCAAACAGCTAAATGGAGAGTATGCCATTAAGCATCCTAGACTAAGGGTATACCAAAATAATGCCATAGATTTCCTGAACACGTTTACAAAATATGAGCTCGTTTTTTTCCCAAGGAGTCAAAACATAATTGCAAACGGATTGGCCTGTGTTGCTAGTTCATGTCAGGAATCACCTAGTGACAAATAGATCATCATTCGAACAAAATATAGACCAACAGTGCCAGATAATGAGAAATATTGGTAGGTCTTTGAGGGCGACAAGCAGATAGAGGATTTCCTGCTTGGCAGAAACGAGTTTGAATTATCTGATTCAGATTCTAAATCTGATGAAAATTGCCTGAACGAAGAGCCCCTTGAAGAAGGAAAACCATCTTGTTCCGTAAAAATCAACATGTTAACTAAAGGACTTGGAGCTCATACCGAAGAGTACGAGGACGCAGAAAATGAAGACATTCAGGTACTGCTATCAAAGGACAATAACATACCTAGGGGGCTAGCACCATTGGAAGATCTGTTTGATTTTAACGATGTAGCCAAGAAACCCACTATAGAATACATAGAGTCTGATGTCGAGGAATGCAATGTAGGCACCGAGGATAAGCCTAGAATGATCAAAATAGCTAGGTGCTTGCCAGCATACATGAAAAATAAATACATCGACTTATTTAAAGAGTTTGTTGATGTGTTTTCCTGGAGCTATGAGGACTTAAAAGCCTACGATACAGAATTCATCCAGCACAAGATCCCATTGAAAGAAAACCAAAAACCCTTTAGGCAAAAACTGCGTCGAATTAAGCCAATACAACTGTCTCTAGTAGAAAAGGAAATCAAGAAAATGTATGAGGCAGGAATCATAGTGCCTGTGAGGTTTTCAGATTGGGTTTCTAACCTTGTAGCTGTGAGGAAAAAGACAGGAGAAATCAGACTGTGCATTGATTTCAGAAACCTTAACAGAGCCTCCCTAAAAGACAATTACCCTTTACCCAAAATGGAACACATCCTGCAAAGGGTAGTTGGTTCAAAGAGGATTTCTCTGTTAGATGGTTTTTCAGGGTATAAACAAGTTTTAGTACTCCTAGAAGACCAACTCAAGACAACTTTAACCACTCCTTGGGGCACTTTCATGTATGTGAAAATGCCTTTTGGATTAATGAATGTCGGGGCCACTTTTCAAAGGGCCATGGACATTGCATTTTCAAAGGAGATAGGGCACTTCATTGTAATTTACCTTGATGACATAAAATTTTATTCCAAATCTGATGAAGAGCACCTTAAACATCTAAGAAAGGTCCTTGAAAAGTGCAGAAGGTTTGGACTATCTTTAAATCCCAAAAATACAATGTTTGGCCTACAAGAGGGTGAAATCCTTGGCCATATTATATCATAAAAGGGGATTAAAATAGATCCAAAAAGAGTTGAGGGAATACTATAGATTAGCCACCCAGGGAACATAAAATAATTACAGTCCTTCATTGGAAAGATTAACTTCTTAAGGAGGTTTTATCCCAACTTAGCAGAGCTCCTTAGAAACATGACTAATATGCTCAAGAAAGAAGTGGGAGTGAAGTGGACTATAGAAGCCAAAAGATATTTTGAATTGGTAAAACATGCACTCACCCGGGCACCAGTCCTAATCAGCCCTAACTTTTCAAAAGATTTCCTTATTTTCTCCTTTGCCTCAAAGCATACCGTGGTTGCAGTCCTGTTGCAGAAAAACCCAGAGGGACAGGAACAACCTATTGCTTTTTTCAGCAAATCTCTAAGGGATGCACCCTTGAAATATAACATAATGGAAAAACAGAACTATGCTTTGGTAAAGGCCTTAAAGGACTTCAGGGTGTATATTCTGCATTCTCACATCATTGCTTATGTGCCTAACATAGTGGTAAAATACATCTTGTCACAAGACCCAGATGGAAAGAGGGGCAAATGGATTGCTATAATATTAGAGTGTGATTTGGAAATCAATCCCACAAAACTTGTTAAAGGTCAGGGCTTAGCTCAATTAATGGCTGAATCTAACCTACAAGCCCTTGACATTAACATGGTAGATGCCTTGGATGAATAGGAAAAATTACCTGCTCCCACTGTGGAAGAGTAGTTCCAAAACTCACCTTGGTACTTTGACATCTTGTATGTACTTACAAATCTTAATGCTCCTCCTAATTTATCAAAAACAAAGGCAAGGTTTTTAAAGTTGAAAGCCAGGAACTATTGCATTTTAAATGAATGTTTATATTGGAAAAATGCTAATGGTTTATTTCTTAAATGTTTGCCTGAAGTTGATGCAGAGAGGATCAAGCATGAATTCCATGAAGGAGAGTGTGGAGGTCATCTCTAGTGGAAAACCACAGCCAATAAAATCCTTAGAGCTAGCTATTACTGGCCCACCCTCTTCCAAGATGTCCATAAAATGATATTTTCCTGTCACAAATGCCAAATTTTTTAGGGCAAAAGAAAATTCCTTCCTTTACCATTACAACCTATCACTGTTGAAGCTCCTTTTCAACAATGGGGCCTAGATTTCATAGGAGAAATCCATCTTGCTTCATCTGCCCAACAAAAATGGATTCTCACAGCCACTGACTACTTCACAAAGTGGATAGAGGCCATTCCTTCTAGGAATGCCACAGATTTTGTCATTATAAAATTTCTTGAAGACCATATCCTGTCTAGATTCGGCTGCCCTAGGAAGATTATTACTGATAATGCTGCTTCTTTTGGGTCCAAAAAGATGATTGATTTTTTTCATAGGTATCAGATCACACTTGGTCATTCTACTGCTTATTACCCTCAAGGTAATGGGCTAGAAAAATCATCAAATAAAATTTTGGTGACCATCATCAAGAAGCTGCTTGAAGAGAATAAAAAATCATGGCATAACAAGTTGGTGCATGCTTTGTGGGCAGACAGAGTGACCACAAAGAAGTCCATTGGAATGTCCCCTTACCGGCCTTTTTATGGATCAGATGCAGTGTTTCCTGCCAACCTAGGAGTACCAGTGATAAAATTAATCCAATAAATACAATCAGAAGAGGACAGAATGGTAAGGAGGATCAATCAGACAATACATCTCTAGCAGACAAGGGAAGAGGTCTACAACAGAGCTCAAAGGGTGCAAGAGAACATAAATAAGTTGTTTGACAAGAGAACAAAGGCTTGTGACTTCAAAATTGGAGACAAGGTACTCAAATGGGACTCCAGAAGAGAAGATAATGGTAAACATGGAAAATTTGATAGTTTGTGGCAAGGTCCTTACATTATTCAGTCCACCATTGGTCCAAATGCCTTTTTTCTGCAAGAGTTAGATGGCACAGATCTATTTTGGGGTCTTGTCAATGGCATGGTGCTCAAGCATTACTACTGCTGAGTTCAATTTAAAAACTTTCATTTCCATTGTAAATACCATTGCTTTGTTCAGTTTCACGAAAGGAAAAAATACAAAAAACAATGAAAGAAAGAAAAGAGGGCAGATTGTAAAAACAATAAAGGTACGACCCCATACCAAAAAGAGAAATAAATCTGAAAGTATGCAAGCCTAAATCCCACTCCTGAAAAACACACTTCTAGTTAGTCAAACAGCCTAATCTTGACTAATTAGTTTTAAATCTATTGCTGATAGGATAGTGAATTCGATTTTCCAAACTATTTAATCTTGGCTTTTCAGTAGATAGATTAGGATAGAAATTAAAGGTTCAAACATGCTCAAAATCTGAATCTAAGTTTCCAAATGGAATGACTCAAATCTATTTCAAATTCTGAGTCAAAAAAAATTTAAATATAGTTCTAATTAGCTCAAAATCTGAATCAGAGAAAAAGAAAGAACAACTCAAACAAAAGGCAGAAAACAGAGCTGAAAAAAGATGAAGGAAGTGCTTGAACTTTCAGATCTTAAGACTTCCATTTTGATTTAAATTTTCTACAAAATAAATATCTATATGCAACTTGTTTTTTATGCCATAGATCACAGCAAGTCAAATAGCTTAATCTTGACTTGACTGCTTTTAAATTTCTGTTGTAGAATTTAGAGAATAGAAATCTGTTAGACTGTCTAATCCTAACATATTAATAGATTAGGTAGAGAATCATATGGGATCAACTGTTTAATCTGAGTCCATGGAGAAATAAGGAGTAGAAATAGATTAGATTTCCTGTTTTCAAAATAATAAAATGTTGTAAAAGAGTTTGCCAATCCAAGTGCACTCTAATGAAGAAAAAATGTTAGATCAATAGGATTGGGTAGGAAGAAAGCTTGTTGATGAAGATCCATTGTTTTTCATGGTTGCTAATATGTTCTTAGAAAAAAGAAGATCATCCAAGCAAAGAAGGCAGCCCAATGGATGAGGCACTGATCAGCCTCCCAAAGAAATGCAGGTCTAAAGTTCTTGATGCCTTCAAGAAGGCACCATCCCCAAGTGGAGCCACTGTTGGCCACCTATAAAATTTGTTCTATAAAAGCTGGCCAAAAAAATTTGGAGCCTTCAAGGAACAACTTTATTGCAAAAATATTATCTTTTGAAGCCTCTTGAAGACATCATGCCCTTGTTTAAATCTGCATTGCTGTTCCCATTTCAAAGCTCAGAAAATTCTGCTGATTTCAAAGGGAAAGACTGCTGCAAAAATCCATTTTTCCTTTCCTTCCACTTCAAATATAACCTTGATTTTTCTCCCCTTTTCTCCATAAAACTCCTCTATTTTCATGATTCCTCTTCTTCCATTCATGAAAATCATTTTTACAAGGTTAATAACTCACTTTTTAACCTTATCGAAGCCCTCAAATTCCTTTGAAAACCGTTGAAAATCTATAAAAAAACCCACTTTGTGTATTACAGACCTAAGCCCATTTGGGCTAAGTCTTAAAAACCACTTCCCCTCCACATGCCTTGGTGCTGGAACCAAGCACTAACCATTTCGGCGCTTATTGCATCGTAAAAGTTCAAAGCACGCAAGTCTTGGTGCCATGCCAAAGAGTTCTGATGCGATTAAGCCCGTGTTTACAACCCCCGATCATATTATTATTCCGTGGGCCCGCACCCGGTGCTTAAACCTTGTTAATAAAACCTTTCCCAATTCATTTTTTCCTTTTTAAATCCAAAAACCCACTTACCCAAAGTTTTGGTCTAACGCGCCAGAGTTATGTTTTTTAAATGTAAAAATGGGTTGATTGAAATAGACCCGCATCAAAACTTCCAATGTGATTAGCCCATTATATTAAAACCTGCCCCCTGCCTTTCTACTCCATACAACTTTCACCTGGGACCAAGAGTTACGGTCCCAAGCAATAATCGCATCGCAAACTTTGAAAATGGTTAGATAAAAAAGACCAAGCCCGAGGCTCTGATTGCGATGGCCTGATCATGCAATCACATCAACCACTCCCCGATCGCGCAATCGCATCGGCCACTCCTCGTTTGCACAATCGCATCCGCCTTCCCGATCGCACAATTGCATCGGCGATTTTCGTTACACCCTCCCTCTTTCCCCCGTCGATTGCGATCCTCCAGTTGAATCTGGACCGTCCACGTGTCCAGATTGGATGGCCTAGATCTTTCCCTCATGGTTTCATCGCCTTTCGCCTTTCCACTTTATGTCTTTCGACTAATCCCCACCATTGATCTCCACGCGATCAACGGATCTGATTTATTCTCTTCCTCTACTCTCTTTTTGACTACCTCTAATGAATCCCAACCGTTGGATGATGCCATCCAACGGCCCTGCTCTTTTCCCACGCCCTCTGAAGCAGTTTAACCCAAAATGTAGGATTTCTTAATTGGTTTCATATTTTGCAGGTGATTAATGGTTTTCCATTATAAATGGAAGAAAAAGCCGAAGGCTGGGAATGACGATTCCCGCGCCTTGATTCATCAAAGGGAACCATTCGCTCGGCTCAAACTCTATGTCTCGTCAATGTTTCATGAGGCATTGATGCCATATGAGCCCTTCACGGCCTGCACATCAAAAAGACATAGCAATACATAAAAGAAGCAAAGAGTATTAGTGTTAAAATATCTAAGCCAAAGTAGAAACTCATGTTTGAAGATTTCCTGGCACAATTTGAAGGATTAAGACACACATTCAGCAAATCAAAAGCCTAAATTCGCTCAATTAAAGACGTCATAAAGACCGGAAGACACGGGATAAGCCTGATCAGACCTAAAACACAGATCTCAAGTAAATTAAAGGTATTTTAGGAAGAGACGAAGACATTTTCCGATCTGAGAAAGCCTCCACCACCACAAGAAGAGGCCAATCAAACCCTCTCCAGCTCCTAAAGGCACCTGCAGCCTCACAGAAATCAAAGAAGGCTTAGTCACTACCTGAACAAGAGGTGTTTACCTAAATATAGCTGAAAAATTAATACAAATCAAAGATCTTATCTCTAATTGTCGAAAAAACTATTTTTAAGGTTAAGAATAGCCCAGAAGCAAATATTTTCGATCATTAGGCCTCGAGGAGCAGATACAGAGTTACTTCAAACATGACACAGAGCCTCAAAATTCAACAAAGGCTCCCACTGAGCTTAATTCATAAATGTAAATCAAGTAATGCAGATAAACATCTGTAAATTTCTTCATCGAGCCCCTCAAAGGCCGAGAAGTCATTAGTCTGTATTAATTGACCCAGGAGATCATTATTCAGATCCCACCTCCTCATTCTTCTATAAATACTTCTGTAGAAGATGAACAATCGTTGGTCTTTGGACATCTGATTGCATGTAATATTTTTCTGAAGCTACTGATGTTTTTTTTGCAAATTGAAGATACATAAGCTGATATGAGAAGTTTGAAGTTGTAGAGACCCACCGGGCTTGCTGATTGTAACTGGTTTGAACATCAAATACAAGCTATTGATTCATGGGATCCTGATTTACATCAATGGTGATGTTTTCCTCACTGTCAACTGTTATTTTCTTTAATGTTTTCACTCTGTCCACTTTCTCTGATAAAGAACAGCAAACATACAGCTAGGATTTAATCTCAGTAGTACGCTACTCTTACTGAAAGCTTTATTTTCTATGTTTTCTTCGTTTCAAAGTTCTCTTTAAAGAGTATATTAAAGCAGGTTGGTTTCAAAGCACTTGCCTGATCTAGATTTCTCTTTGTAATTATTATCAGTGTTTTCCTTTAGAATATGCTGAAATCGGGGTAGTTTCGAAGCACTCACCTGATCTTAAGTTGTTCTAACTATTTTTTAAAATGTTTTCCAATTGAACGTAATTCAATGCAGGCTGGTTTAAAAGCACTTACCTGATCTTAGAATACTTTTATGTTTTTCCTTAAGTACATGTCGAAGCAAGATAGTTTAAAAGCACTTACTTGATCTTAGGTTGTTCACTGTTCTTCATTTGTTTTATTCTCCATTTCCTATATGTTTCATTCCATAAAATCAACTTAAGAGATCCTTTGACATAAGCGACTTTCCCCATGGATCCTTCTTGAACCTTGCTGTCTAATTAAAATCCTCCTATGACTCCATAGCCCAATGGGTTAAAACTTCTTTTTCCTTTTCTGTCAGCCGAATCATTCCTTCATTTGCATACATCTTCACCCTTATTTTGAACTACCTTCACCTTCATCATGTCTTTGCCCAACTAAAAACAAACAAACAAAACCCATGTTCTTCATAACTAGTCTAAAATCACATTTCAGGTTTTAAAGATCACATCTTTAAACTCATTCATAGAGAGATCCCTCTCTGGATTCAGGAGGGCTAGATCCTTGAATCCTAAAGCGGTTTGATGTTGTCTTATCTTTTGGTCTTGCCAATCTGGCCAAAACATAGGAACCCCAACATAGCCCATAGCTTTCTTTAGCAAAGCACTTAAAGATTCCACTTTGAAATACAATATCATGGAGAAACAGGCCCTAACTTTGGTAAAGGCCATTAAAGATTTCAGACTATACATTCTCTATTCTCACATCATTGCCTATGTCCCAAATGCAGTAGTAAAAGACATTCTAACTCAGGATGGTCCTGATGGTAGAAGAGGTAAGTGAATTTCCACTATTTTAGAATATGACATAGAGATAAAACCTACTAAATTTATAAAAGGTCAAGGTTTAGCCAAACTTATGGTTGAATCAAATTTTCATGCCTTAGACATAAATTTTATTACCCAAGTAGATGACCAGGAAGAAATGGCGACTCCAGAGATTAGTGAAGCCTTTTCAAACTCACCATGGTATGCAAATATCATATTTGTATTACTAAACTTACAAGCTCCTCCTGAATTATCAAGAACAAAAGCTAGATTCTTAAAGCTTAAAGCAGTAAGATTTTGTATATTAGAAAATGTACTTTTTTGGAAAGATCATAGTGGGATTTTGTTAAATTGTTTGTTAAAAGAAGAAGCTGAAAAATTATTACAAGAATTTCATGCAGGTGTCTATGGAGGACATCTCTACTGGAAGACTATTTCAGACAAAATCCTGAGAGATGGTTTTTACTGGCCTACTTTGTTTGTAGATGTTAAAAGGTATGTGACCTTCTGTCATAAGTGTCAAATATTTGAGGGTAAGAAAAAGCTATTACCCCTGCCCTTAAAGCCCATTTCAACTGAAATTCCATTTCAATAATGGGGTCTTGACATCATTAGAGAAATTCACCCCCCATCATCAGCCCAACACAAGTGGATTCTAACAGCCACTGACTATTTTACCAAGTGGATTGAAGCCATACCCTCTAGGCAAGCCAAAAATACTATCATTATCTCCTTTTTAGAAAGAAACGTACTTTCAAGATTTGGATGTCCTCAAAAGATAATTACTGACAATGTAGCAACATTAAAATCTAAAAAAAATGATTGACTTTTGCCATAAATATCACATTACCCTAGGCCATTCTACTATATACTACCCACAAGGTAATGGTCTAGCTGAATCTTCAAATAAGAGTCTTATAAACATCATCAAAAAGTTACTTGAAGATAACAAAAAGACTTGGAACAAAAAGTTAGTCAATGCCTTATGGGCAGATAGACTTACAACCAAAAAATATATTGGTACATCTACTTACCCGCTTGTATATGGAATGGATGTTGTTTTTCCATCTTCATTAGGAGTACCAGTAATGAAAATTATCCAAGAGTTACAAGTTGAACTAAATGACATTCAAAGAAGGATAAATCAAACCATTAACTTGCAACAAGAAAGAGAAGAGGTTTACATTAAGTCTCAAGTTATCCAGGATGAGATAAAGAAAATTTTTGACAAAAAGAGTAAAGAATAGGATTTCTACATTGGAGACAAAGTGTTAAAATGGGATTCAAGAAGAGAAGACAAGGGTAAACATGAAATTTTTTATTTTATATGGAAATGCCCTTATCTTATTTATGGTTATAGAGGTAACAATGCTTTCTATCTGAATGAAATGGATGGATAAAATATGCTAGATGGACCAGTAAATGGCAGAATGTTGAAGCACTACTACTTCTCAAAGATAATAGATAGTTAGTTTAATTTACTTTGATCATTGTACATATACATTGAATATTTTAGATTGGATTGGATGTTTTCCTAACAAAGTTGAAGCCTGGAGAGAATGCCCTAGGCTTTGAGAGGTAAAATACCATAAATATGAATAATTGTAGAGATCATAAGATACTTACAGGGTCATTACAGTTAAAATTCAAAGGCTACAAGTCATAAAGTTCTTGACATTTCACCAGGAAATTCCATCCCCATGTGGAGCCACTGTTAGGGTCCTATAATAATAGGATTCGTAATTTTTGAATTTACTTTCATAAATCTTGTAAATATGTACATACCTTTCTTTCTGCAAGTTGTTTTCACATATTTTGAAAATAATAAAAAATGATAAAAGAGAGTAAAAATGTCCTAAAAGAAAGATCAAAGGACTTAGAAAAAAATAGACCCCAAAAGAAAAAGAGATAAAAATAATACCTGAAAGTGAGCAAGTCAAAATGCAACTACTATTTACTTTTAATGTAAGAATAATGATTATGTGTAGATTTTTAAAAAAAACCATAATCCATGATCAGTTAAACATTTGAATCTTAACTTTTCATGCTTTGAAGTTCATGTTCTATATAGAGAATAAAGATATGTCAAACAGTTTAAACTTGACAAATCAGTAGATATTTAGAGAATAAATGATGAGCTCAACTGTTTAATCTGATCCCTTGGATGAAATAAGGTTAGACATAGATAGTTTTTATGCTTTGAAAGAAAAATGGATTTAGGGTTGCAAGCTTAAATGCACCCATGAAAATGAAGTAAAATATGTTAGAAATAATGATGGGTAGGTAGAAAGTAGTTGTGCAAGACATGTAATAAAGCATCATTGGGCAAAAATTACTAATTTCCCCTTGCCCACAATGATCCAGTATTCTAAACCTTCAATTCATGAGGCTCAGAGCATTTCTCTGACTTCTGTTGGGACCAAACCCAAGGCTTAATAACTAATTGGTTAAAGATATTGGATTCCCTACATAAAACCCATCTCATCAGCATATTCACCCTTTTCCAAGATTATGATCCCTTTTCCTAAGTAAAACTCCTTTTTTGCTAAGTAAAAGTAAAAACCCTACATAATTAATTTCATCTTCATTCGCCCGTAGGGGCATCGTCTAGTGGCCAACGGATGCCTTGTTAAGGCATTTGTGCTATCAAGTAGGTCACGAGTTCAAGTCTAGTCTTATCTAGGTTCTTATCTTGCAGGCTGGACGGTTCCCTAAGAGGTTATAGTAGTAGCCAGGGGGTTGGACCCCGCATCGCGTGTGTGAAAGCTGCCTGATGTTGCCAATCCCTCTGACTAACCAAAAAAAAAAAAAAAAAAATCATTCAAAAACACTCAAAAAATCTAGAAAATACATTTTATTCTAAGTTCATGTGTAAAGAATCAAAATGGGACAAACTATGCTTTATTGCCTATTTTTTACACTTTACTTAGTTTCAAAATATGTATTTTTTTCATTTCATACGTTACATCTTCATTTCATATTAACTACTAACCTAAAGTATTAAATGCTTATATTATATTCCTCCCGTATATATTATTAAATCCTTTATATATAAATAACCCCCAAACCCATTTATTTAAAGTTTAAACCTATGTTAAATTATCCCATATGATGAAATAAATCCCCGCCCTTTTTTCCCACAGGTTTAAACGTATCAAATATTATAAATATCCTGCCCCTATGGTATTAAAAAAACTTGTTAAAAGGTTATTATGCCATATAATATAATACATGCGCCATTGATTGAAAAATTTGTTAAATGTTTAATTATAAACATAATTACATTAGCCCCCCGCCAATTAAATACAAAGTTTTAACTTTATAAATACATATTTATAAGGTTTAAAACCTTTTCCTCCACATTGACGAACCCCAGACCCCACTTCTGAACGAAGAGCAACTTCAAGGACTAATCACAGTCGTTCACACTCATGCTCCCAAATCCAACGATCAAAATCCCATATCGCAAATAAAGTCGCGTGATCTTAACACATTTCTTTTCCATGTGAAATAGGTTGTTTTAGTCGTTCTTCTTTCTTCCACATGGCCCATTTCTATTGGATTGCATCTGATATAACTAAAACTTCTTACCACCTTAATCTCGCATGATAACCACTCACGGTTTTTCGCCCTCGAAGCTCGAAAACCACTAGTTTGCCTAATGTGATTGACATTTATTGCAGGCCAGCGTAAACCTAAAATGTTAAATAAACTCCTAAAAGTGCCATTGATTCCCTTTTTCTGCATTTACCGATTGTATTCATCCTTCTGACTCAAAGAACTAAGCCTGTGCTTTATTTTTAAGCCCAGAACCAGTGAAAAAACCCGCATTTGCTGTTGAAGATTGTTGGAAGTCCCAAATTACTTCCAGAAAATACCAGAGACCAATCAAAACGACTCAAAACCTATTCCAAAGACTAATACCTGTGTAAACATGTATTTTCCGAGAAAATTGAGCTTTTTTCATTCTGAAAAGAAACTATTAAAGAAATTGAAACCTGTATAAGCCTATTCAATCCAAGAAAGCCATTAGATTGCCCAAAAAGAGCCAAAACCCTGTCAAAATTTCCATAAAACCTTGTTTTATATTGCGTTCAGTTTTAAAAGGAAACTTGGGTTTATTCTAGTTGTTTCAAACTATATAAAACTCAAATTAAAGCTTAGAAACCCTCTGCAGGTAACCCAACCCTCTGCGCCCTATTTGAAGCAATTTTCAACCCTATTATCTACTGAAAAACCTAAGAAACCCCTGTTTCTTATTTTCATAACCAGTGAGAGTATGTAATATAGCTGAAATACATTTTCAAGATTGAAATTGAAAGATAAATCCAAAGAAGCAACAAGTTGTACCCATTTTCATCCAAGGACCTCTGTCAAAATCAAGAATACTTCTGTAAACCATTTAATCTTATATAAGAAACCAAAAAGTTTAAAAAACTAAGTTTTAGTAATATTGAAAGTATTGAAATGCCAAAATCCACTCCAGATATGCCTTCCAAGACTGCTATCATTGTGAATCCTCTACAACCTCCTATTGTAGACATTGAGCATATCCCTTTAGCAAATGTAGACTATAAAATAACAGATCCTGTTGTTGAATTTAATTTGTTAGACCTCCACTACTGGAGCTATGAAAAGTCCTTAGATCAGGTGGAAGAAGTCCAAATTTGGGAATCAAAATTGCCCAAATATGTTGTTCCAGTCACTTATCCATGTCCAGAGGTTATTAGGTTGTGTCAGAGTTATTATTCACCTGAAAATAGAGCAATGATGAATGCAAACAAATAGGTATTGTTTACAATTACTGCTGAGTCCATAAACCAGATGTTACAACTCAAGCATGATCCTAAAGCAGTTCCTTTGTCAATAAAGGCACTTACAAAGTTGTACATTGGCCTTGATTTTCCCAAAAGATTTCAGATTTTCCAAGTCTTTATGACTTTACATGTGGAAATTCCACAAATCAACCCTCCATATTCTACTTCAAAATTTCCAGAAGGGTCTAGACATGTCATTTCCATGTTTTCATTCATCCTAGGATACTTTACAGATGAGCATGCTGATGAGTCCATCCTAGGGTTTTTGTCAACTTTTGCACCAGGACAGCCTCCCTCTATGATTTTTGGTTATGCTTAGTACATTGATGAAAATATCCATGATCAACTAGTTAAATTTCCAACTGAAGGAGTGTTTGGATACACATATTTTCTCTTCCATAAGTTTTTGTATTTTCAAGCAGAAAAGTTTCCAGTAACCCTACAGAAGCTTGATATAGAAGAAAATCCACTTTGAGTTATCTTCTGGAATTCATTGATCAGAAAAGAGTCCTCAGAATTCACTTTTGCAAAGTTTTCAAACTTCTTTATCCATTCATTGATAAATGTGTTAACAAATACTGAACAGCCAAGGATCAATGATGAAATGAAGAAAATTCTATAGCTATTTGAATAGACTAGAACTGGAGATTGGTATTTGTATGAAAAACACATAGAAATCATAGTTTTTGGGTCTAATATATTACCCTACAAACTACCCAAAAATGTACCAATGAGGGTTTTTGCCTTGGAGTATATCAGGAAAAACTTGAATTCTTATTCTATTAACTTCGTAGCAACTAAAAATAAAACACAATTCAAGTTAAAGAATCAGGCGGGGCCTATTATTTGTAATCACAGAGATGCAGAAACAGAAGCAGCCAAATAGTTACTAGAGTACAGGTTTGAAGAGAGTTCCTCCTGGACCTATGATCCACAAGGAATACTGAGTAAAATGAGGGTTACATGCAAACTAACACCCTACATTCATGAGAAAAAACCAGAGATTGAGAAGTATGTCAATCATATTGAGTGGATAGAAAACACTTTGATAGATGCAGTAAAGCAAGGTGATACTAGTCACACCTTACAAACTGTAAATCGAGCAGCGAAAGCCACCAAAAGAGTCAGACAAGAAGGAACATACATTTCAGAGACCACCACTGATACTAGGTTCAAGTTAAGATATAATAAAAACCCTAAAATGAATTCAGTGGGAAAAGAGAAGTGACTATTGAGGTTGAAGACACAAATTGTTGGGAAAAATACTGAGAGGGGGGGGTGAATCAGTATTTACTGCAGAATCAAATCTTTTTACTTTTTCATTCCTTAAAACACATACGCTACTTTCCTTCAGTAAACTAGCGTATATACGCGGATCCCCTTTATTAAACTTGCGTATACACAGAGATCTAGATATGTCATTAAATCTTCACTTAAACCATTCCATCATCTATTCATCAGATATTCAATAAGCAGTAAACATGTGCAAAAGAGGAAATTTAACAAACCATCACACAAAGCATCACACATGAACACTAGGATTTTTTAGGTGGAAACCCAAGTCGGGAGAAAACCACCGCTGCAGTTGCTCAGCCTTCAATATTTTATTATAGAGAAAACATCTTACAACATATGTGCTGGCGCAGACTCCTACCAGCACGCAGGCACCCACCTGCGCTCGTTTACCAGCCTCTCCTGGAAGGGAGCTCCAACCCCTCGACTCGTTTACCAGCCTCTCCTGGAAGGGAGCTACGACCCCCTGATCTCGTTTACCAGCCTCACCTGGAAGGGAGCTACAACCCCCTGACTGAAGGCTACAACCCTCAGCACCTCTATGGACCACGTTTCATCAATTTTCACACTGGATCCAACAACTTCAATAAAACAACACTTGCAGGCCACATTTCATCATACTTTCAGACTGGACCCTTTCCATACTTTTAAGCACAAACATACATCACCAGTAGATACTTATCAACACAGATCAGATAGCAGAAACACAGCAGAACAGATCAGATATTTCATACCCCTTGCTTCAGCAAACCCTAGTTTGCATACGCGCTTTTACTTCACCGATGTCGCGTATATACGCGCTTCCGTCCACACAAACCAGCGTATACCTCAGTGTATATTTTATTGCGCATACGCGCTTTCTCTTCGCTGAAGCCGCGTATATACGCGCTTCCTCCGCGGCGAAGTAGCGTATAGATCTTCAATCATTACAGAGCAGCATACTTCATCAGATCAGATATTCAGTTCAGATCTACCCTTTTACTTCAGACAGATGTTCGCCTAGATGTTCGCCTCATCACAGATCTAGGCCTTCCATAAGCTGATCTAGTAGATACAAGAGCATTTCAGATCTAGATCCCCTTCTTCATCATTGGTGCATCATACCTTCAGATTTGTCTTCAAGTGTAACCCTTTCCATGCAGATCTACTTCAGAGAGAAGTATTCATTCAAGCTCAGACATCTTGCACACACCCTTCCCTTTTGCACAATGAATTTCTTCTCCTTATATAGGTTTATCCTTTTTCAATACCATGAGCCCCTTTTTCAATACCATGGGCCAAAGCAATACCATGAGCTCAAAACAACCTGGACGGGGTCAATTAGGCGGATCATTACCCAATACAATGGGTCAATACCATGGTGGTTACCCCTAGTTTTGCACTTTTAGAGCGCTTTTGCCCATACGCGACTTGGAACGTTCCTTTCCGCGTGCATACGCGACTTCCCTTAGACAGATCCGCGTATACCTTGAAACATACTCTTTTCACCATAGATTTAGCACATGCTGAATTCCTTTCTTCATTGCCTTCTGTACTCACTGTATATACATCAGATTTAGTTCATCAAGGCATATTCTATCAAGCACAACTTCATCAAGTAAGTTTTCATCATCTTCATCAAGTGGGTTGCCATTCAAGGACAACACTCAGCATCATATTGCTAAAAAACATCATTGCATATCAGATTTACATCATTTACCAAGTCCATCAGGTCAAGAATAACTTCATCAGGTGGTTTTCCATCAAGGACAACACATGTCAACAATGCGATGTCTTCATCTTCATTTAGTGGGTTGCCATCAAGGACAACTCTCTGCATCATATTTCCAACAATCTCCCCCTTTGGACTTGATGGCAACCATGATGGTGTTTGGTTACCACAACAGATAGATACATTAAGGATACAATGACACCATGTCACTCTCCCCATTTTTACCATGTCACTCTCTCCATTTATTTGACATCATTATCTTCTCTTCATTCAAACACCATGTCACTCTCCCCCTTTGACATCAAGGGCAAAGGGCGGATCAAAAACCAACACTCTCCGCCTTTTCTCCTCATATGGAAGAAACATTCTACAGATCTGATATGTGCTGAAGCGGCCAAGCTCCCCCTGAGTTCATGCTGAATCTTCAAACATATTTGTCAATGAAGTACATGACTCTATGAACTTCCTATCACCAAAGACTCATACTTACATCAATTATCCATCCAAGTGGATTTACATATGAGACTCAGCTACTCAACCAAGTGAGTTTACAAAATTTGACTCAGCTACCCAACCAAGTGGGTTTTACAAAAATGACAAGTCCTTACATGACTGAATATTACAATTTTACAATATGAGTCTCAACAAGACCTTTTCATCAAACTACAAATATAACTTTTAAGACCAACACCAGAAAGTCCTCAATCATATAGAACAATCATAATGCCAACACTGCATTATACTCAGCAAAGCTAATGCTCCCCCTGAATCTGTGCATCCATGCATCCTTTTCATATGACTAAGGCTCCCCCTTAGTTTGTGCATCCTGAACACTTTCACCAACAACTCATCAAAACATCTTCATCAAATCATTAGAAATAGAATTATGAGAACTGGAACACCACCAGAGATACCAAACAATATCAGAGATACCAAACAGCACTGCAGCTGTGCTAAAGAGAGCTGACTCCAAGAAAAAATTGTCAGCAATCAGACATACGCGGTTTTCTGTGCAGGAACTCGCGTATATACGCGACTGTGTTTCATGAAACCCGCGTATCCACTATCATCTTCTAAAAATTAGTAAATTTGTTCTTCTGACAGACTGAGACAACTTCAGCTTCAGTTTGTGAAAATCAAATGCTTCCCTGGAACATGTGAGGGCAGACAGATAGGACAAGGTAGTTGTGTCTTCAAGTGTCATCCAATGGTTGTAGCATCAGCACAATAGTAACCAAGCCTTCAGATTCTTTGCAGCATCAATACAATCTTTCCAAGAGAGATTCTCATATCAGAACAACATCTTCACATAGGTGTCAAGCAATCATCCATGTGGTCCAACATCACCATGATCTTCAAGATTTAACATGAAGTAACATATGTAGGCAAAATATCTCAACCATAGTAACAAACTCTGCATGATCTATTCTTATTTCTGAATCACACGACATCCAACTCATCCATGTGTGAGCACAAAAGATACTTATCAGCAACCAGGGCTCAAAATCTCATCATAACAAACCATGTACCAAGTCATCATCATTTTGAGCATGAGTATCTCAATATCCAAAGAATACGCAGTCATATTGCCAACAATGCAATTATTAGTATTAACCTGCTGCTCCCCCTAAACCAGTGCTCTTCCTTAGCTTGTGCAATCTGAAGTACCTTCAACAGAAAGTCATCAGCAACAATCTCTGCATGATCTGTCCTCATCTCTGAATTATAAGACTTTTATCTCAACAACGAATGCTCTTCATCATAAAGCAACCAGGCTTCATCCATAATCTTCAACACAAGAACCCATGTATCATTTCATTATCATGAGTATAACCAGACGATGTTAACAAAGGTAACTAATGCTACCGATCGATGCTCCCCCTGGACCTCTGCTCCAGATCTTCAGCTATCAGATAAATTTCCTTATCATCAATGCATACGCGGCTGTGTCAGCTGGAACTCGCGTGTATACGCGACTTTGGTGAATAGAACCCACGTATGGAAAGTGAAACATAGAAATTTTTCACATTCCTTTATCTCCCCCTGCAAATTTACCTTCTGTTCCTGTCTTTTCTTCACACCAGATGCACTGTCAGAAATACATATAACCAGAATAATCAAATCAACCATGAGAGTCATCATGCATTGCTCCCCCTGTGACGATACATTACTAAATCTCATAATGTATCCCACATAATTCTTGCAGTCAATCAGAGAAGTAAGCTTCAGAAGCAAATGACTGCAGTAGGGTCTGAATTCCCTATGTTTCTGATCGGTCCTCCTTCTTCTTCCAAATTTGTTTGAACTTTCTATCTGTGTGCTGGAAGTTATCTACTTTCCCAGATCTGTTCATCCTGCATTCTTTTTCTACATGTCCATACTTGTTACAAGCATAACATCTCATGTGGCCAGAGAAATAAACATAAGAATCATAATGAGTATTTCTATTCTTCCTCCTTTTACAATCACCTGCTTTGTGTCCATACTTGTTACATGAAAAACAATATCCCTTGAAGAAACCAGAGTACCTTTCTATGTAGGAACTGTTTGTTTGAGGCTGAAATGATCTGCTCCTGCAATTTGCTGCAACATGTCCATAATTATGACATTTAAAGCATTCAATGTTCTTGAATGAATTTCTTTGAGAATTCATGATTGTTGGTTGAGCTTTTGTCTCTTTCAACACTTCAGGTTTTGCATTGACATCCTCTGAATTTTTGGCACTTCCTTGTGAGCTAGATTCTCCTTTAACAGTTTCATGGAAACCAAGACCAAGTTTGATAGAAGGAGACCTTTGACTACTAAGAATATTATCCAGAATCTTAGTACTATCTTGAAACCTCAAAAGTCTAACCTTTTCTTCTAATTTACCTTTGAGAATGTTTACCTCAACCTCCAGGGCTTGACATTGCTTTGTCATGCTTTCTTCTATCCTTCTTCCATCTTCTACTTGATCCTTCAGATTTATAATCTCTTCTTTCAACAAATTTTCGTTTTCTTCACATGTTTGTTGCAGCTCTTCATTCTTCTTCTTCGATGCTTCGAGATCTATCTTCAGGGATGTGTTTTCTGCTTCAAGTCCTGCATTCTTCTTATTTGATTTATCCAAGTCTTCTTTGAGGGAAATTATTTCTGCTTCAAGTCCTTCCTTTTCAAATGATTGTATAGGTTCCTCACTCTTCTTACTTGATGCTTCAAGTTTTGCTTGTAGAGAGATGATTTCAACTTCAAGACTTTTATTCTTCCTCTTTGATTTTTCCAGATCTGTTTTTAGAGAACCGTTTTCTGCTTCAAGTCCTTCATGCTTCTTATTTGCTTCTTCAAGTTCTGCTTGCAGAGAGATGATTCCAGCTTGATATCCTTTACTTCGACTGCGTACATCATCGAACATCCTTTTCAGTCTAAATACTAAAGCTTTGGAGGCAGCGTCCTTCTCATTAAATATTCTTTGTTGGTCTTTGATAACCTTCTTTAAATCCACAACATTACTTTCACTATCTACATCATTGCTTGCATAGATAAGATTACAAGGATCACTATCAGATTCATCTTTGTCAACTTCTGTTGTACCGGTTTTCTGAGACATCTCCTTACTTTGAGTATTTTGCTTCTTTGCCATGAGCACTTGTAGAGCTTGGTCAGAATTTTCTTCATCTTTAATCTTGACAGCTTCTTCTAGATCGACAGCATATTCTTCACTAGTCATTGTACCAATGAGACAATCATGACCCCAATCACTATCTGATTCATCTTCTTTGATTTCAGGTATCCATGTTCTCTGAAATATTTCCTTTCTCCGAGTGGGCTTCTTCTTTGCTTTCCTTTCCCATTGCGTCTTATCTCCTTCAAGCGACTGCTTCGCACAAGGACCACCCTCTCGATACCAATTGTTGGGAAAAATACCGAGAGGGGGGGGGTGAATCAGTATTTACTGCATATTCAAACTTTTTACTTTTTCATTCCTTAAAACCCATACGCTACTTTACTACAGTAAACCAGCGTATATACGCGGATCCCATTTATGAAACTAGCGTATACACAGAGATTTAGATATGTCATTAAATCTTCACTTAAACCATTCCATCATCTATTCATCAGATATTCAATAAGCAGTAAACAGGTGCAGTAAGAACAGAATAAACCATCACACAAAGCATCACACATGAACACCAGGATTTTTAGGTGGAAACCCAAATCGGGAGAAAACCACCGCTGCAGTTGCTCAGCCTTCAATATTTTATTATAGAGAAAACATTCTACAACATATGTGTCAAGGTTAGATTTCGACCAAAGACGTTGTGTGCACCCAATTGCCATTGCCACTGGGCCCTCTCCCGGAAGGGAGCTCCAACCCCCGACTCGTTTACCAGCCTCTCCTGGAAGGGAGCTACGACCCCCTGACTCTTTTAGCAGCCTCTCCTGGAAGGGAGCTACGACCCCCTGACTGAAGGCTACTACCCTCAGTACCACCTTGGACCACGTTTCATCAATTTTCACACTGGATCTAACAAATTCAATAGAACAACACTTGCAGGCCACATTTCATCATATTTTCAAACTGAACCCTTTCCATACTTCATAAGCACAATCAACCATGAAATCAGATACATATAACTTACTGATAGATATCAGTAAACCACCTGAACAGATCAGACATTTATTACCACAATCTTCAGCAAACCCTAGTTTCCATACGCACTTTTCCTTCACTGATGTCACGTATATACGCGCTTCCGTCCACACAAACAAGCATATACCTCAGTGTATATTTCATTGCGCATACGCGCTTTTACTTCAGAGAAGCTGCGTATATACGCGCTTTCTCCGCGGCGAAGTAGCGTATAGATCTTCAATCATTACGTAGCAAAGATACCATCGATCAGATATTCGGCCTGCATCTACCCTTTTCACTTCAGTCAGATGTTCGCCTAGATGTTCGCCTCATCACAGATCTAGGCCTTCCATAAGTAGATCTAGCAGATACAAGTGCATTTCAGATCTAGATCCCCTTCTTCATCATTGGTGCATCATACCTTCAGATTTGTCTTCAAGTGTAACCCTTCCATTCAGATCTACTTCAGAGAGAAGTATTCATTCAAGCTCAGACATCTTGCACCCACACTCATGATTTGCACAATGAATTTCTTCTCCTTATATAGGTTTTCCTTTTTCAATACCATGAGCCCCTTTTTCAATACCATGGGCCAAAACAATACCATGAGCCCAAAACTACTTGTACGGGGTCAATTAGGCGGATCATTACCCAATACAATGGGTCAATACCATGGTGGTTACCCCTGGTTTTGTACATTTTGAGCGCTTTTTCCCATACGCGACTTGGAACGTTCCTTTCCGCGTGCATACGTGACTTCCCTTAGACATATCCGCGTATACATAGAGACATACTCTTTTCATCATACTTTGAGCACTTTCTGAATTCCTTTCTTCATTGCCTTCTGTTCACACTGTAGATACATCAGATTTTCTTCATCAAGGACATATTCTGTCAAGCACAACTTCATCAAGTAAGTTGTCATCATCTTCATCAAGTGGGTTGCCTTTCAAGGACAACACTCAGCATCATATAGTCAAAAAACATCATATCACATCAGATTTACATCATTTACTAAGTCCATCAAGTCAAGAATAACTTCATCAGGTGGTTTGCCATCAAGGACAACACATGTCAACAGTCGCATGTCTTCATCTTCATTTAGTGGGTTGCCATCAAGGAAAACACTCTGCATCATATTTCCAACACAAATGTCCCAGTAACAAATACAGATGTTGCTATAGTCATCAGAAATGAGCTAGTTATAGAGAATCTGAATGAAGAATAGATTGATAATTCAAATGCATAGATGATAGAGAAACAACAGAATATGGAAGCATCATCTTCATATACAACAAAGGAAAAGGATCTTGATATCATGGAAAAGTATAAACAGATTAAAACAAAGAATGAAGAGATTAAAAATGAGATTTACTCTCAATATTTGAAGCAAACACCAAGTGTACAAAACAAACTTTTATTAGCCTTTGACTACTCAAATAAAAAGTTGATCATGTCAGTGTTACAGCCTACAGTGAAGACTCCAAAGACAATTGCAGACTATAAAAAGGTTGATCTAGAAGTACAAATAGAAAAAATTCATGCACTAGATCAAATAGAATTCCATAGGCAAAGTTCAAAGATGTTGTATTCTACCATTGCAACCAAGGCTATGAGTGTTCAAAAACTTCAGAACAAAATCATAAACAGAAGTATCAAATGAAAGTTCACAAAGCCTCATTATATGCTAAATATATTAGGATTAAGTCTCTAGAAGAGTTGATTCTCCAAATAGATATGATCCTGAAAATTTTAAAGTAGCAGAACAGTTAGTGAAGAAGAAAAATGAGGACATTGCAGCATTGAGGAAAAAACTTAAACTGCCATCAACTGAACATCCTCAAACTAAAGAAATTATACAAGAACAGACTCAGAAGGATGACATGATGAACATAATTTTTCAGTTAAAAAGATAGATCAAAGAAATGGAGACTCAAATGGACAAGCTTGTCCATGAAAGGGAAAAAAAAAAATCACAGGAAGTTCCTTCAGTTATTCCTATGGTTACTATAGTTGTGCCTTCAACTCTGGAAGAAGAGTTGGCACCCAAAGTACCACTGGCTACTGCAGTGCCAGTGATATCATCTACAACTTCAGCTACAGATTCATCTACTACAACATCTCAGCCCACATATGAGGCTAGTAAATTACTAAAAGCCATGGAAGAAATGTCACTTCAAACAAGTGAGATTAATATATTGAAAAAGATGATTGATAATCTTGATGATAAAAATAAGTTAGCTCAAATAAATTCTAAAACTCATGAGAAAAGAGCTAATAGGTTAAATGAAGAACTGAAAAAAAATACAAAAAGATTTTACCTTGAAGGAGCCAATATCATATGTGAAAAACCAGTTATGGAACAAAATTATTGAAGCCGTCAATGATGTGTGGCCCTCAATCCAGGTAATATATGAACAGAAGGATTTACTGAAGGCAGCACGGGCAGAGATTCAGAAAACAAAAGATTAACTAGATGACAAACCTGAGCAAGCCTTAGAATTGATAAAGTTTCTCAATAGTACAACTAAGCAAGAGTTGGAAGAACTAGAGATCACTGATAGGACAGAGACAATCCTTGAAATAAGGAAATTCCTTTCAAAGAATAATTTGATGAAACAACTTGAAGAGAAATGTGAAAATATGAACATAGCCATAACCAAGTTTATGGTTAAATTTGAAATTTTGAGGCAAAGAAGTTTGCCTAACATTCTGGTCATTAATGACTAATTTATGCCATAGGAAGATTATAATAAGAAAATTAGAGATTATGCAAAAGAACAAGTAGACAATCCCAGTGGGCAAGGCATTCCAAGAGTGAAGGTATTACTCAAAAGTTTTGAAGGTTTATTTTATCTGCAGCATGAGATAAGACATTTATTTGTCAAAAAACCAACATTTGCTAGATATACTGAGGCAGATGAAAATTTCAGGAGGTTGGAAAAGATACAAATTCCTAGTGATGAAGCTTGGAAATCACTTACTGACCTATTGCAAAATTCAAAATGCAGAGAGAAAGACAAAACAGTTTGTTGATTTTTACAGTCAAAGAGTATCAGAGGGTAAAGATAAATCAGAGTTAAAGAGTATAAGATAATGAAGAGAATATTTCAAAACAGATTTGAAATACCTTGGAATAGAAAAGAGGACACCAAGGCAGCCAGCTGCACTTCATCCACCAACAGTTTTCTATTTTATTTGGATAAATAGGACAACTTCCTAATTTGTTAAGCAATCGTCTCTATTTTGTTGTAAAGATATTTTATTTTCCCTTAGATAATTCCTAGAAGCATTCTAGGATATTTTGTAAACAATTTTGTATAAATAATTCATACTTGAAGTAATATTGTGGAATAAATTGCTGAATATTTCTATAGTCATTTTTTTTGGACTTGGAAGCTTTTTGTTGCAAATTTTGAGTAGCGGACTAGATCAAATCAACTAGCATCATATTTAAGGATTCATGTGATGAGCTATTGAAGTGAAGTACTTTCTACTTTTCATTGTTTATCTTCTTTGTTTCATGCATCCATATATGTGTTCCAAATTTGAATGAATAAATAGGAGTATTATTTCAGGATTTGTGAAAAGCACCCTGTCTTTATTGTTTATCATTTCTATGTGTTTTGTTAATTTCCAGTGTAGGGAACCCTTAATTTCTCGCTCTTTCGTTTGACCTCTATCTACTCCTTCCTTTTTCTGGATCAAAGAACCCTTCATTATTATTTATCCTGATCAAACCATCTCACCAAAACAACATTCCAAGATCTTCAAAGACTTATCTATCTTGCCCTGAAAACATTTGACTTTTTGACCTTGATCCTAGTTCTGTCTGCTTGACTTTTGACTCCTTAGCCCAATGGACAAATAGATTTCCCAATATCCATCTCATTAAGTGATTTTTCCCACCAAACCAAACCAAATCAAAACCAAATTGCACAATCATAATTAGAGTAAAATCGTATAATCAAATAAGAGTTAAATCTTACAGAGAGAGCCCTCTCAGAACCCTAGGAAGGCTAGATCCTAGAGTTTAAAAATAGGTTTGTGGTTACCTCTAATGTTCTTAGACTTTAAACCAAAATCTCACAACTCTAGAATTTATAGAGTGATAACAAGCCCAATACAAGCAAACACCATCAATACACATCATGGGAGTATCATGCCAAGTTATACCCAATACAAAACACATAGACATAGGATATGTCATGTGATGGCCAAACTCTCTCAAGGGAAACAAAAATGAACATGCCTTCTTTTGCTGCATTCTATCATTGATACACAAGGCATGAATCATAAAATTATGAGCTATTGGGTGGTAACCATACTCACCCAAGAGCAACCAGTGCAGCCATGTCTCCTTCTTCATTTCATAAGTCTTTTTCAAGGCATGGATCAAAGAAATAGGAGCCTTTGGGTAGCGATAGAAATCTCCCAAGAGAAACCAACGTAACCAAGCTTGCTGGCCCATGTAATATATCTACAAGTGGTCATGCAACCCCTTGCTTATCATGCTCACCCACTCATCCCAATATGGATGATGAATGATGTACTGCATAAACATGGTATCCTCTCTTTGTAGAATACCACCATCCCCAAACTAATCAAGAAATTTTCACTTCATGAGATGTTGAAGTGCACCTCCAGTGAGATCTCTCAATGAGATTCTCTTTTCACCAAAGGCCCTCCAAAACCAATGAAGTTTTGGATCTACTGCAAGTAGAAATTTCTCTTTGAGCAGTGAGAGGCTCATTGAGAAAGTGTCATCTAGAAAGGAGAAAATATTTATCTCAAGATTTCTACCATTTATCATCTTTACCTCTATTGCTTCATGAATGAAGCTACCTTCACAATGTTCCAAGAATGATGGGGCCTCTTCATTTTCATAGCTACTAAGTGATAGCACTGTAGATCTGCATGGTAACACATGTGCTGTCTCAAAGCAAGGCACAATACTGTTCTCATAACCAGTTATTGTACATGTAGGTTTTAACCCTGAACAGAAACTATCTACACATGAATCTTATAACAGAAAATAAACAATAGAAAGAACATAAAACATAAAACAGATAAACACAGATATTTTCCCCTGGATCACAAATCGGGACCACTAGCTTGATTTTTCATTATATTCCTTTTAGTGTTACAACACATATATATACATGTCGAAGAATACATAAACCCCAATCCATTAACCCAGGATTAGAACCTAACCATAGTTCCCTTGAAGAGATCTACAAAATACCAGGGGCCGAAAACCGTCGTCTCACAAAACCATGTGCAAACTCATGTACAAAACATGGGTGGGTCCGCTTATGAGTGGGTCCGCACACCCAAAAAAAAATTGCCGGGGCGCTGCCCCCCCTGTGACCCCCCTGCTGTGCCCGGCGCAACGTACAGCATGTGGGGCCAGTCGTGGAAAGAATATAACACATACCCAATAGTACACAGGATCATGCTCATCTCATTTTCTGAAACTCTACACTTCAACTCAAAGGGTTGAATGTAGCTCAACAATGATGAACTAGGATAGTTATTAATCTCATCCTTGATTAGATCAAGGGCCCTCTGTGCTGTGATATATTGCTGCTTCAAATCAACATTGTGTTCTAGCACTCGGTTATGCATTGGCCCTAATGGAATGCCCTCATAAGTTTCAATAAGATCTACTGAAACAATATGTGATGAAATTTTATGCATACCTTGGATCAACTGATGTGTGGGAACCTCTTGCCAGAACATAAGATTTCCTCCAACCAGAACAATAGTGTCTCCAACTGCTGGTAAGAGTGGTGGTTGCACTTCTCCAAGTCTACCAACGCTGGAATCTTCCTCCTCTCCCTCATGCACCTCCTGAATCATGCATGGGACTCTATGTGTCAAGAGCTCAAGACTATCTTTTAAAGTTGCAAGTGTCTCTTCTCCGGATGCAAGTACTTCTGCAGCTGGTGGTGAATGTAGTGACTTCTTGTCCAGAGTGACAAGATTGACATCCTCCTGTGTTTCCTTAGCAAATGTCACTTTGTGGCACATATCTAGTTTTCTCACATCAAATTTCTTCCTCAACTTATGAAATAAATATGAATATTTAGTCACCTTCGCATGCTCCATGTGACCAAACCACCAATCATTTGCTTCACCTAAAAGATGAAGTGCTACAATTTGGACAACCTCTTATTCAACTATAGGATGTAGCCTGAAAAAGGCATCTAATTATTTTCTCCAAGCCTTAACAGTGCTTGAGGAAGATCCATCAAATGTAGGAAAATAGAATCTATTTTTCCTCTTCCTTCTATTGCTGCTATAGGATCCTCTTTCTTCTTTGATTTGGAATAATTCTTAGAGAGTTAGACTCTCTTTTAATGCTCTAGATTTTGCTTTGTACTCTTCAAGATACAGACTGAGAGTCTCATGAGTCTCAGGTTTCCTTCTTTCTTCATTGTTATACCCTTCACCTTCTACAAAGAAAGTGGGCATAATAGATCTATGAGGAGATCTATAATTATCTGGTTTTCTTATTTGTTGATAGGAAGTTCTTGGACCTTCCTCATCAAATATTCTTCCTTGATCTTATTTTTTCCTTTCCTTCCCCGTATGATTGACCTCCTTGGAGAGATCTTGCATGGATATAAGAGAGGAGTGGCAAGACTGTAATCCTCCTTTATGATAGATCTCATCTATCTACTTCTTCTTTTGATGCAAAAGATGAAGTGTCCACAAGCTGAGCCAAAGATCATGCTTTGATACCACTGTAATATCCCAAAAGGGATAATGTAGTAATACTGAAACACAATCTAAGAACTGTAGAAAAGTAAACAATAAATCAATATACACATTAGAATGCATAGAAATATCTGAGCCATTTTATTATATTGAAGGTGAAAAATCAAGTACAATAGTGCTCAAAATATGAAACACTCAAGCCACAAGGGTGGCCTAGAATGACCCTGCAATGATTTCCCAAGAGGGCCTACGTAACTTCTGAACTATTGGAAGGTAAACTGCGTTGTCCTTGCTGCAATTGTTGGGACTGCAACTGCCTGAAAGATAGAAAGTCAGATCTAGGTAGACTGGGAGCTCTGATGATGCTGAAATTGTATATCTAGGCTCAATGATGGATTCCCAAGATAACCCAAAAAGGGTTTCTCATATCTGTAAGTCTAAGAAAACCACCCTCTTAGGGCTTCCCAAATATGCTGATGGGAATGCAGATTTGAAGCTAGATCTGATGATATGATGGCTACAATGATTCACAATCATATCTATGCAAGAAGGGCTAACCCTTTCACTAGATCCTTGGGCTAAAAGCTCAAGATATAGCTCCTTCAATATCCTCCACTGAAAATATTTGTTGGATGAACAACAGCTTCAAAAAATTGTGCTGTTGGAGAGGGAGGCTCAATAGCCTACTGTTGGATGTGTCAAATTAGCTCTTGAATGATGGAAACAATAGATCTAATGTAAGGAGATGATCCCTCACAGGATTTCCAGCTGAAGTACTAGAAACTTCCCTCCTCCAATAGATCTACAGGACTGAACTGCGCAATCCTTGAAGGGACTACTGTTGCATGGAAGTAAAACCCAATGGCCTGAATGCTAGATGTAGATCTGCTTCTCCTAAAAGGCTAGATGTGAAGAAAAAAAATGATAGGATGAATCCTCCACTAGTTTCCTAGATGAATGCTAGAAACAACCTCCTGAAGATGGCACCAATGCCTGATAAGGAATGAAGAAAAATCCTCTTTCTAGAGCTACTCAAAGAAAGAGGTGGGATTCCCACTCAGGAACACCTTGCAAACTATGCTAAACAGCCCAAGTCTACATAGAAATGTCTTAAGACAAATCTAGATATAAACAGATCAAGAAATGAATAATCCAAATCATGCCTTCCTTGTGCCTTCACCTTCATTATATGCATGAGCTTTCCATAGCCTAGGCCCACTCCAAATCTGCGCTATACATGTGGACATAGTCTCCATGTTTGACTGCGTTGTAGCCTCATGTCCTCCATCAAGTTCTCCTGGGGTGATCACCCTCTCCATCATATGTGCATTAAATGCACCACTTCCTCCACTATCCTATCATTTCATGATATTCTTTGAATGCAATATGATCTCAGTTGACCTTATCAAAGATCCTCATGATTTATATTTAAGATCAATGATCTTATTTGACTGTTTCATCCTCCATAATCTATCTCATAAAGGAGACATGATCTCCATTAATGAAGCTTCTCCACTACTCCATGTTTTTAGATCTAGATCTAGAATATCCACATACATGCATTAAAAAAGGATTTTATTCATCTTTTAGGTTTGTGGGTCCCTCGACCCTTTTATTTACTTAATTTATTAAGAAAATCAAGAACTCTAATATTCCAAATATGATGTGAAAATTTTGGAATATTACAATGAATTTCGAGTTAAGAGGTTGGTTGGTGGGACATTGAGGTTGAATTTAGATTTAACTGAGTGATTCTAGTTGTAACAGAGTTGGAAGTGCAGTGGTGCATGAGTTGTGCAAGTTGTAAGTAGTTTAACTTAGTTAAGCGAGTTAAACTCAGTTGTGCTAGTTTCAACTGAAGATACACTAGTGAGATATCAAGTGAATTAATTATTAATTAATTCACACGTAGTGATCTCACATGCAACTGAAGATTTACTATTATTAGCTACATGCATGTCAGATCCAGTGGAGACCAAATTGAGTTCTAGGTGAAAGGGAAGTAAACTATCATTTGTGACATTATCCGCTTGCACACATGGAAGAACACACACATTGGGAGTGCCCCTGATACTTGCGCAGTCAAGGCAGGCAAGAAGGAATCAATTCAAGGATTTCTTTTAGCAGGGATTGCACAGTGAAGGCAGAATATCTCGAGACATTAAATTGGCTAAGGGATTTGTCAATTTTTGTATGACAGTGTGAGAAAATTAGCTAATGTACTGAGGGATCTTGTGAGAAGAGTTTTTTATATAATTGTTTCATGATCCATGATATAATATAAAATATAAGATAGTTGGGTTTTTAGCTGTATGCTTTCCCTGGGAAATTATCTGTGTTGTGTGTGATTGATCTTTCTGCATGATTATGTAATTGGTGATTTTTTTTTAATTCCACAAATATTTGTAGAAGCGATTTAGTATTTAAATTTAGAATATTTTTAGATTGGGTGAATCCAAAGATATAAATGCATATTGTATAATTTCTACATGTTATTTATTTTCATTTCACTTGTTGTACATGATTTATTAAAAGCTAATTAACTCATAAATTTCTCATTAAAAAACACATAACTTGACACATAAACCCTCACATGAATGGCTAACATGAGACGATCCTAAACACATATTTATTTAAGTGATGAGGGAGCTAGCACATCAAAACTAGTTTTCCCATATTTAGATCAAGTTGGTATCAAAGAAATGTTTAGCTCATTTTAGCCAAGGTTGGCTAGAATAATTAGCTATTGGTTTTGAATTTGTGCAAGGATAATTTAACTATGTGCAAGTTTATGTGTGAAGGAGAAGGTCAAGATTGAGATCTCAGTTCTCAAAACAAAACAAAGAATCCTTGTATGCATTGCAGGTGTGATGGCAACTTCATTAAGCATAGTTTCTAGTCAATATTCCTTAGCAAAACTCGTTGATAAAGAGATGTTTTAGAAGCTCTACATCATGAATGTTATGGTGCAAGAGATGTATGAAGATAAGAAGGAGAGCATTACACTTCAAGAGAAGTTGATTTCCATGAAGGAGGAGAGGCAAGAGCTTCTTCAAATGATGCATGAGATGGAGACTCAGCTCCATATTGCAAATGAAAACTTATCAAAGATCCATGACATGGAGACTCAAATCCATGATGCCAAGGAAACTCTATCCAAATATGTGCATGAAAAAGAGGTATAAAAATCAATTTTATCTTCTAATTCTTCTCAAGATGAATGTGTAGGTGCTTTTTAAAGACACACTAGAGGAATAGGGTCCAAAATATTGATGAATATGTGCTATGAAGGTAAAGGATTAGGAAAACATGCACAAGGCATAGTTGGGTCATTTTTTGTTGAGGAAAGGCCTAAGTATTTGGGTCTTGGTTATGGAAAACATGATGCAGAATGCTCCAAAGCCATGAAGGCACATGAAGGTGTTCCAAGAAGGAATTTCATTTCATGTTCATTACCTCAAGCTTGTGAAGGTTTTGTTCATGAGGAATGCAAAATTTTTAAACCCACTTTGCAAGAAGGTGCTCATAAGCATGCAACTAATGAGAATGGTGAACAAGAGGATGTTGGAAGCTCTAAAGTCATTGAACGCATTGTTGGTATTCCAAAGAGAGCCACTACCTCATCAAATTCATCTCCTCAAGAAGGCGAAAAAGGTGAATGTTCGAGGTATAAATATGACTTTAATCAAGTTGCTTTTGATTGTGATAAACATGGAAAATTGTCACATAATATTTGGAGAAATTTTGCATGTTCCTTCTGTGATTTGAATAACCATAATGTTTCAAGATGTTGGAAGAAGATATCCATGCACAAGAAAATTTCAAAGCAAAGGAGGCAGAAAGCTAAAGGTCCATTGGACAAAGAAAACCATGTGGTAAATAATATGCAATTTTTTTTCACTCATTGCCATAAGCAAGGTCATATTGTAGACAAGTGTTGGACTTTGTATCCAGCAAGTCATCCATGACATTTGAAGAAGATGGAAAGAGATCTTCATAGGAATAGAAAAGAATATTCCATAATCAATGTGGGTCAAGATGATTCACATGATGATGTGCAACTGAAAGAATCTCCATTGAAATAGTTTGGTAAGATATGGCTAGATTTCTCATCCAATTGAACGCCTTGCATGTCATTTGATGTTGATGCATTTCTTTGCCAATTGAATGCATGTTGCATGTTTACACAAAGAAGGTGTTTGAAAGTGGAGTTATTTTGAATCACTTTGTTGCAGCAAGATTTATCACTTCAGCTATTTAAGTACCTGTACATGTAAATGGAATTCATGTACTTGTAATTGTACTTGTGAGAAAGTTGAGAGTTGTCATACATGCTTTTGTTTAACTTGAGAGTCAGTCATTTGAAGAGGCATGTTTTGTCGACTTGTGTTTGGTCGATGAATTTGTACACCGATATGTAAGAGTACATGGCGATTTTCACATGATGTGAAATTTGTTTCTTTGAAGGAGCAAAAGGATATGTTGTCAAGTTATGTTTCTTGCATGATGTGTTTTTTAGATTGATGGTTGTGCATGTGACAAGGTGTCGCGGGTTTTTTGGAAGGTCCAATCTTGAGAAAGAGGATCATGCTTAGCCTTCATTCTCAAATCCATGGCATGAGCAGCATGTAAAACTGGAGGATGATGGAAAGAGGGACAAGATGTTAAAAATATTTCAGCCAAAAAGTTTGCAGCCATTGTATACCATTTTATGCGTTGAGGCCAAGAAGAGAAGGAGATGGTGCAAGAATTCTTCCAGATATGGAATTTAAAACCATAGAGGTAAGAGCATGTTCATTTATTTTCTTATTGTTACTGATTTTGGAGTTCATTGTTTTAGTTCACTCAGATGGGCTTAACATGGAAAATTGGTTTTCAAGGAGAAGCTTGCATCGAGTGCATCTTTGTGCTAAGGAGGAACATCGTTCTCAGTGGGAAGGACATCAATTAGTTTTCCAATCACCTAGGGATCGTTTTGGTAAAACAAAGTGTTTTATCAGTCAAAAATAAGCCAACAAGTGTTGGATTGGGTCAACAACAAAAGGAAAGCATTGGTTGAAGTTCCAAGCCATTGCAAGGCAAGGCATGTCAATGAACCCAAGTGGTTGTCATGGTGATTTTTGAAAGTAGAATTAAGATGATAGAACTTGGGAAACATAAGAGTATACAACTCTCATGAGATAACCAATTTTTTTGGGTTAAAAAGCATGTAAGTGGGAAGGAGTGATTGGAATCAGGATTAGGGGTAAAAACTTGTCAAAATTCAAAGTTCTCATAATTGCACCAATATAGAACGACCGGATCCAACTCGTTGCCAAGAATCCGGTGTAATTTGTTTCACTCAAAACAGATTCTGTATGAGAAAATTATAGCATGTTGATCATTGTTCAGAAGAGACAAATTTTCAAAAAAATGGTTAAACAGGGTCGAAGGTAAAAATTTGGGTTTTCCCCAATTTCACCCAATGACACTATGAAAAGTGTCACTGCAGGATTCGTCGGTCAAGGTTTGAAGGTGAATTTTTTTTAATTTTGGCTCCTAAGGTTGAATTAGAATTTTCTTTTGATATTGGTTTGGGACAACCCAACTAAAGGCTGACACGTGCCCCCTCTGGTGGACCCTCTCCAATTTTCAAATTGCATTTCAATGGGAATCCAAAATATATTTTATCCAAGGTCCAATGGGAAATATTTCCAAACTCTGAAGCTTTATTGAAATCTAAAGGTTGGATCATATATGGTGGCACAATCATATATTACCATAGTCCTAATTATATATATATATATATATATATATATATATATATATATATATATATATATATATATATATATATATATATATATATATATATATATATATATATATATATATATATATTGCAGTTTTGGATAAATATCAAATGTGGCGGAATAAACTATAAGGTTTTTAAAATTATGATATTGGTGTGTGTGTATTTATTTGAGAGAAAAATATATGGGAGGAGGTCAGGGTCTAACCCATGACCTCCCTCACGCCAACACATAAGCCTACTGCCATGCCACCATGTTACTCCTTGAAAGGTATGGGTAGACACACATATTTGAAGTTCAAACTTTGCAAATGGCGGGGGTTAATACCACACTTTACGACCACAAGCTGAGTTTAATAAAACACAGAGGATTAACGTGTTAAATGCAGGGTTAATACCCCTTAATCCTCGGTTTATGCACTAAGCATTTCATTAAACCAAGATTATATGTAAACGCACTTATGCTCATCAAAACATGTTTATCCCATTTTAAATGGATTTAGCCTTAATTAAAAAGGATTTAAATTTGGTGGAATTTTCAGCAGTTTCACCATTTTAGGATATGCCTCCATAATTAGCGGCGCTAAATAGAGTCTTCTCCAGGTCTAGAGACAGTTTACTAGGAAAAATTGAATGAGGCCTATCTAGAGAAATTTTCGACCAATTTTGACTCAGGAAGAGCCATTCTTAGTAGATTGGCATGCTATGAATACAATGGAATAGGTTGCAGAGGCGTTGGAGCACTTTTGAAATTTTTTTTCCCCTTTGAATATTAAAGAATCTTAGGGCCACCAGGATGGGAGGTCAATCCTAGATCATTTTGAAACAATTTTCAAAGATTGAATAGTCAATTTTGGGGTTTTTGGGTCTTCTGAAGCCAATGGAGTAGGTTTCAAAGCCACTGGAGCATTTTAGGTGCATGTAACCATACATTTTACCATTCATCCCAAGAGGGTGTGGCTAGTTGAAGCAGGTCCATGGAGATGTAGCCCAGGAGGGGTGAACTCTGTTATCAGCTATTGTATTATGTGTATGTTGTGTGTTATTTCTATGCATTTAATTTTCTGTACATTAGTTATTAAAATCTAATTAACTCATAAATTTGTCATTAAAAAAACATAACTTGACACATAAACCCTCACACGAATGCCTAACTTGAGACGATCCTAAACACATCTTTCTTTAACTGATGAGGGAGCTAGCACAACAAAACTAGTTTTCCCCTATTCTGATCATAACCACAAAAACCCATGAAAGTGTTCTAAACCTCTATGTTCCCACCCATACCTGACATAATTAAAAACATGCAATTAACACACAACCAACAAACAATATGGAAAAACCTTTTGGTTAAAGGGTAAAAAAAGGGGCAAAAAGGAACAATAACAAACCTATACCAGAAGTCCTTAGAAAAAAGATATATCTGCAAAACCACCTCTCGGAATACATTGAATCTATGGTGCATGTACAAAAAAACTATATGTATGTACTGAATAACATTTTCAATTTTTTTGGCATGCTCATTTTGTTGATAACAATGGCTATTTGAAGGAGTTAAACTATGCACAAAGGCCACTTTGTGTCTACTACAATCAATGTAAAAAATAAAGTAGGGTTACCCAACAGTGTGATCATGTATGTTAGTACAAAATGACAATTTTTCCAATAAGTCGGTGTCCCCCTAAGACAATATCCAAAATGCATTGAGTTTTCAGCCAATTTATTTTCGGGTATATCACGTAGCTATTGTTGCAACTCAATTACAGTTGCAAGTGCATTTTCATGGATAACCTTCTTAAAAAAGAAAGAATTTGTTCCTTGACTTCGATGGTGCAAAATAATATTCAACAAGAAATATTGAAACCAAGGATGGATTCCAAATATTTTATCATAATATCTAATTAAATTCAAACCACATTCATGCATCTCAACACTGGAAATATGTGGATGAAACCAATCACAATCTTATTTATGGAAAAATTCTAGGAATTATATTCATTAATGGGATATGTACCAATATTAGGCCAATCCCTTGGTTCAATGGATGTGCAATCCATGTTCTCAATAAATCTTCTTATTTAATCATATTCCATAGATTCATTAGGAAAGTGGGAAATAAAGGACCACAGGTGACAATGCAAAGAATTAGCACCCTCGCTAACGATCTATGCATCCTCCATAGCTACTTCATCAATATCAATATCAACATATTGTAACTTGCTAGAGACATCAGTAGGCCTTTATGGAAGAGAAGCCACTGCATCCATGCCAATTTAAACATCCTTGCATTAAATTTCCATTTGGATTTTGTAAGCTAATGCATCCAACACATGTGGTCTCTTCACATAGCATTCATAATATTTAGATTCAACACCTTTTCTTCTCAAAGTAAAAAAATCTAACTACTCAATGTGTCGTGGAAGCTCCCTTTCAATAGAAGAAATATCTTGTAGATTATTATGTCCCCACTATATTTATATTAGTCACTAAGAGCATATACACTTGAAAAATCAGATTTACCCACGCTATTACCATATCTTCGGCCTGAGTCAAAAATATTAAAACCTTTAGTTTTTCACCTAGATCCATGTTGTTAAAGCGGGAAAAGCGATGAGAACTTTTCTCACCCCTACATATTTTACAAATGAACCCCTCATGGCATCTTACAAATTGATACCAGGATCACGTTCATTGCACACTTGTCACATATGCACTATAGACAAACTATGAATCCTTGAATGGAAAATTTTAAAGACCTCAACCATCTCACTACTAAAATGAGGGGGATCAGTTCCATTATCTCTCATATGAACTACTCTAGGCTGGATATGATTTTGAGGAACTTGACCAATTCCAGCATGACTTGCATCATTTGTTTCCATAAAATATTGGGAACCCATTCTTCTACATTCACCAAACTAGACCAAACCTTGGTTTCATGGAAATAGATAACTTTTATGAGAATGAACAAATATCTACAAAATAATTTAAATTTATTAATAAAAAACAAAATGAAGACATCAAGGATACACATTATCTGCATTCTAGCACTGCCCAAGTGTGAATTTGAGAACCAATATTCATTCATTTGATGGATAATTATTCCTCAACCACTAATCATCTGACCAATGTCCCTATAGATAAAATCATGAAAAACATATGCGTAAAACAATATAAATTCAAAATTCACAAGTGAAAAATCTGCAAAAACATAAATTCATAAACCACCTTTGATGCGGCAACATGATAATCACCTCCACAATATCTAGCATAAACAAAATGGTCTGTAAAGGTGGGTGCACAAATGCTACTTCCAACATTGCAAAAGACTGACCCAAATTATCAACAATCCTAGCAGGCATATTACTATCGTCAAGAAAATTAGTTGTAGCAACAACATCATTTGAATCAGAGTCCCTATCTTCCACCATAGCATCTATTTTGAAAAAATCTATCGCACTCTCACTCCTCACTTCTATGGAACCTCCCTACGCGAAGACACAATCCAAAAAAAAAAAAATGAGCAAGGAAAATGTATTGAACATCAACAAAATATACAAAGAATAAAAAAAATAAAACATTAGAACCAACATTTTCTTGGGGAAAAACACAAAATGTCCCAAACTTGTAATTATCAACACCCTCTATATCAACATTTTCCAAATTCTGGAAATGGCTTGGTTCAAATTTCTCTCCGAGAACAAATTAAGGGCTCACATGATATACATTTAACCCCCCACCAATAATTGTTTCTAAAATATTCTGAAAAAACAAAATGGAAATAATAAAACAATAAAATTTCACATCAACAAAAAAAACAATGGACGAGTAAAAATATTTTAAGTCCCTTCCTTGTTCCAACAAACACATAACACATAGAATCAACATAATAATGTTTATGAACAATATTCACTTCCTGAACTAAGGAGAAAATTTGTGATAGGCTATGCAACTCCGATAACTAGGGATTGGTTTTATAGCTTTGGAGAACGGTATGGACAACCCTAGGGGGGGAGGTAACCCTTCCTTTCCCAACATTGTGGCCCGGAAACCTCCTCCACTCTCAGCCCGTAGTTTGTTCCCTCAGTGGGGTAACTCAACAAAGGACCCATTCACCACTTCTTCTTCCTAGCCGATAGCACAGAAGGGGGATGACACTTAAGCCCAAGTTAAAAAGAATGGAAAACTGATTACGTAGTCAAATGGGACAGTTTGGCCATCAACAAAGGATACACCTCTTTTTTAAATCCCAACGGAAAATCTAGGTGCTACGATTGAGCACAGAAGGAATACACCCTGATAGGGAAATTGGTAGGGCCATGGCATTCGGAAAGGGTTCTAATATACTGGATAAGGAAAATTTTGGGTCTAAAGGGAGATCTGGAGCTCAAGCTTGGGACAAAAGGGTTTTTCATGGTCATTTTAAATGATATAAAGGACAGAGATGCACTCTTTCAAGGAGGCCCTTACTTCATGAATGCAATGCATCTTTTCTTGAAACCATGGGTGCCTATATTTAACCATGATAAATAATATTTCTCTACCCGTCCAATGTGGATCCATTTATACTATCTACCGCAAGAGTACAAGGATCAAAATATTATAGCTTATTTTGGAAACATATTAGGATATTATATCATGTTGTTAGAAACCACTAAGGTAGGATGCTACACTTCGTATGCATGACTTTTTGCCTACGTGGATGTCATTGAGCCTCTAAAATAAAACATCTTACTGAGTTGTGAGGAAATGATCTAGGAATAGGCCATTGATTAAAAAAAAAAACCTTTCTGATGCATACAATGCCATGAATATGGCCACCGATACAAAGATTATCCAGTCATCCTAGAACAACAGACGAAAGAATAAAATTTGCACCCAGATCAAGAGGCAACCTCAAAAGGGTTTATTTTAGTTAATAACAGGAAAATAGTAGTATGTAGAAGGGGAGGAAATAACAAGGAAAAATAAAAACAAGAGAAGAACCAATTTTGAAATCTCCAAAATATCCCAGAGGAAAACACTCAAGCCCCTGCAGAGGAGGAGAATCAGTCCAAACAAGATGCGGCTAAGGGGGGAATTACTAATGAGAAAGTAAATAAGAACCTAAAACACTAACACAAGGTTGGGGATGACACCTCAATGAAATATGCAGAAGCCCTAATGCCAATGGAGGAAGATGACATCTTGGATCCAGACTTGCATGAAGTAAACTTTCAGCATATAATAGAGGAGTGGAAATCCAAGGACCCAGACTCTCTCTAGCATGATTAGGTGAAACTAGTAGCATGGGCATTTATGAGGCATCAATATCTCCTGCTAAATCGAGTCAATAATCAAGGTAACACTTCTTCTATCAACATAATGTGTTCCTCGCAAGGAATAAAATCAAATGCTCCTCATGGTGAAGTAGTAGTTCCGAAATATTTTAGCAAAAAGGGTAGGAAATAAAATGGGAAACATCTTCAAGACCTGGGGGAATATCTATTTAATACATGGAGGGTAGCTTCCATTAATACACATTTTCATCCCAATCCAAAATGATGAATATCGTCTCTTGGAATATTCGGGGCCTCAATGGAAAAATCAAAAGCAGTCTCCTTAGAAATAAAATCCAACAAGAAAAGCAAGATATCATGCTACTAATGGAAAAAAATGTAACTTTGAAACTCTCAAGAACATAGTGTCCTCATTTTGGAAGAACTATGAACTCATAAGTCATTGTGCGGTGAGGGTGTTAGTAGGGTTTTCCATCCTTTGGAATCCATCCATAGTGGTTTTGAAGGACTCTCTATCATTCCCCTAAATTATTACTACTCATTTTAATCACATGGAATCCTCCGAAGCGTCATACATCTGAAATATCTATGGACTCGATGTGCCTTAAGATAAGAGAAAATTATTGTCCAACATGTAATCCTTGGCTTGACTAATAGGAGAAGCAAAATGGATCCTTGGAGGTGACTTCAACATGGTGAGGTCTTTGAATGAAAAAAAGGGAGGTGTTAGAAGAATAGACGAAGAAATCACTTAGTTCAACTCCTTCATAGAGGATCACAAGTTAGTGTGTATCCCTACCAAAAATGCCACCCATACCTAGAAAAATCAAAGGGGAGGGGAAATCAAGTGGCCTGCAAATTGGACCACTTCCTATCATCTAAATCCCTCCATTTGAAAAAATTGGGTACAAAAGAAATAATTCTACCTAGCTATGGCTATGACCACTGGCCCATATGACTTATTCTAAAATGGTCCAACAATCCCCCCAACAAACATTTTAGGTTTTAAACGATCTGGCTTCGACATCCATAATTTACTTCAAACATGGAAAAATGGTGGTTGGAATCATCGACCCTGTAGGGAGGAATAATGTTCTACTTTAAAAAAAGGCTTAAATTCATCAAGAAAAATTTGAAAGCCTATTAAATAATGGACTTTGGAAAAACTAAAGAAGAAACAAATAATATCGAGAACGACATGGAACAGGTTCAAAAAATAATGATAGCAGAGGGTGGAACAGATGAGCTTAAAGAAAAGGAAAAGGAAATAGCACAAAAAAATGGGGAAAGGATACAACGGGAGGAAATTCAAGAATAAAATGGTAGCAAGAAGGTGATAAAAATATAAAATTCTTCCATATATCTATGATACAATATAGGTAGCAAAATAATATCCACTTCATTCAAGATGAGTCTCAACAAATACTGGAAGAGCAGGATGAAATCTCATTAGCGATGCACAAATAATTCCAAACTTTTCTTATGGAATCGTTCAAAGATAGAAGGGCTGAAATTCATAAAATTCCTCAACACATCCTCAAATTGCTATAAGAAGAGAAGAACATCTTATCTTGTGAAGTGTCCTTACGGCAAGTAAAAGATATTGTTATGAGCATTCCAAAAAACAAGGCACCTGGCCCTGATGGCTTAACAATTGAATTCTATCAGGATTGTTGGTAAATATTGGGGTATGATGTCTGGCATGTTGTGGAAAAAATCATGTCGTACTTCTTGCATTGGACTCCTTTTTGCATTAGAAACCACCTTCATCTCTCTTATTCCTAAATCTCAGAAATAAGCCTCTCCAACAGATTATAGACCAATTGATCTATGTAATGTAATCTATAAAATAATTTCCAAAACAATTTCAAATAGGCTGAGGTTGGTCTTGCCTACCATGATATCTATAGAGCATACTGGATATGTGGAGGGGTGTCAGATCTTAGACAACTAAATTTTGGTTCAAGGGAATTTCCATACTCTAAAGGCCATGAAAAAAATAGGTATGCTAATGAAACTTGACATGTCGAAATATTTTGACAAAATCAATTGGAAATCTATCTATCATATTCTCTCTACTTTTGGCTTTAATGAGATTTAGATCCACTGGGTCATTTCTCTCATAACCAAGCTATTCTTCTTTTTACTTATAAATGGTGATCCCTCCACCACTTCCTCACCCACTAGAGGGATCCAGAAAGGGTTTCCCCATGGGCAAGCCACTCGTATCATCTCAGACAATTTTTCTGATCCAAGTGGATATTGGTGGCCATCCACCTATTCCACTTGGACCCCACCATTTTTTCTTTCAATCTTTCATTTTCCTTAATTGTAGCACAATTTACTATTTTTGGCATTTTTTCGGGTCGTGAACTTCCAAAGTCGTTTTACGGCCCTAAACAGAGTTTCTTTGGAAAACCAAGACCAACATGGGTATTTGATTGATATTGGTCACTCAAAGTTTATAGTCCTCTGATAGATATTTTTAACAAGGTATTGTGCGAGTCAAATGAAGATCGTATACAAAAGTTACGACCCTGGGAATTTGATGTACCAATTTACCCAGATGGGGCCCATAGTTTTGGCACTTCAGTTCATAGGGTTAGGTTTTTGGATGTTTATTGTTTTCCATTGTTTCTCAATAATAAATAAGCCTTCAAGACCCATTGTAACATTGTTCATGGGGATGTAGCCGCCACATCTTTTCTCAGAGATAAGCTACCATCGCTTGAGATAGTTTATTTTCGATTCTATCTATAAGCATTTTTTAGTATTTGATAGTAATGAAATGAAGTGTTATTCCTGCTGCATATTTTATTTTATGTTTATTTATGTATATTATTGTGTTTCTAAATAAGTTTGAATCAATGGTATCAGAGAGGTCTGTTATTTCTCTATTTTTCTTTGCAATTCCTCAACGACGTCGGGAGATAAGGAGTTAGGGCTCAATTTGGTGTAACATTTGAAAGACCAGCTTTGAAACCCCAATGATATCCCATGGCGAAAGAAAATAAATATGAGGGAGCAGGAGATCATATAAAATATTTCTTGAGGAGGCCCTTAGGAAACAAAGGAATTTGATGATGGAAAAATTTTCCCAGATCCTTCAACAACTATCCACAGGCATCTCACCTTCATCCAACAGCCACTTTAGAGGCACAACTCCTTTTAAGGTACAAGTAAACTTTGAAATTCCCATATTTGAGGGCCAAATATATGTTGACATCAGATAAAGATGTTTGAATCTATTAGAAGGATAATAATCAATTCATGAATTGTCCAATCGAGAAAGTACTAATTTTTCACTCCTCAAATATGCCCCCCATGTCAAGGACTGATGGGAGACCTACTGTAAGTAAAAGGATGAGAGGGAAACCTCCCTATTCTCAGAAACACCCACTTGGAATTCTTTCTGAGATGCCATCAAGGAACATTATTATCCCATGGGGAGATATGATGACAAGTACATACAATAGACTACGTTCCGACAACAAATGGATCAAGATTTGCATGAGCTAATGAATATGTTCCATACCTTGCACACAAATTTGGGTATAAAATATTCAGAGAAAAATTTCATGCTGAAATAGCATAGTTTTCTACACAAATACATTTAGGAGGAAATGGAGTTCCTCGACATCTCCTCACTTGGTGCATCATACCATTATACTGCCAAGATTGAGCAGAAATTCAAAAATAAGAAGTGTGACTTTGGATCTGTGAATCAGAAGCAAGGGAAAATCACCCCCAAATTGCATAATAAAGGAAAAATACAAGGCAGGTCAGCCCATAAGAGCTCCACTCACAAAGTAAGTGAGTGTCAAGCCAATAATTCACTGGTAGCCGAGATAAAGGCTTATGAATCAATGCATGTTTTGACTATGAGTCAGAACCCGACAAAGGGAATGAAAAATGGAAGAAGATTATCGACGCAGAGCCCAACACCATTGTTTCCACCACCAATATCGAGAAGGAGGAAGCTAAATATTTATAGGAGTGGGAACACCTCTTCCACTCCTAAATGTGGGTGAAGGATTCCCGGCTGTAGTTCATTGCCGATAGCGAGAGAAAAATTAAACTAATTTCAGCAGAGGCCATGAAGTAGTTGGGCCTGCCGACCACAACATACCCACAACTGTACACCATCTAGTGGATTCACTAAGGATGGTATCTCTGTGTCAGCCAACAGTGTTGCCTTCACTACAACATCAAGCCCTTCACAAATGAGGTATTATGTGATATTTCTCCTCTTTATGTTTGTGGTGTATTATTAGGCCTACCATACTTGTGGAAGTGACATGATGAGTATGAGTCTAGGCCTCGTGTTGTTATTGTTACTTTGGGAAATAATTTGTAAAGTATATAGGAGGTAGCACCGCCTACTTCCATCTCTTTTATCATTGCAAAAAAGTGAAGATAATTTCCAAAAATGGGAAAAACAATTCCTCATGATCTGCACCCAGGGAAAGAAGAAGATTATAGCCACAACCTCCATAAAGGGCTCCTCTTCACAAAAACAACAAATGGAAAAGGTCATGGAGGAGTGTGGGGACTTATGCACCTCACCTGTAGGGGTACCTATGCATTATCAGGTCAAGCACTCCATCAACCTGACCCCAGGCGCGTTGCTACCCAATTGACCGATCTATCAATTCTCTGTTATGGAGAACAATGAAATGAAGAGGCACATTCAGGATTTTTTGCTAAAGGTCACATCTATTCGAGTGCATTGCCCTATGGGAGCCTGATCGTGTTGGTGTAGAAGAAGGATGGGACTTGGAGACTTTGTATCGACTATCGTGCGTTGAACAATATCACTATCTGGAACAGGTATCCAATCTCGTAGATTGATGAACTTTTGGATCAACTCAAGGGGGCCAAATATTTAAGCAAGATTGACTTGACTTATCGGTATCACCATATACTAATTGAACCCTTTGATGTGTGGAATACTACCTTCAAAGCTAAGGAGGGCCTTTTTGAATGGCTAGTAATTCCTTTTGGGTTGACGAATGCTCCAGTAACCTTTATGAGGTTGATGGATGACATCTTGTGACCATTCACCAAATCATTCATGGTGGTGTATTTGGATGACATCTTGATCTTTATCTAGAGTTGGGAAGAGCACCTCCACCACATTCGATAGGTCCTCCAAACCTTGTGACAACATGAGTTGTGTGCCAATATGGAGAAATGGAGTTTTTTCATGACCCAGGTTCAATAATCGGGATACATTATTGAGGAGTGGGGAGTGCATGTGGACCCTACCAATATCCAGGTCATTCGGGATTGCCCAACCCCAAACACTCTAACAGCTCTCCGCAGATTTTTTGGTCTTGCCAATTTCTAAAATAGGTTCATGTTGGAGTTATCTCATATCACTTGGCCTTTGAGTCAAGTCACCAAGGGAGGAGTGAAAGAAAAATTATTTTGGTCTGAATCTCAATAGAATGTGCTCATAGAGTTGAAGCATCACCTCTTCTCTGCACTAGTGCTCACATTACCAGACTTGTAGCAATAATTTTTGATCAATACAGATGCCTCTAACTATGCTACTAGGGAATTATTTAATCAATAGGGGCATCTATTGGCATACCACAGTGAGACACTTTCAGACACAGTCCTAAAGTATACCACCTATGACAAAGAAATTTACTCCATTGTGCAGCCTTGCTGATAATGGAAGCATAACATTTTGGGGAAGGAAATGGTCATCCACACATATCGTCGACCCCTACAACTCATATAGACACAAGGGAAGTTTTAGAACAATCACCATCCGAAATAGTTCACTTACCTGCAAAAATTCTATTGAACATCAAGTACAAGAAGGGCAGCACAAATAATGTTTCATATTTCCTCAGTCGACCACCGATCGTGGCGCTAACCACTGTGCTTGAATCTTGTGGGCACGAGAATTCAAGTTGGCTGCATCTCTACAAAAGTGATCCAGAATTTGACAACACATACCAGACACATCTGGAGGGTAAGAAAGTTCTAAAATTTCACCTCCAAGATGCATTTTTATGCCACCTGGGACACCTATGTGTTCCTTCAAGTAAGCATGCTAAGATTATTTGGGAAGTGCAATACAATCGAGTTGCTGGACATTATACTACAGAAGTACTTCTATTGGCTGAACCTTGGACATGATGTTTGGAATTAAATCAGATCCTGCATTTCCTACGCCATTTCCAAACCAACCATCAAGAAGCAAGGCCTATATACTCTGTTTCCTACCCCTAGACAACCTTGTGAATTCATATCCATGGATTACATGTTGGGCCTTCCTTCTATCAAGCATGACAACAACTGTTTTTTTGTGGTCTTCGATAGATTCTCCAAAATGGACATTATGGCATCCTACAAGAAGAATATCATAGCAGAATCCACTGTCAAACTCTTCTTTGAAAGAGTGTTGGTACATTTTGGGATCCCATAGTCCATTATCTTTTATCTGGATAGCAGGTTCCTTAGTAAATTTTGATCAATTATCTGGTCGATGTTGGACACCAAGCTCACTAATTCCACAACTTTCCACCCCCAAACTGATGTCCAAATAGAGGTCGTCAACATGATGATCGTACACATTTTCATATGTACAACTCGAATAATCCATGCACATGGGATGAAAGCCTCCCTTATTTCCAACACAACAATAATCAGGCACTCCAGAGGACAACTGGTGACATCCCCTTTCAGGTGGGCTTTCGATTCCAACCAATATGTCCCATTGATGTGGCCATACTATTTGTGACTACTTAGGCAGATTCAACTCATGTCTAGTCTGAAACTGACAAGGCTAACAACTTTATTGATAACATTCATCAAGTCCACCAATAGGTCCATGACATATTGGATAGATAAAATGCTAAGTACAAGCAACGACATGATCAACATCGGGTGCCATACAAGTTCTAGGTGGCCGAAATTTTTTAGCTACAATTGTAGAAGGAGCGCCTCGTTGGACCCCACCACAAGATTCACCTACTTTGATATGGGACATAAACCATCACCAAGGCTTTCAGGGAAAATTCCTTCAAGCTCAGTATTCTATTATCAGAAAATTGTACTTGATTGGCTGCTTATCAGACAAATCTACGTAATTGTTTCAAGCCATATTTTGATTGAAGCTTAGCCTCTTTGGTCTGAGAGGGCTCTCTCAAAGGGATTTTATGATATTGTTTAATGATACTGCTAGATGGATAACTCTACAGAAATTGTATCTTTTTTTTATAATTGCAGGTTGAAAGAATGTAGGTTTGCTACCATTGGGCTTATGGATTCAACAATCAGTAGTTTCAGTGGCAAGGTTTCTTGACATGGAAGCTGAGGCAGATAGAGGTATTTAACAACGTAAATTCACTCATAAAAACATAGGAAAAACACAGTCATTTCATTACTAAATGAAGTCAGAGCATAGAGTTATGAATTCTGAGTAATAGAAATGAAATCTACAGCAACTAGTAAAACATAAGATTTAGATCAATAAGACATTAAAAACCCCATGAGAATCTCAGGTTTGTCAAGAAGAAAGTCACTCTGTATTACTGATATAGGTAAAAATACATAAAAGCAACATTTTGGTGCAAAAAATATCCAACCCCTCACTACTTCGATGCTTTGTCTTTAAATAGAAATTCTTACAACCAAGATGATCTGCCTGGTGGCTAGATTCATCAAATTATCCTTTGACACATAACATAACTGAAAAGCATGACTTATAATAAGAAATTGACAACTACACCTTAAAGAAGACATCTCCTAATAGGATTCTAACTCCTATTTATTACATACTCTACCTTATCTTGTGAAACAGTTACATGAAAGTTTCCAAATAAGTATCACATGCTCGAAAAAGCTATGATATAGTTCATCACCACTTTACAAATTAAAACCCTCCTAAACTTGTGGAACATAACCCTATTTTTCAGGAATGCATAACTCTTATCTTCAAAGTTGCTTCGGTGGATGACCTATCTCCACAGCACTTCCTTCGAGTCATAATTCTTTGATGATAAGCTCCCTTGACATGTTGGAAGAGTTCAGGTGTCCAAATATACCATTAAGATGCTTCAAAACTATCCAAAATAGCTCTCTATGAAAACAAGATAGTTTCGTAGTGAGCTTTGGTAGCGTTGAAAAAGTAGCTTCTGCACCCAAAAATCTGCTCCTTCGTTGTTCCATGGTGTCAATCAAGCCATGACACATCACCACCATCAATCTCCCTCCTTGAAAACTACAAAAATTGACTTTAGAGACAAAAAGGCTGCTACAGGTTTTTTTATAGCGTTTTCCTGTATTTAAGCCTGGGAAACGCTACGAAAAGAGGAAAAACTATGTAAAAACACAGAATTTGCCTATTTCAAAAATGTCTTCTCAAAATTACCTCCTGCTATTAAAACTTGATCTTCTACATGTAATGAACCCTCTAAAGCATATTTAATCTCAGCTTATGACTTTTGTGGTGTTTCCTCCTCATTTATGATCAGTTGAGCAATGGGCTCCTCAACCACAGTCATCTTTAAACCTTTATTTTCCAGATCTTCATGAATCAACTCTAGTTGTTGTTCTAAGTCTTTCACTTGATCCTTCAGTGTCATGTTCTTAGCTTGCAAGTGTAGATTTACCTTTTTGAGATACTTGACCTCTCCTCTTAGTGGTTGAGTCCACTTTATCAATTTTTATGAATTATCCAAGATCTTTGAGACACTTGTGACTTGATCCTCCCAAATCTTGCTCATTTGTTCAAACTGGGTCCTTTAAGCTCTATTCTTCTTTGCCTCCTTCTTAAAGACTGATATCTCTTCCCTTGCCTCTTTCAACTGCTCCTTAAGGACTTCAACTTTTGACTTCTCATTGATTTTCTCTTTGCCCTTGTTTTGTTTGATGACTAATTCTTCTTTTGTACGTGAGGAGAAGTCAATGATGCTTGGTGGTGGCTGAACAGTTTTACTGACCTTCTAAGTTTCTTTGTTTCTTTCCAAGAATTTTTTGGCATGTCTTGTCATTGGTTTTCTAGCTTGAAGCATGAATCCTGGATCATCACCTACAAATTCTAAATTCTTAGCTATTTTTCCTTTATTAAGCTTCCTTCCTCCCACATCTATGTCTTCATATTGGGCTATGGGAGTTTCTTCAATATCAATGGCATGCAAGATGTCTTCTAAGTTACCCTTATCCATTATTTGGCTCCTTGTAATCCTCTTGGTGCCATGTTTTCTCACTAATGGATTTTGTTTTGCAGGTGTAGCTTTAGGTGTATCAACCTTCTGCGAAGGCTTTGTCTCCATGATCACTGGCTCAAATTGCTCTGCTACTTTAGGTGATGAAACATCTCTGGGTTTGGGAACTCTTTTAGGAGTGACAACATATATTTCAAAACCACTAATGAACAAAAAACATGTCCAATATCTGCCTAATATTTTTTCCTCCTCTAACACCAACAACTTTATCAAACCATGATGAAAAATAAAGGTTTCGTTTCCTTCTGTTTTAACTTGAACCTTGTCTGAAATTTTAGCTAAGCTTTTGTATAAGTAAAAAGACAAATCAAGAGACCTCTTACCCAAAAAATGAAGCAAAAGCCTAAGGTGATAGGAATAAACCATGTGATACCTCCCTTCACACGTGAAGTACTTCTAAATGATCAACAACAACTTTGAGTATTTTTCCTTCATATAGCTCCTTGGGATAGCATTTGTGAGATCAATTTCACTATGCTTCATCTTGATGAATTCTTTACAATACTGCATGGTGAACTTGATGCCTTTTAACCATTTCTCTCCTCCTCTAAGGATTCCTGTTGTTTCTTCAATGGTCTTTGGTGTTATTGTGATGTTTAACATTCCTACCTTTGAAGCTGTCCCATTGAAACTGGTAGCAAACTCCTTAGAAACCTAAAAATGGAAACCCTGCAGTCTTTGGCGAAACTAAAAACAACCTATTATTCTAAATATCTCCAAGGTAATTGGGTCTTAAATTAACAAATTCATGTCCATTGGCTCATATCTAAGGTAGTGGCCACCTTTATTAGTCTTCTTTCTTGCAGCCATGGTGATTTTATACCTTTTCTGCCTCACTTGATTAGTGACACCTGCAACTTTTGAAAATGCCAGAAACCATCTTGGCTTGGTGAAATATCTCTCCAGAACTCAGTAGCATGCAAATATGAAGCGAAGAATGGCAAAGACTCAAATAGGTAATTTTTAAAGTTTCGATGACAACTCATGCCTTAATCATGAATCATACATGCTAAAAACAGTAATGATGACCTAAGACATGATCTTTGTACCTTGGTTTAACCCTAAATGACTCGAATGACATCCACCCTAACTCTTCTAATCATGGACTGATACCTTGCACCATATTTGACAAGAGAGATAGAAAAACCATTTTTCGTAGTGAATCTAGTTCAATTTCTGATAATTTCAATAGAAGCTATTAGGCAGTTTCATAGTGAAAACTGTGTTTCTATAGTGTAAAATGCTACAAAAACAGGAAAACTAGCTAAAGTGACATTTTTGAATTCAAAAGCTTGGGAAATGAAATATTTCATCAAATTATGACTGATGGGACATGATATGACTTGAATGGAGGTGTGTTTGAACCTTAGGATAGGTTAAAGATGAGAAAATTGAAATTTCCCTATACCAACTTGTGATAAATGAACTCTATGACCATACCTTTGAAAAATGAACTCTATGACCATGTCAAATAATGTTTCACTTTTTTTGAGTGATAGCATATTCCACCATTCCTTGGTTTTCACCCAGTGTTGAATGTGGACCGCCTTCGGCCCTACTTTCCACCATTACTGGACACATCATACATTGTAGAACAACTCACCCCAACAAAGCTAAACCCCGACTGCATGGAACATGCCATAATTGATCAGTTTGTGGACATGTAGATCAAGAAAAATTGAACGTAGAAGTTCCAACTGTATCAGGTTTTCAAAGCTGGCCAACTCCTACACCAAGGTAAGTGGCTCACTAGGGACCAAGTTCACTAGAAGTTTCCTCATCTCATGGAGGAACTGAATGCAATGGGGACGATTTCTTCCTAAGGGAGGAGGACTGATCTAGGTAGATATTGGTGTGCACCCACCTATTCCACTTGGACCCCCACCATTGTTTCTTTCAGTTTTTTCTGTTTCCTTAATTATAGCACAATTTACTATTTTTGGCAGTTTTTCGGGTGTTGAACTTCTAGAGCCATTTTGAGGCCATAAACAGCGTTGTTTGCGAAAAATAAGAGAAAAATGGGTCTTCAACCAATTTTTCTTAGTCGAAAGTTGTATTCCTCGGATAGATATTTCGAATGAGGTATTGTGCGTGTCAAATAGAGATCGTATGCGAAAGTTACAACCTTGGGAAGTTGATGTACCAATTTACCCAAACATGGCCCATAGTTTTGATGCTTCATCTCCTAGGGTTAGTTTTTTGGATGTTTATGGTTTTTCATTGTTTATCAATAATAAATAGGCTCAACCCTCATTGTAACACAGTTCAAAAGCATGTAGCTGCCACATTTTTTCTTAGATATAAGCGACCATCTCCCAAGCTATTTTATTTTCTATTATGTACATAATCATTTTTTAGTGTTTGATATTAATGAAATGAAGGGTTATTCCTAATGCATCTCCACGTTTATCTTCATTTTTGTATTTTATTGCATTCTTGCATAATTCTGGATCATTTTCCTACTTCTCTACAATAATATACAGATAAACTTCAAAAAAACAAAAAAAAAACAAACGCATAACACATAGATATCAGAGTGCCAACTATATTCAATGTATAGTTGATACTAGGAATCATACGTCACTTATCAGAAGCATTATGCCCCAAGGTTTCAACCATCTCAAGAAGCATATCATCACCACCCATAAAACCAAATGTCACCATTTGTTCATTTCCATCATTTTGAACACCTGGGAAATTTCCAACCCCTTCAATGTTTTTAGAGAAAACCTGCTCCTCATTCATATGAACACTCCCTTTCCATATAGAATGTACCCAAAGAAAAATAATCTTAGTAAATATAGAATAATATAAAAATTTTATTCACATTGAAAACGTACAGGAAAACATTCATTTAAAAAAAAACTTCCTCAAATTAAAGCAATCCCACTTTCATGCTTATGAGTTACATCATCTTATTCTTGTTGATTTGTTGAAGCTCTTTTTTTCCATTGGTACACAACTCTTCTCCACGCTCCAATTAAATCCTTATTTTGTTAATACCATTATCATTGGTATTCATTTTTTTCATATTGTGTACCAGGGGAACAATGTCTTTTCGCACCACTCTTTCTTGTTCAGTCACTCAACATTTCTATGACAAAGATAAACTTGATTCAAATTTAATTCCCTAGCACTGTTGTAGGCTATCGCATACTCTTACATCTTCATAAATTTTTTAAACATTTTCTTCCAAAACTATAAACATGAACTAAACCTCAAAATAGACAATAAATCCCTAAAAAAAGGTTTTTTTTCTACAACGAGACACATAAAAACAAACATGAACTACATTGTTACATACACCTTATAGCTAAAAATCAAAACCAACCCATAAAAGGACGGGAAAATTTGGCATGCCCATGTTCTACAAAACAATAACACAGTATGTGAACTATGGATTCCTAACAAGAAAATGTTTTGACATAGTAAGCAGGAACAAAATTTTATTTTCACGGCTTATAAAACATAAAGAGATATGAAATCCATTGCAAATTTCCAAAAAAACATAAAAATGGAACATATTTTGAAAATGCAAAGCCAAATTTATCATAGATATATCCTCAATACCAATCTAAAATGCAAATTACAATCATCTTTTAAAAAAATATATTGTTGGGAAAAAATGGTGGATCTTCAGCAATGTTAAGAAAAAAAGACCTCGCAGCCTCTAACTTCAATTAATATATCCACAGGTAGTGCAGGTATATCAAGAATAAAATATTCATTTCGAATAATTGGAAATACATTTCCATTTTCAATCAAATCATCAAAATATTCAACAGCTTCGAGGTCGAACCTAGGCGCCTCCACCACAGAAAGCCCATCAAAAAATTTTGTTTCGCTCAATCTTGTCACAAAATCATACACCTTAAAACATTTTTTAGAGTAACCCAACATAAAATTTTATTCAACTATGCACAAAGGAAGGTAACCTCAACATTTACTATTTTTATCCATAGATATATGTTCTAGCAATGACTAGTTGTACCCCCAATCAGACACAAAATATTTTATGCTTCACTCTTTTTTCACAACACTAAATTCAAAATTTTCCATCTCCTCAAGCAAACATACAAAGGTGCAACCATTATTGACAACAAAAACAAGTTGATTCTTGTACAACCCTAATGACATACATCATATGTCAACTATAAGAACAAAAGAAAAACCCCAATTGTTTATCTTTAGATCCAACCAATAGATAGTGAAATCATATGTAAGGTAATCTTCATAATATTTGTCCAGATAAAGCCAAAAAAAATTCCATCAAAAAATATAGCCTCCCTTGGTGGAGTCATACCACCATATGGAACTTTCGCCCTCTTCCAAACCATGTCAACAATGCTACAAATAATAAAATCTGGATCTGTTTTTACATAAACAGGTTTTAGCAAGACCCATTCATATTTGTGTGGGCCACTACTTTCCAACAAAGAGAAGAATCCTTGCTCCCCAAGAGTGAGAAATCCAATATTTCTAAAGGTATTCGTAAAAGGACTGACAATGAAATATTTTTTTTTTAATGAAAATAAGTCCTAGACATGCTTAACAATATCATTGGCCCCATAATGCATTGAATCCTATATCGAGAATGAATAAAAGGAAACACCATCGAAGAAAATTGACTCTTGTCATTAAGGTGAGATGCAATGAAGCACTTTTAGGTAAAATGATATGGGAAATAAATAAACCCAAAATATTTCTCACCTGATTGATTACAACTGGCAAGAAAAATCAGATTCTCTAATAGAATGTACATTGTATAGCAACCAACATAAATTTCATCAATACCGACAAAGGAAGTCAATGAAACACGAGTAATAATATCAAATGGGACAAATTCCCAAATAGCTGGATCCATAATAAAAGCAAAAATTGTCCCTGGAAGAATTGAAAGACTTCCCTCTCAACTACAAATAAAAAATGAATAAAATTCATTAATGAAAATAGTGACAATAACCATCACATAAGGCAAAAAAGAAACCATATTTCTCTGAAAGATCACCAACACATCAATTAAACCTTTTCTATTCATTGAAAATATGAGAAAAAAACATTTTTCACTCGATAAAAAATTCAACAACAACAAAACGAAACTCAACAAACAAACAAAAAAAGAAGTAAACAATACAATCAACTATTTTGAACAGAATCAACACCAACCCCCTACATATATATCAATGTCCATCCCATCCATTTTTTCCATGTAAATAAATAAATCTCCTACCACATCCAAGATTTTCTAAAGCCTATGCATCACCCTCAAGAAAATGTAACATGTTATTTGTATTCTATCCTATAATCCATATAGAATGAAAACAAAATTTCCATCAGCAATTTTGGAAGAACACGAACCAGGCCTCAAAATATTTTGCAACAATAAATAGACTAAAAATAAACATCATATTGAATCAAATTTATCATATTATTTCTCTTCAATTTCTATTTCATTCTCCAACTTAAAATTTTCATCGAATGCACAACAATATTAACAAAATATACATGTAAATACTATCAAATTCGGTCTAAACCAAGATATTAATCATTCTATTGAACCAAAAAAAACAACATTTGTATTTTTCCACATCTATTTCAGAGACAATATTTTTTAAATAATTTTAAATATAAATTGTATATATTTCAATGTAAACATACATACATGTTTATATTAAATATAGTATATCAATTTTGTATTACAAAATAATATTCATTTATTTATTCCAAAACAAAATCCACGTAAAAATAAATTTTAGCACACAATAAAAGCTTAACTTCAAAACAACAATAAATATATTAAAAAAAATAAAAAATATCCTAACTAATCTGGAGCTAGCGCTGAAACTTGAACAGAGGAGCTAAGTTTTAGGCAGAGCCATTCTTTCTGCAGAGTCTATTGGAAATATTTTAAAGGAGCAACATTATGAAAAAAAAAAAGAAAAGGAGCATCATTATGCAGAAAGGAGGAAAGGAGTAGCAATGTGCATTAATGTGCAGCAAAGAGGCAAGGAGCAGCCTTAGAGGCAAAGGAGCAAGGAAAAGGAGCAACATTATAAATATAATCTAAGGCAGAGGAGTAGCAAAGGGGCAAGTAGAAGCATCAGAATCATTATCTAAAGCAAAAGAAGTAGCAAAGAAGGACAATTGTGAACAAGCAGGTCAAGTCGTGGAATGCATCCAGCTAAAGAAACAAAGACGTGAACAGGTCAAGTCGCGTAGAGACACGGTCAGAACAATACTAATGGCGTGTGTAGTCTAGGGTCTAGTCGTGCTTATCTATGTTCAGAACAGTTCAAGAGACAGGCTATTGTATGCATTCCGAATAGTGCAGGTCAGGGTCGAGTCGTGTGAATTCAGGTTCAAAATAGTGTTGGCGGATCACAAATCACAAATCGAAGAATCCCAAATTGTGGAATCTCAATATTGCAAATCGGTAACAAAGTTGCGATATGAGCATGTGCTATGGAAAAATGCGATAGCGAAATGCAAGAGATGACATGGCAGATGACGTGGACCTAACCCCACAAATCATAAATCATAAATCGCAATGATGTGGCAGATGACGTGGTGATTGCTGAGGTCTAAAAGGTGTCTTTTGAATGCCTATTTATCCTACATTAATTATCAATCCGAGAACGAATTTTTATTTCAAGAGTGTACTCAGTCTGAGGTAGCAATTTATCCATGAGTAATGTTCTTCAATATGTATTACAGTGTTCTAAATACAAGAGTAAATGGATGCCTGGAAAAGAAATCTAATTACAATAACATGAACTCGAATGCTCTTAAAATCTATCTATTCACTCAACAACCATCAATCGAGGATACAGTAGCAATAAATCATTCCTTTAGAAATTGATGCAATTGAAATCAAACTGAAACAAGACAATCAATCTGGGAACGTGGAAGAAATAACCAATATTCTCTACAGTTGACAGTCCTGCGTTAAAGCAATTAAGGAGAACTAGTAATTGAACTAAAGCTGCTATTGAAAGTAAACTAAGAAAGCTTTTCGAAAGCAAACTCTTTGCAATCTGTTAACTAATGAATTGGAAATGAACAGCACACTGAAATCAAATAGCAATGTAAATGAATAACCAACTGAAATTAGAAGAATTGAACAACAAATATTAACTAATGAATCTGAATAGCAGATCTTTAACTTAATGAAATCAAACAGCAATTCTATTAAACACCAAAACCCTGTCGATAGCAAACGTTGTTAAATAATAATCGACATGAACATAAATTAATTGGAACATGACATGTAATGCTGAACAACAATGCTCTGTAAGGCTTAAAAAGATGATTAATACAAGAATTAAAGTCCTTACTGAAACGAAACAGCAATGCGATTCATTAACATAACAAAATCAATCAATAATTCAACGGCAAACTATTTAACTTGAAAATGTAATGAGAACAACCATAAACTATCACACGACAATAATTGAAAGGTAATGATACAACCAACAGATTGATCCACCAGGGCTAGTCCCTCAACCACTAGTGAAACGCCACTAGGATTTACTCCAGTGTTAAGAAATTAAACGGCAACGAACTCTTGTATCAATCAGGCATGAATAATGTTTACAAACAGTTCGTACTCTCTTAACAAGATTCGATGCACAATTCTGAAAATTACAACAAGGAAATTCTCCCCATCTCTGATCGTTCTCTAATACATAATACATGCTCTCCTTTTATAATAAGAAGAGGAGAAATTAAATAGTAAATATGATCTCTCATAACAAAATTGGATTGTCCCTAACCAATTGATCAACAAGAAAATATATTTCCATCAATATTTCAATAAGAGCAAGTCAAATTTGGATTTGTAGCTGAGATAATTTGGAGGACGGCCACAACAGTAAATATGACAAAATCGTGCTCAAAGAACCTTGCATTTCTCTCAATACAGGCCGAATTTGGGAAAACTGTTTTTTAATAAAATTAATTTGGTTCGTTCGGGACAAAACCAATGTTCCGGATTTTCCAAAATCTTCTCCATTTGCCCAGAATCTCAACCGCAAAACTGTCACTTCTTATTCCAGTGAATTTCTGAGTTTGAATATTTGACGATGATCTAGAGATCAAATCTACAATCTAAACAATATCTTGGAGGCTAAAATGGTGAGTGATGTTACAAAATATATTAATAAACCATTATTGATAAAATTATGCATAATAATCATCAATTTATTAAAAATAAAGGAGAAGAAATAATATTTATCCATAAGAGCATAAATAATTATAAAATGGATTTATATGATAAATTATGATAAATTACATAATAAAGAAGAGTAGAAATGGATGAAATAAGTGTTAAAAAGTGGTCGTATTCTCGGCCCAACATACCCCCAAACTGAATATATTGCATGTCCTCATGCAACTCAAAACTGAATATATTGCATGTCCTCATGCAACCCAAAAACAAAACCCATGTGTTAACCAAGCAAAGAAAATTTGTTCATCCCAACTCATGAAATGGATGGAACAAATGAATTTTTCCTCAAATAATGAATATTCAATTTTAGCAATCTTGATGAGGGTGTAACAATTTTTACAGTTGACGTTCAACTATATGTATATGAACTTGCAGAAAAATGTGACATAAGTAACAACAACCTTCATTAATTATTTTCTCAAAAATCAGATCGTTTTGATGCATGGATCATGAGATATAAACAAAATGGTTGTAAGTGATAGTGCATAATTTTCAAAATTTTATGAACTAATTCAGCGTGAAATTATCTGGGTTTGTGTATTTTAATGATACCTCTTTGTTATCCAGAAAGCACAAGAATTCAGTTCATGGTTTTAAAGATATATGCAAATCAATTTCTGCACTGTATAAAAATGAAATTGTATGCCTTAAACGAGAAAGAGAGTAGAAAACATCCATCATGTGTAGCAATTCCCCCCCCCAAAAAAACTAAATAATTAACATGTCCTCATGCAATGCTAGAAAACAAAGAGAGGTGGTTGCTACAATTTGTTGAAATCTATGCTTGGTGTAAAACAACATGGAATAAGGGGGGTGTTGAGAATGAATAAGAATATCAATGGATGATAAATAAGATTACTAACATGGTCATAAGAAAGAAATGAAGGAAAGCAACACTCCCCCAAACTGAAAGATGAGATGTCTCTGAAAAATGGGAAGTGGTAAAGATGTGGAATGAATGATGATAAATAATGCTCAATGGATTTTCATGAAATTCTCCCAAATTCATAATAAATAAGAAAATTACACTATTTTACCTCAAGTGTTACCTCCGAAAAAAAATGTGGAATGACATGTAGGGACTGGCCTTTGTTGAAGCTGATGTATGCTGAGCGGATACTGAAAGTGATGCAAAAGGTGGAAGCCATGCAAGCACATCATGTCTGAAGAATTGTGCGTGTTTGCAAGTTGTGTGAGATTTTACTGTTAGTTGCAATATTATGGTCATGCTGCGAATAAAATTATCCCCCATACTTGTTGTTCTCCTGTAAACAAATCATGATTATGTATGCAATTTTCTTGAATCCACAATTTTAGTTTTGAATGGCAACAAATGCATGCAAAAATATTAAGCAGAAAAACTTCTTTAGAGATGCAGTATGAATATTGTGGCAAATAGAAGAGCAGCGTACTGTACAACAATTGTACAACATGGAAAGGCATACATACTTATGATATGATAAACAAATTATCGCATTACTGAAATCAATGCATATTTTGAAATCGTGAGTAGATATGGAAATGTTTATGTAATGATTCGAAAATAAGGGAAAAGAACAACTGATGTGAAAAAAGTACTTATGCAATCATTATCCACATAAACCATTATGATCAATTTATTAATAAATTTCATGCATAAAAAGTTCCGAACAAAGGGTTTAGGAGCATATTCTCATTTGATATTAGATAAAGATATAAGAAAAGGGTTTATCGTTACTATTGATTTGTGAAAAATATGACTTCAATACCATCAGCAGAGCTTTGTTGCCCACAGGTGTTTATAACCTTGACAAAGTTTCTTTCTCACTCTTGAAACCATTATCCTTTATTTATTCCTAGAGAAGTGTTGTGTGATATCATGATGGAGGCCATTGTGCTGACTTGGGAACTAGATGAATCACAATGCCATTCACCAAGGAGTGAAAGGTGGGCAGGTCGGCTCGTGATGAGACCTCCTGTTCCAAGGACTTTTTATTTTTTTGAGTTGTCCATTGGATCATATCCCTTGTGTGGTGGCCATAATGTGAATGCCACTTCACTGCTCCCTTATGACCATAGTAGGTCAGCTCTTGATGAGACTCCCTATCCTCCACCTGCCATATCATAGAATTGTTAGTAATTATATAGAGATTTTTCTTTTCTTTTCTTTTACATATAGCACTTCCCTATTTATATATAAAGGGTGGCTCAACACTCCTTAAGAGTAGGGATGGTGGAAGAAGTCTAAACATATCAATAGAGAAAATATGTCATTATTCTTATTTAATAAAAATAAAAAAGAGTTATGAGAATGTAGGGAAGAACCAACATGATAAAGATAATCGATCATATTAGTTTTAGTGAAAATAAAGATAGCAAAGTGATATAAATGGTTGTGTCCTTTCCTTTTTCTTATCACTACAAAAAAATTTCTTAAAAATGACAATTTTTCTTGATTTGCTGATTCCAATAACCTCTAATTTGTGTATCCTTACATAAATTGTATGTTTTCCTTTCAAAAAGTAATGAATAATTCACAAAAATCCTCAAAAAATTGTTTACAAACAAGAAAAATGCACTCAAAAAGTGTTTTTCCTTTGGAAAGGAACAACAAAAACAATCTACGAAAATGTTGTTCCTTTCAAAAGGAACAACAAAAAAAATCAGCGGAAATGTTATTCCTTTGGAAAGGAACAACAAGAACAGTCGGCAAAAACATGTTGTTCCTTTTGAAAGGAACAGCAAAACAAGCAGGAAAAAATGATGTTCCTTTAGAAAGGAACAACAAAAACATGTAGCGAAATTGCTGTTCCTTTAGAAAGGAACAGCAAAACTGTTGTTCATTTCAAAAGGAACAACAAAAAAAATCAACGAAAATGTTGTTCATTTTGAAAGGAACAACAAAAATAAACACACAAATGCACTGATTCTTAAGAGGAACGACTATTGTTCTTTAAGAGGAACAACAACTGTTCCTTAAGAGGAACAACATGAAAAATAACGGCACACAAAAAGTGTTGTTCCCTATAAGGAACAACAAAGAAAATGCACACAGAAATTTTTGTAGGGAACAACAAAGAGAAAAAAATAGAGGAAAAAACAAATCCATTGTCAAGCGAATCCAATCAAATAGAAAGGCAAATTTATGTACAGGTTTCAAGAAAAAATAATTTTTTACAGAATTGGTGTTGCCAAAGAATTGCCTTCTACAACTGAAACTTGCATGGGGGGGTCCTTAATATTCAATTGCAAATGTAATTGGAACTACAATTTGGAGGGATCAACACCTGAAACACAAAAACATAAAAAAAATCAGAAAAGAAACAACAGTTTATTAAGTTACAACAGCTATGATGTTATTTCCTAAGGAAATATCAATTTGTTAATGGAAAAAAAATGATCTTTTTGAAAAATGTTTTGGCAGCAGTGACATGAATCTTGAAATGGAAACCAATTCTTCATTTATTCTTGTTATGAATCTATTAGGTAATGAACTGGATGGAATTCTCTTGTTTCACTAAAATTTCTTTCAAGAATCGCTCGTCCATAAATTGACCTTCTTTGTTCTCCTAAGATCTGCAAAAAAAACGAGTGTCTACCTGCAATAAAACATTAAATCATGGAGAAAGAGAAGTGTACGGGCTCCTATAATCCAATAATTATGCAAAAAACTAACAATTAGTTACTCTATAGAACAAATCCATGGACAAAGTAAAATTAATTTATTACCTACGGGAGAGCAGTGGCCAATCATACTAACCTACAGTGTTTCAATCATAACTTCTTATTTTTTCGTCCGATTTGAGTGATTGCAAAGAAAAATGAGAGCTAATTCAAAGATTTATCTCCAATAGAAACAATTTTTAAAAATTCAATGCTATGATATGTCAAATTTTCTTAGAACAACCTGCATAATAGAGTCATTTTCGATTTTCCAGCTTAGGCCAACAGTTGATATTTCAAGCATAAATTTTTCACTTAATAGCGGATTGAACCAATTCAAATTGGAGATTAAATTAGATTCATTTATTTATCTCGAATAGAAATATTTTTTGAAGACAATAATAATTGATGGGTCAAATACGCTAGTGAACAGCCAAGAAAACAGAGTTTCAAGAGTGCTGATTATGATAGGCAGTCAGTATTTTGGTCATAAATTCCTCATACGATATCAAAATTGAGTGATTAAAATTGCGTTGTAAACTATATTAATAAAGGAATTTACCATAAAAATATTTTTTAAAAATATTGTCATTTAGGTCTCCAAAAACTGACTGTCCCAACTCTGTTCTTGAGCTGCCTACTAGACACCCTGTCAATGTTTTGGTTCTAAATTTTTCGTTTCAAATCAAAATGGAGTGATTCAAATTGAGTTGGAAATTATATATAAATGGCTAATTATCATAGAAACATATTTTAAAAATATTCAATTTTGGTCCCTCAAAACATGACTGTCCCAACTTTGTTTTCAGAAATTTCATCAAGCCCGCAAGCCAAAAAAAATGATATTCAAGCAATTTTTCCATTTTGACGATAAAAATGAATACAAGTGTTTGTAGAATTGTTATTTGCAATATAATTCATCTACATACACAAATAAATTAGAATATTTATCATCAATTTTGATTTCCACAGCGTGTTGCAACAAAAAAAACAACTATTTTTACAAAAAAAAATAATAAAAAAATGTGTTTGTTTTATTTCCTTATTTATTTTATTTTCTCCACTATCCTACTCTTCTTTGAGAATCAAATATGTTTATGTATAAAAGTATTTCCAGTGGAACCATTTTAGAAATAATGCCTCTAGTATGTACATACCCAAATTTGAAAAATGCATGTTGATAAAAATTAGGGTATGAGAAGCCAACTCCCCTTGAAAAGATGGTGCCAAAAATTGTTGAAGCATGGAGTGATGTCGCAAATAAATGATCTTCAATGTATCTCTTACTTTCTTGATTTCCCATAGGCATCATATCATGAAACCCATCTTCAATGTATCTCTTACTTTCTTGATTTCCCATAGGCATCGTATCATGAAGTTCTTGAGCTTTTAAAATGGTTTGTTGGTGCAAACTAGAAGAAACCTCATTTTCTTTCATAACTTCTACAATTTTTGGATTTGATACATTTTGAGTCTCAGTGTAAGTTTTCTCCAATAGTGCATGTGAGATAGAATGGGTGGGAAGGGTGGGTAAATTTTGCAGTTTAACACTGTAAGCATGTTGTACTGGTTTATTATGGTAAGGGTGTGGAATGAGTTGAGCAGGAAATTGTGTAGGGAATGGAGCCTCTTGATGATGTAGTTGATTGGGTTGAGTGGATGATTTTGATAGGCAAGCAAGATGTTGTGGAAGAGATGGAATATGTGTTTGTGCTACAAGATGAGGGAGAGTAGTCATGCAATCATAAGGTGAACCATGCCAAGCTTGTAGACAAGATTGGTGGTGGTTATATTGAGATTGGCATGGCTGCCCTAACATATGAGTATTCCATAATGGATTATGCAAGTAAGAGAATGGAGAGGAAGTGTTTTGAACCATACCTGTTGACCCTGTTGCAGCTTCCCCATCTCTTTGATATTCCACTTCCAAATTAGATAAGGAATAACAACTATCTATGGGATTTTCCTTTCGGTAATGAGGGAAAAACACTTCATCAAATTCTTTATTTTTCTGAACCCACAAAACATTCAATTGTGAATTTAGAGAGCTAATAAAATCATATTTAAAATTTCCAAATAAAACATTGATTTCAGCTCTTATGTCTCTTGTTCTTGTAGTAAATTTGGAAAAGAAAGAAGAAACTTCTCTAGAATTCTTACCAGCCTTAGAAATTCCTCTTGAATACCTTATGCACAACTCACAAACATCATCATATGATAACTGAAAAACATCACCTTTCCCTATCATATTTAAGAGTTCTAAAAATTCTTCTTTGATTCCTTTAAGAAGGAGTGTTTTCAAGATCTCTTTTTCCAAATGTTTATGATTTGATTTTTGAAGGTTATATCGAAATCTCTCTACATAGTCCTCCAAACTTTCATCTTCCCCTTGTATCATACCGAAAATATCTTCATTGGATTTGCAGTAGTCTTGGTACTTCTTCAAGAATATGTTCTTCATGTCCTCCCATGTTTGGATGCAGTTCCCTCCTAGGCTCATGAACCATCGGAGAGCAGCTCCTTTTAGAGTAAGAGGAAACACTTTCAACCTTTTATCATTAGTAAAATAATCATATCCTCTACAAATTATTTCAAACTCAAATAAGAATGTATCTAGATCTTCATTTGTCAAACCATGAAAATTTGGTAGAGACAATGGGGGAATTATGTGCATTTGTGTCACTCCTCCTAGATCTTTGATAGGGAATTCAAAAGTTGCAATGTGATCCATTTCTTGCCATAATAGAAGATGTTCTTCATGTGTTTCTTTGAGGATCCTCCTTAAAATGTTCCTGTCAATTGCTTAGTGAAATGGGTGGTGCTTACATCACCACTCGAGTGGAATTACAATATTTTTTTCAAAATTCTACCTCTAAAATTCAAAACAAAAAACACAAGCATTCATTTCTACCTTAAGCTTTCACTCAATTCTGTTGTGAAGCGGGCCAGTGAACAAGTGTTTTCCTTGCTCGGTGCGTAGGTTCTTACCTTCCATCTTTAATACCCAATTCTTCCCAAGCAGAAAAAGTTAAATATGCATCACTCTTTCTAAATAGCATACACTCTCCCCAGTAACGACGCCAAAATGTTGAGGTATAAAAGGTGTCTTTTGAACGCCTATTTATCCTACATTAATTATCAATCTGAGAACAAATTTTTATTTCAAGAGTGCACTCAGTTTGAGGCCGCAATTTATCCAAGAGTAATGCTCTTCAATATGTAGTACAGTGTTCTAAATACAAGAGTAAATGGATGCTTGGAAAAGAAATCTAATTACAATAACATGAACTCGAATGCTCTTAAAATCTATCTGTTCACTCAACAACCATCAATCGAGGATACAGTAGCAATAACTCATTCCTCTAGAAATTGATGCAATTGAACAAAATGAAACATGAAAATCAATCTGGGAACGTGGAAGCAATAACCAATATTCTCTACAGTTGACAGTATTGCATTCAAAATAAATTAAGGAGAAATAGCAATTGAACTAAAGCTGCTATTGAAAGTAAACTAAGAAAGCTCTTCGAAATAAAACTCTTTTCAATCTGTTAACTAATGAATTGGAAATGAACAACACACTTAAATCGAATAGAAATGTAAATGAATAACCAACTGAAACTAGAAGAATCAAACAGCAAATATTAACTAATGAATCTGAACAGCAGATCTTTAACTTAATGAAATCAAACAACAATTCTATTAAACACCAAAACCCTGTCGACAGCAAACGTTGTTAAATAATAATCGACATGAACAAAAATCCACGGAATAGCAAATTTTTTGGTACAAGACATCTAATTTTGAACAAAAATGCTCTGTAAGGTTTAACAAGATGATTAATATAGGAATTAAAGTCCTTACTGAAACAGAACAGCAATGCGATTCATTAACATAATGAAATCAATCAATAATTCAACGGCAAACTATTTAACTTTCAAATGTAATGAGAACAACCACAAACTATCACACAAAAATAATTGAAAGGTAATGTTACAACCAACAGATCGATCCACCAGGGCCGGGCCCTCAACCACCAGTGAAACGCCACTGGGATTTACTCTAGTGTTAAGAAATCAAATGGCAATGAACTCTTGTATTAATCAGGCATGAATAATGTTTACAAACAATTCATACTCTCTTAACAAGAGTCGATGCACAATTCTAAAAATTACAACAAGGAAAGTCTCCCCATCTCTGATCGTTCTCCAATACATAATACATGCTCTCCTTTTATAATCAGAAGAGGAGAAATTAAATAGTAAATATGATCTCTCATAACAAAATTGGATTGTCCCTAACTAATTGATCAACAAGAAAATATATTTCCATCAATCTTTCAACGAGAGTAAGTCGAATTTGGATTTGCAGTTGAGATAATTTGGAGGACAGTCGCAACAGTAAATCTGAGAAAATCGTGCTCAAATAACCTTGTGTTTCTCTTAATACATGCCAAATTTTGGCAAACCATTCTTTCAAAAAGTTAATTTGGTCCGTTTAGGACAAATCCCATGTTCCGGATTTTCCAGATTCTTCTCCATTTTCCCATAATCTCAACCGCAAAACTGTCACTTCTTATTCCAACGAATTTCTGAGTTGGAATATTTGATGATGATCTGGAGATCAAATCTACAATTTGGAAAATATCTTGGAGGCTAAAATGGTGAGTGATGTTACAAAATATATTAATAAACCATCATTGATAAAATTATGCATAATAATCATCAATTTATTAAAAATAAAGGAGAAGAAATAATATTTATCCATAAGAGCATAAATAATTATAAAATGGATTTATATGATAAATTATGATAAATTACATGACAAAGAAGAGTAGAATGGATGAAATAAGTGTTAAAAAGTTGTCATATTCTCGGCCCAACAGCGATGACATGGCAGATGAAGTCAACCCAACCCCCCAAATCGCAAGTCGCAAGTCCCAAGTCATGACAACGTGGCGATAGGAGCAAGCAAGATGGGAAAGTGTGATGGAGAAATCACAATTCATAACCGGACGTGATGTAGCTCAGAACTATGATTTAAAATATTTCAAATTAGGGTGTAAGGGCATTTTCTTTGAGAAATCGCATCAGAGGTGAGAAAGGTGAATATAAGGTAGAAGCATCAAGGATCATCGATATGCGATAAAGGGACCAGACACGAGGCTTTTCAAAGGTTAATTGGAGTTTATTTAAGGTCTAGGGTTTAATATGTTTGTGCCAATTTATAAAGAAAAATTAAATGTGAGAGTAGACTCAGTTAAGATCCGACTCTAAAATGATGAAAATATGTAATGCGGTTACGCCTATTTTAAGGAAAAAGGACTTGACACACGTGCATAACAATGTTATTCTGTTGCGCCTATGTATAAAGAAAAGGTTGATGCAGTTGTTGCTATGAGTAAAATGGAAAACTTGAACGCTAGAGAAGGACTCGGGTAAGAAAATACCCGACTCTATGTGTAGAAGTTTAATGTGGTTTTTAAACAAACAAAGGTTTGAACGTGGAGGTGGACTCAGGCAAGTGACTTGGTACTCATGCAAAGGTTATTGCAGTCTTATTAAAAAGAAAATCCGAAGGAGTAGAAGTACTTGGTTATATAAGTGACCTGACTCTGTGTCAAGTAAAGGCAGAAACTGAACGTGCAGTCAAGTCGGGAAAAAGACAGTTAAGTGACATTGTTGGAAACGTAACAGATGGGTCGAGTCAGGGAAAAATTGTTTATGCTGCACAATTAGAATACAACAACGGGAACAGAAAAGACAAGGGACAGCAAGTAGAAAATACAAATACACAACAATGCTAGAAGCTAAAAGGGCTGATTGAAATATTGGTTTAATCTAGTTTCTGTGTAAATGTAAATTCATTGATTATTTTATTTTGATGCAAGGGAACTCTCCATAGGCATACCAAAAACTCCAAATAGTGTTGAAATGATTATTTCTGTATTTTTGTTGATGTAATAACCTGAAATGAAGAATGATGAATCAAATGGGTGGAAGGCAGAAAGGCAGACCTATTCACTTTGTATTCCCTGTAGAATGCAAACAGTCAAGATTTATTTGTATAAATGATGGAATATTAGTGTGCATAGAAAAAAAAGAGGAGAAAAACAAAAAGAAGAAAAGGAGCTGAAGAATGTGAGAGAGATTTTAGAAATAATGTGCACATCTAAAAATGATATCAAGCAGATTTGAAGGCTGGAAGGGCAGAAGAGAAAGTGGAAGAAAACAAAGCTCATATCCAGGTAAATCAACATTTTATTTTCATGTTGAGTGAGGGGATTGCAGTCTCCTTTCAAGTTGTAGCTTGATAAATTTCCATTTGGAGCTGGGTGAGGTAGGATCCTCCTATAGGTTGTAGCCTACATAAACTTTATGGGACTTGGAGCTTCCTTAAAAGTTGTAGCTTGCAGAAACTGAGGTAGTAGCCTCCTGTAGGTAGGTGCCTGCAGAAAATCAGATGTGAGAGGGAGTAGGAGCCTGCCTTTGCATCACATAAATAATAAGATGTGATTTTATCCCTTATGGGTTTACACTTATATCTGTTGTCCATGCACATGATTATGATGTGTTTATATGTTGTGTTATTCTAATTATTGTTTTTTTTCACATTATACATTCTGCTGAATATTATTTATTAAGTTGGTTATTAAATGAGTTGTTAATAAGTTTAAGGAAAAAAATTTAATTCCATGAATGTACTAAACGGATTCACCCCCATTCTCAGCATGGAAAATTTTAGGGGCTAATATTCGTAGGTGGGCTAATTTTCCATGGTTTTTCCAAAAAAAAGATTCGCCAATTTCCATTTTTTTATAAAAATGATTCGCCCAAATATTACAATATAAAGTTATTTTACCTTAAAAATCGCCAACATTATATAGAGAGTAGATATAAAATCATTATAAATTTGAATAATTTTACAATACATCAAAAAACATTTTATAGTTTTCATATTAGGGATTAGTGAGATTCACCAATGTTTTAAACTTCGAGATAATTTTCGATCCTTAAAATTTTCCCTGATTCTCATTTTAGTTAAGGTTCCATCAATTGGTATCAGAACCAGTTCCTTGTGTAACCGTGTAACCACTGGAAGGAGGTCCTTGGTCCCCAAAAATGGCTAACTTAGAAGGATTCTCTACAAATAAAGCCCCTCTATTTACTGGCACAAACTATGCTTTCTGGAAAATAAGAATGAGGACATACTTAATATCTCTTGGAGTACCCCGGGTGTGGGTGATAGCAGAAGGATGAATGAAAACTACATCTCCCACGCCCACAAGGATGAATATTTGTAGCGCAGGTCCTCACTTGATGTGGAACCTCACACCAACAATCATCCACCTCAGATGAACGAGATAAGGCATGATGAAGAAACTCTTGGACAACATCACCCCCTCCAAGGCACCTCTCCACATAAATCTTTCTAAATGATTACTTGGATTGACACGTCGTTCATCCATAACTCTTCACTCGAGCCCACTCATGAAGACAATTATGGCAGGTAGCTGCATGTGAGGCAAAATCATGCTCTACCCCTTCTCATGTGTCACATGCATTTTAAAAGGAAGGTCCCTCAACACAAAGAGACACACATTAAGCTCCTCCAATATTATTCTGTGTTACAATTCTTTCCCTCCCACGTGCCCAATATGCTGCGTGGCCCTCCCCCCAGAGCTGTGCTACATAGAAACCCCTGGGCTATGATTCACCCTGCCTGCTCATCTTACCCTAGCTCCATCTGTATTGCCAGTTTCACTAGTCTGAGTGCACCCTTTCTCCTGCATCCCTTGATGTGATCTCCCCTCCAGCGCTCCACCCCGTCCTCTGGCGCTACTCCCCTGTTTCGCACTTACCTCCCTGCCGGTTATTTCCCTAGCTTCGCCATTCCTCTGCTTTAGCTAACCATGGCATCTAGGCTGCACCAAAGAACCATCCGTGGAGGTTAGAGAGGTGCGCTTCCTGATCGCTACCACCAAGGGCCGGATAATTGCCTAGAGTCTATTGAAGGCTCCTCCTCAGGAAGTAACACTAGACAAAGTCCTAAACCTGATCAGGAGGAGGAGGCCCCCTCGTAGGTTTAAAAGAGAGGTAGAAGTGGACCACGAAAGTCCACCATTGCACACTAGACGCACCCCCTTCTTCGCAAGACTGAGCCTCTTCCGGCTCAGGAAGATGAGGGGGACTCACACAAATGTTTTGGATTATGGATTCTTAAGGTACCTAGACGCGTGTCCAAGATGTAGAATACCTGATCGCTCCCATCCTCTGCGCACCGGTTTCCAAGCCTTTACGCCTACCCATTGATACAAAGGAAGTTGTTGCGCATGCGTATTTCTGCCCCATAGTGGAGGAAGACCCAAACAGTGATGATGAAGCTGAAGCCTAAGGACTGCGTAGTGGCTTAGTTCTTCCTTATTTTTTGTCATGCTTGCTATCACCAAGGAATTTCTCCTTACACCAGTGCTTCAACACATTTTTCAATTTCCTGTTTCATGTACTTTTCAAGTTGGTTTCCTCCATGGAGGCATCCCATTATTCACACAACAAAGGTTGGGATTGGTTAAGCGTAACTTACCAACCCAGCCTATAGCATATGTAATGTCTTCATTTCTGAATTAATATAGATTAGCCTCATTTACCAAAAAAAAAAAAGTCTCTTGGAGTAGAAGTTTGGGTTAATGTGGAAGAAAATTATGCACCAAAGGATACAGACACTAAGAAAGAAGCCAAACAAAATTTCATAGAAAAATTATGCACTCTTAAGCGCTCTAAGTGAGTTAGAATTTATGAAATTAATGCACAATAAGACTGCCAAAGAAATCTGGGATACAGTAGAAAATATTCATGAGGGAGATACAAAGGTGAAGATGGTCAAACTGCAAGCACATAGAACTCAAATGGATGAAGATGAAGGTATAACCGCATTCTTCTTAAGAGTTGCAGAAGTTGTGAATATCATGATAGGCCTAGGAGAATAAATTAAAGGAAGTGTTATAGTACAAAAATTATTGAGATCACTACCACCTAGGTTTAATCGTAAGTTTTCTGCCATAAAGAAACAACAAACTAGAAAACCTTGACCAGGAACCAATTACTTGGAAACCTAACAACTGTAGGTTTTAACCCTGAACATAAATTATCTACACACAAATCTTATAGTAGAAAATAAACAATAGCGAGAGCATAAAACATAAAACAAATAAACACAGAGATTTCCCCTGGATCCCAAATCGAGACAACTAGCTTGATTTTTCATTATATTCCTTTTAGTGTTACAACACATATATATACATGTCGAAGCATACATGAACCCTAATCCATTAACCCTGGATTATAACATAACCATAGTTCCCTTGACCGAATCTACAAAAATACCAGGGGCCTAAAACCATCGTACCCCAAAACCATGTGCAAAACCATGCACAAAACCATGGGCATGGACTACCCACCAAAAATTAAGGACCAAAAAACTTTCCCCAGGGTGCTGCCCCGGACCCCGATAGAGGGGACTACCACCCCCCTGTGACTCCCCCGCTGCGCCCAGTGCAAAGGGGGGGCTATCGCCCCCCCTCTGACCCCCCTGTGTGTGCTTATTCATGGAAAGAATATAACACATACCCAACATTCTCCCACTTGTTGTTTTCTTTCCGCAGGGGGCCATAGGAGAGCTCAGTCATTGGCCCAATTCTTCAACACCCATTGTTTCTCTAGACCAAGAGAACTTTTGAGTGCTCATAGACTTCGTCAATGCATCTGCAACATTCTTCAAAGTGTCCATATTTACCAACAACACCCTTTTAGCCTCAACCATATCTCTAACAAAGTGATATTGAACATCAATGTGCTTTGTCTTTGAATGATAAGCAGGGTTCTTAGCCAAGAAAATTGCACTTTGGCTATCACGGTATATCCTTATAGCTTGTTGTACCAACCCCATACTTGAACACAATATTTGCAACCAAACTGCTTCCTTGCTTGCATGAGTGGCTGCTATGTATTCTGCCTCTGTAGTTGAAAGAGCCACTACAGATTGTCTTTTACTCATCCAACTGACTGTGCCTCCAAATAGGCTAAACACATACCCACTTGTAGATCTTCTTTGGTCCAGATCTCCAGCCCAGTCTGCATCAACAAAGCCACGAATGTCCAACATTCTTTCCAATCCTGGTCTTCCCTGGTAGCACAAGCCATAATCACTAGTGCCACGTAAATATCTGAAAACCCGCTTCACTGTTGTCCAATGCTCCTTCCTTGGGTTTGACATAAACCTGCTCAATACTCCCACTGCATGTGCAATGTCTGGTCTAGTACAGACCATTGCATACATCAGGCTACCCACTGCACTTGCATATGGAACACGGGACATATACTCCTCTTCTTCTTGTGTCTTGGGACATTGTTCAACAGACAACTTTACACCTACAGGAATAGGAACATTCACCGGTTTACTATCCTGCATATTGAACCTCTGCAATATAGTCTCGACATACTTCCTCTGGTTTAACCAGAGCTTCCTCTTTGCCCGATCTCTCTTAATTTCCATGCCCAAAATATAGTTTACAGCACCAAGATCCTTCATGTCGAATTTGGAGAACAGTTGGGTCTTCAAATCTTGGATAATTTCTTTGTCATTTCCAATCAACAACATATCATCCACATACAAGACCACATAAATAACACGGTCACCAATTAATTTAAAATAAACATAGTGATCCTCCTTGCTTCTGGTGAAGCCAAGTCCCCGTATATAGGTATCAAATTTCTGATACCACATCCTTGGTGACTATTTTAACCCATACAGAGACTTCTTCAACCTGCATACCAGTTCTTTCTTACCCTTCACCATAAATCCTTCAAGTTGCTTCATGTAGATCTCCTCTTCTAGATCCCCGTGAAGAAATGTTGTCTTCACATCCATCTGTTCTATCTCAAAATCAAATGCAGCAGCAACAAATAAAAGTAATCTAATAGAAGTAACTTTGGAAACAAGAGAAAAAATATCACCAAAATCAATTCCCAGCACCTGGGAATAACATTTTGCTACCAACCGAGCTTTGTATTTCTCCACGTTGCCTTCTACATTCATCTTCTTTTTAAACACCCATTTTCTCCCGATGGGCTTCCTTCCAGCCGAAAACTCCACCAGATCCGATGCCTCATTTTTATGCAAGGATGCCATTTCATCAACCATGGCCTCCTTCCAGAGTTTTCCATCCTCTAAATCTACTACCTCCTTGACAGTTCTGGGATCATCATTAGTCATAGTTAAGGAAAAACCTGAACAGAAAGCAGATGGACTATACCTTTCTGGTTGCCTTCTTTCCTGAGCTAATCTTCTCACAACTGGTGTTTGTGGCTCTTCCTCTTCTGAGTCTTCTTCTATTGTAGAGTCTGATTCATCCTCCTTTAGCTCAAACTCTATCTTCTCAAGTTCCTTTGGTATGAGTTCATGTTTAACAACATATTTCACCTCTCCAAACACCACATCTCGGCTCTACACAACCTTCCTTGTTTCTGGGTTCCAAATCTTGTAACCTTTTAAACGATCCTTATACCCAATAAAGATGCACCTTTCAGATTTATTATCCAAATTGGTCCTTTTCTGCTTTGGAACATGTACATATGCATCACATCTAAATACCCTTATATGTGAAAGAGAGGGTTTCTTACCAGTCCATACCTCATGCGGAGTCTTATCCTCCAACACTGATGAAGGTGATCTATTAACCAGATAGCATGCAGTATCCATTGCCTCTTCCTAGAATTCTTGTCCTGACCTGGTACCACTGAGCATGCTTCTTGCCTTTTCCATCAGTGTTCTGTTCATTCTTTCTGCAACTCTATTTTGCTAAGGTGTGTATGGAGTAGTCTTTTGCTGTGCTATACCACACTTCTTACATAACTCTTCAAATTCCTTCCTGCAGAACTCCCCACCATTATCTTTCCTCAATGCCTTTATCTTCTTCTCTGTCTGGTTTTCCACCAGAGCCTTAAATTATTTAAATCTGTCAAAGACTTTAGATTTCTTCCTCAAGAAATATATCCATGTATTCCTTGAGAAGTCATCTATGAATGAAACATAGTACAGAGACTTTCCCAGTGATGGAACTCACACAGGTCCAAACACATCACTGTGCACAAGTCCTAATATATTGTTCTCCCTCTTAGCACCAGAAGGAAAACTCACCCAATTTTGCTTCCCATATACACAATGCTCACAGAAATCGAAATCCAGAGAGCAATTAGAAATACCTTCTACCATACCATATCTATGCAGTATCTGAAGGCCATTCTCTCCAATATTTCCAAGCCTTTGATGCCATAGCATGGTATTTTCTCCAGAGATAGCTAGGCTTTCCGCTCCACTTTCAGGAACCATAGAACTGTTACACCCATCAATAACAGTGCTACCTTGTAGCTTGTACAGAGTTCCAGTCTAAACTCCCCACATTAATAACAGTGCTCCTCGAACCATCTTGCAGGAATCTTTCTCGAACACTATTTTTACACCTGCATCATCCATGTTGCTTACAGAAATTAGATTTCTGGCCAATGCAGGAATACACAGAACACCAGGAAGTGTTCTAATCCTTCCACCTTGCAGCTTCAGCTTGACCTTTCCACGTCCGACGATTCTGGCCTTCCTATCATCCCCTAGGAATACATCACCACCATTATATTTATCATACTCGCAGAACCACTCCCGATGGGGAGTGAAGTGAAAGGATGCACCTGAGTCAATCAACCATGACTCATGATCTACATGTGTATTTGAAGAAGAAGCCAAATACACATCCCCACATTCATCCAAGGTGGTTTTTTCCTCTGCAAAAGGAGCATCATTAGATCCCTTTCCTTTCTCAGGAGCTTTAGATCTGCAGTCCTTTTTGTAGTGCCCTTCCTTTTTGCAATTCCAGCACACCTTTACAAACTTTCCAAGAGATTTAGATCTCCCACTCGAAACCTTATTCTTGTTTCTGTTCTGGGACCTTCCTCGTACAGATTAGGCATCTTCATTCTGACCCTCCACATTTCTCCGTCTCATTTCCTCCGACAGCAAGGCTAAGACAATGTCATCAAAATTCAAGGTAGTTGTATTGCTACCTATTACAATAACCAGATTGTCCCACGAGTCTGGTAGAGAACAAAACAAACCGATGCACTTCTCTTCATCTAAGATTTTAATATCAACAGATGACAGCTGACTTACCACAGTATTGAAGGCGTTCAAATGCTTTGTCACCGAGTCTCCATCCTTTATCCTCAGGTTATACAGCTTTTTCCTCAGGAACAATTTATTCACCAGAGACTTAGATTGGTACAAATTCCCTAGCTTGTCCCACAAGGTCTTCGTCGTAGCTTCCCAGATAAATTCAACAATACTGAATTTTAGACACACGACCGTATTGTGCTCTTTGCCTTCGGATCCAGCTTCTTCTAGTCTTCATCTGACATTGCTGTTGGTTTAGTACCCGGATCTACCACAATCCACTGATCTTTATCCACCAGCAAATCCTCCATCTTGAGCTTCCACAACTCAAAACTCTGACCATTAAATTTCTCGATCTCTATCTTCCCGCCGCTCGCCATCTTCTTTCACCACAAGAATCCATCCCGCAGATCTCCCACTTAACAGGGTCTACCTCAGGCCCGAGCAAAAAACCCTCAGCAGCAAATGCATCCCCTTGAAGCCGAAACAGATCTGATACCAAATGTAGGTTTTAACCCTGAAAAGAAATTATCTACACATGAATCTTATAACAGAAAATAAAAAATAGCGAGAGCATAAAACATAAAACAGATAAACACAGAGATTTCCCCTAGATCCCAAATCAGGATGACCAGCTTGATTTTTCATTATATTCCTTTTAGTGTTACAACACATATATATACATGCCAAAGCATAAATGAACCCTAATCCATTAACCCTGGATTAGAACATAACTGTAGTTCCCTTGACCGGATCTACACAAATACCAGGGGTCGAAAACCATCGTACCCCAAAACAATGTGAAAAACCATGCACAAAACCATGGGCACGGACTACCCACCGAAAATTAATAATATAACACATACCCAACAACAACATATGAGATGAGACTTCCTAAAGGGAATTCAAACATGAGAGAGGTTTCCTTTAAGGTAGACAAGTCTGTTGAACCCCTAGTTAAACTGAGAGGGGGGGGTGAATCAGTTTAACACATTCATGGACTTTTAAAACTGTTCATTAAAACTTATTTACACCTTCATTTCATGTCAAACTTAATATGTGAGTAATATTATAATGTGAGTAGCAAGTATTAATATAATATAACAGTAGACTTAATATAAGAGCAGCATGTATTAAGCAGATGATATAAATCAGGTCAACACATAAACATCATGCTCAGAGACACCAGATATAAGTGGAAACCCATAAAGGGAGAAAACCACATATTATTATTGTTGTGATGCAAAGGCAAGCTCCAAATCCCTCTCACCACTGTTTTTCTGCAGGCACCAACCTACAGGAAGCTCCAACCTCAATTCTGCAAGATACAACTTGCAAGGAAGCTCCAACTCCCTTCAATTTTCCGCAGGCACCAACCTACAGGAGGCTTCAACCTCAGTCAACTACAACTGACAGCTATCAAGCTTCAACTTGATAGGGAAGCTCCAACTTCCTCAATGTTAAAGCATCATTTTTCACCCTCATGTGATTCATAATTGTCTCTTTGGCCTTGGGCACCCATTCCCATAGACTTGAATAAAGTTCATAAAAAACAGTGTTTAAAATCCCATACGTGGGTATGCCCAGACTTTTCCGGGGGTATATGCGAGTCCATAGATATTTTTCTGCGTATGCCATTAAAATCATTAAAAATATATATATATATATATAAATCCCTATTTTCGAGGCTAGGTTGATGGTTATTCCCGTAATTCAACCACCCCAGCCCATGGCCAACTGTTTCTAACAAATTGAAACTACTTTGAGGGAGTATAAAAGCCCCTCATGTGCATGGCCTAAGGGAGGGAGAAAATTATAGACATTATACTCTGTTAGAGCCCAATTCAGGTCTGATTTCCCGTGCCTCCTGCACTTCCCAGATTTTTACAGGAAACCCTTGTTTCCTGGAGATGTTCATCAGCTTATATGTCATCTCGTGTGCACAAGTCTTGAAAGAATCCTAGTGAGGCAAGGGTAGGACAGATCCGAACGATGGTCTATTCAAAGATCGTGGAAGGATTCAGGTGATCTCTCCACCTTTCTATTATTGTACATGCTGTTCGTAATGAAGAAGAACCATCTTGTTCCCAAATTCACGTGTTAATATCTTCTTGCATATGTGAAAAGATTTTTAATTAAGCATTTATTATTGTTTATATGATGTTTCACATGGATTACACTGACATTTAGGAAATATATATGCTATACAACTAGATTTCCGTGCATGTCTCTTCTTGATTTCCAGGTAGAAGAGGAAGAAGGGTTGCTGGGGGTTTGGACCCTGCGAGATCTACATCAAACGTAGGATCTACAGGTGAGTTCTACAATCTATAATATCTAGTTTTTAGCATACAAGTGTGGTTGTGTGAGTCCTTCTTGAATAGCATGCCCTGATCTGTGGAGGTTTTTGACCCAACGACCTCTAGGGAGTTATTTCCCGAAACAGAACTAGCGACTCTGCTGGGGATCGCATTCTTGCGATTCCCCTGTTGGGTGGTTTCAGTTGTTTTAAAGGTTTCCGACAGTTTTTAATCATTATTTCCGGTCCAGCTAGTTTTTCTCAGTCAGACTAAAGACCTGGTTCTTTAGCCAGGCTTGATCATTTTTATTTTTCATTATTTACCTTTCTATATGCTATTTTTCCTATACACAGTCGCGTATACACACATGTTTTGGCAAAGGGAGTCGCGTATAGGCGTTTTTCCTTTGCCACAGTCGCGTATGCACGCTTGTTGCAAAACTGCTAAGTAGTGTATGCCTGGGAAAATTTTGAAAATTTTGATTTCTTGACATTTTGGTCTTGCCTGCCTGTGGTGACCTGTTTCTACAGTGTCCTTATAGTCTTTGGCTTGTGTTGAAGGTGGTTATTAGTCTTTTTTTTCCTTATTTGGTTGAAGACTGGCTCATTTGGAAAATCTTGTTTTTTTTAGTGCTTGCATTTCTGGTTCGAGTACCAAGATCTCTTTTTGAGGATTCCTGGCTGTTCTGCTTAATCAGAACAGATAGTTTTTGCTCATATGCTCTTTCCTCACTTTATTTTTTGCCTTGCACTTTAATTTTTTCCTGCTTTTCGATTGGTTTTCTTGATTTCATCGAACTAGGTCTTGTTGCAATTTTGAAGAGTCATTCTTGGTTCTTTGAATTTTTATTTGCTGCAAGATTGTGCTATTCTTCTGGGCTGAGTTACTGAGTTTCTTGTCTTCCTTTTGCTCGTATAAATCTTGCTACTAAGTGGCACTATAAGATTTGGAGCATTATTTTTGGAGTTTTGCATGAAATTCGGAGATTATTTGGCTTGGTAATTGGATAGTTTTCTTGGTCTCTTTGAAGTCTTCTTTTTATAAAATTCAAAAGCTCAAAAACATTTTGTTTTGCCATTGCCTTTGTTTTGCATTTTTTTTTTGGTTTCTTTCCATCTTTTGAAGCTTTGTTGAGATTTCTTACCTTCGGTTTCTGACTTGATTTGGGAAGGGAATTTTCATTGGTTTCTTTCTCTTATTTCGAGCATATTGTAGTGTCTTTATACTGAGAGTTTCTGATTTGGAAACTGGCTTTGTGGACAACCGGAAAAGCGATAAAACTAGGGGATTCTTGGGAATTTCTCTTTGCTTTGTTATATTTTTCATCTTAGAATTGGCATGCTCTTAGTAATTTGCATTAGGTGCACTTAAACATTTGTAGTCTTTTTCATAAATTTTGCGAGTGTGAGGTTTGATATCTGAAAAGAAAAAAAATAGTCTCGTAGAACCCGTGTAGAAATTTCTCTTCATCGAAAGGCAATTACTGCATCTGCATGTATTTTGGTTTTCATTAATTTATTTTCTGCGTCATAAAACATCACGAGTTTAATTTCCATATTCCCTTGACTTAACATAACAGCCAACTAAAATAAGCACATTAATTTAAAAACAACTAGCAAGTTTTTTATTAAGTGGCATACATCAACTAGCTAGATTGTAGGGCCTTGGATTAGGTGAGTGGAGAGTTAACTCTCCAAGGCTTCTCAAACTAAAACATAGAAGTTTATTAAATGATTGAAATCCAACACTGTTAGGTGGACGGGGAAAGCTCTCCTTTAGAGATTCAAGCACGAGGGGAAGTGACGGTTGAGAAGAGAGATACCCCCTCTCCGATTTACTGGATCTTGCATTAATACCGTTCCACCCGGCTGCTAAAACGGATTGGTGCCCTTAGTTTCCATTCCTAGGTATCACACAGGTGACTGCGGGGGGGAATACCCGTGGTACCTGAGGCAGACGTCGTATCACTTCCAGTAGTACTTCTAGAGGGTGCCTCGGCGAAGCTTGGGTACTTGCACCGGCAAAGGCTATTGTTAGGAGGTCGGCGTAACTGTTTTTGTTACCTTCGCTAGTAGGCCTGGGCCATAATTATCCCAGACTACTTTCGGGAGGTCCTATTTTTTGCTTTCTCGTATTTTGGTGTCTGGTCCTAATCACCCGGAGCGGAAATACCTGAAGGCTGCTTGCTTGGTTGCATCTTAGGGATTTTTGTAGTGAGTGCTCTTTGCTCCTAGCTTGCTTAGCTTTATACTTTTTTGAGTCTAATTAATCTGTTAAAGTGGCTGATCAATCGCCTCGTCGATGGAGGAGAGTTCGGGGGTTATCTCCCGAAAGTGTTGAGCCTTCTTCAAGAAGGCGTAGGAGTAATATAGCAGGTGAATATCACCCAGTGGTATCTGACATAGCGGAGAGAGATCCTCCACAAGGGCTTGAAGGTTTTGTAGTTGGTTCCAGTGTTGGTTCTGAGAGGAGCGCTTCGCTCACCTCGAGAGTCTTATTTTCGCGAGAAGAAAAAGTAGAAGTAGAGGAAGTATCTCAGCTTTTTGAATCACTTTCATCTCCTCTTCCTCCTGATTATCCATTTGTTGTTGAGTACATTGGACCTTAGTCAGAAAGACCAGAAGGTCCTTATCCATCCTATTCATACCTTTCGATGCCCATGACTGGGAACACAGCTTCAACTGTGAGTGCTGCAGGCATTCAGACTCTTGCTTCAGTAGAAGGAGGAGGCACAATTGCTATATCTTCGATTGCTTCTAGTATTGCTGTGTTTGGCTCTGGTTTCACCCAAGCACAAGCTTCTCAATCTGTTCCCTTTTGTTTTAGAATGCCCACTAGTGGGATTCCTTCATTTTCCTTTTCCGCTGCTGCAACTGCGTCTGCACCCATGTCCTCCATGGCTAGTGGGTTAGCTTCTTTTCAAGGGTTCCCCTTCGGAAGTGGGCATATTTGTAGTTCGAATCCTTCCTTAGGGTCTTTTCCTTTTACTTCTCAGACTCAGAGTTTTAACCCTTGGTCTGGAGGTCAAAGTTCGACTACCTTTACAGGTTGGAACCCTGTATTTACAGCAGTGGGGGCAGGGAATCAGTTTCTCGCTGGTCAAAAAGGGAATGTTTCTTTCCCTTCGTCAAGTGCTTATCAAGCCTTTTCCCCTCTTTCTAATGCTTGGAACCCCTATCAGGGGGTTTCCTCTTTATTCACTACTTTGGGGGGGGGGGTGAACTGGTCCGATCTATGGTAACTCTACGTTGGGAGGGGGTCCTTCTCCAAATGCTGGGTCCTATGGCCCAACATTTTCTACGAGTTCTTTCTAGAAACCTGGTGCCTCATCAAATCTAGGTCATTCTTTTCAGAATGTTGGGAATTCATCCCACCAAGGATGGATTCCTCAGGCTCCTCCTCGTTTACCTTTTCTGGCAACGTTGAACTTGCCAGATTTGTCGAAATTGACGAATGATCCGATCCGATATAGTCCGGGGTGGCCTCCGGTTCCTACCAAACTACCTTCAGACATTCCAAAGTTTGAAGGCAAGAATGGAGAAGACCCGGCTGATCATATCACCACTTTCCATTTATGGTGTTCATCTAACTCCTTGATTGAGGATTAGATTAGGTTGAGGTTGTTTCAACGCACCTTGACTGGAAACGCTGCCAAGTGGTACATTGAGTTAACTGGGGGCAGTTTTGCTACTTTTGGAGATCTGGCTACTATATTTCTAATTCATTTCCAGTTGCCTGTCCGTTATGATGTCAGGACCGAACTCCTAGCTAATTTTAAGCAGGACGATGCAACCCACATTTCTGATCATATTCAGGAATGGCGGAGAAGGAAGAGGCTCATTAAAGCTTATATTCCGGGAGAATTTCTTTTGGAATGGTTTTTGAAATCTCTACTAGCAGATGTTTCTAAGGATGTATCCCTCTCAGGGGTATTTTCCGAGGAGCAGGCTATTTTTAGGGCCCAACAGCTTGAATTGATATATTCTCAGTTTGGTGTCCTTCATAAATATTTGCCTAATGCTCCTCGCTCCAAATTAGACATATACAAGACTAAGCCTCGTCCTCATGGTGACGGACTTATTGGGTTGATCAATAGTGGTGCAGCTAACCTACTTAGTCAATTGCAGCAGTTGTCTATACAATCTGCTCCTTCTGGTCAGGCTGTGCCTGCTGAGTCATCGCCTTCTCAATCTTTGTTAGTAAATGTCGTTCAAACTTCTAACCCTAAAGAAAATCAACAATCCAAAGGGAAGAAGAAGGGATGGAAAAATAATAAGAAAAAGGGCAAGAATGGGAAGGGTAATGCAAATAAATCCAACAAGCATGTTGGTGAGGGTCGAAAGGATAAAAAGAAAGTGAAGTTTCCATGCAAGTTATGTGCTGGAGACCATCTTACTCACCTTTTCCCTAAAATTCAGGATGTGTAGTGCTCGTTAGCTCAGCAGGGTTCTTCTAGTTCCCAGGTTGTGTTGACAAACCCATTTCCCCAAGGGCAACAGCTATTTGTTGGCGCAAATCAAAATATTGGGGCTTCCTCTAGGGGCACCCAGGAAGGGGAAAATCCATCAAACATATACATGATGAGTGCACATGTGGATATCGCCATGAGATCCCGTGATTATGGCGAAGATGAGTCTTCGAAAGCCAAGGGTGCTCCCGATGGTACTGAGCCGCTTCATATTACGAGGCATACTGTTGAGCCTATAACTCAGATGCCAAAAGCATCTACCAAGCGTACGATGATTAATCCAAATTCCAGGGCTGCCCAAAACTACTCTATTGTGGAAGATCTGGCACAGAGTCCTTGTGCCATGTCAGCTCTTGAGGTGCTCCAGTCTTGTCCAGCTCAACGCAGTGCTCTGCTCACTACTATTGGGGCTGTCGATCCAAATAACTCTCTTGTGATTACATTTGATATGTCTAATTTTAAAAAGAGACTCCCCCATCATATGGCTTTTCATATCAAATCGTCATTTCGGAAATTCAATATCTTTCGAATGGTCATTGATGAGGGCGCTTCCACATGTGTGATGTCTCTCGCATGCTGGAAGGGAATTGGATCTCCTACAGCTGTTCCATCTGCCACTCTTCTGACTGTGTTTGATGGTCATTCTCACAGACCACATGGTATTGTCCCAGCTTTTCCCATCTGTGTTGGGGGAAAAACTGTAAATATAGAGGTTGAGATAGTTGATACAAGCTTGGACTACAACCTTCTGTTGGGGCGAAACTGGATTTATGAGATGGATGCCATTGCATCCTCATTATTTCGGGTTATTTGTTTCCCTCACGAAGGGAGGATTGTTACAATGGATCAACTAGATTGTTCTCCTGTAGACCCGAATGCATCTACTGACTCAACTATTCCAAAGGTGGATAATGCCAAGCCACCTGTCGAGAATTTAGGGGTTGGAATGTATTCTTCTTTAATGGGTAATTTCGATATTCCACCTCCTACCATTCATATAAATGTGATTTCATCCTCCAGGGCTCCTATTCAAAGAGAGTTCTTTAGAACTCATTATTTTTCGGACCCTTGGACCTTACCTTCCCCTACCTCCACATTAGCGGAAGGTCAAGTGGGTGGAATGGAATTTCCAATGTCTGCAGCTGAGGTTGCTTATCAATCTATTGTTGACTCTGCAGATACCATTCCAGCTTCTCTTTCTCCAGAGGAGTTGGATGGCGATGTGGCTCTGGCTTGGACACTTAGTTATTCTTCCGCCCAGGATTGCCTTGATACCACTCTTCCATCTGAAGAGGCCATCTTGGAATCTATGACTGGTATAGATAGACTATGGGATGATTTGCATCATCGGTCTTACTTTTCACCTGATTTGAGCGAAGTTGAATCAATTTTTCCAAGTCCTTTGTCTCCTGGGCCTATTCACCCAATCCTGAACCCTTTAGCACCAACACAGGTATATGATGAAGGGAACATGGTTTTGATTTCTCCAACTATCCTGGTGAACATTTCCAGGGATCCCAATGTTATAGAGAAATTCTTCATCGGAGCTTAATGTTCCCCTGAAGAGATTCAGATTTACACCGATCTCTTTAAAGAGTTTAGGGATGTGTTCGCTTGGTCTTATGAGGAAATGCCTGGTATAGATCCATCTATTGTCCAGCATGAGATCAAGACATACGAAAATGCTAAGCCTGTGAGGCAAAATCTTCGTCCGATCAATCCTAGGAAGGTTGCAGCTATCAAAGCTGAGGTGGAGAAGCTGCTCAAGGCGGGATTTATTTTCCCTCTTCCTTTGACAGAGTGGGTTTCGAATCCTATTCCTGTGGATAAAAAACAAGGAATGATTTGAGTTTGCATTGATTTCAGAGACCTTAATAAAGCATGTCTGAAAGATAATTACCCCACACCATTTATAGATCATATTATCGATGATTGTGCCGGTAACGAAATTTTCTCCTTCATGGACAGTTTCTCCGGATATAATCAGATTACTATCCATCTTGAAGATCAGCATAAGACTGCCTTTATTTGTCCCTAGGGTACTTTTTCTTACAATAAGATGCCTTTTGGTCTTAAAAATGTTGGGGCTACATTTCAGCAGGCCATTTCATATGCCTTCCACGACATCAAACATATTATCGAGGCGTATTTGGATGATTTAGTTGCTCATTCTCGAAAGAGAATTGATCATCCTGCTCACCTCCGTCAAGTATTTGAACGATGTCGTTTCTACAAGATTAGGTTGAATCCGAACAAGTGTGTTTTCGCGGTTACATCTGGTCGGTTATTGGGATTCATTGTGTCTTTGGAAGGGATTAGGGTAGATCCCTTCAAGGTTGAGGCAATACTTCGGTTGCCTCCCCCGTCATCTATTTGTCAACTTCAAAGTCGACAAGGAAAAGCTAATTTTCTTCGGATATTTATTGTAAATTATGTTGAAGTTACCAAAGGATTTATGAGATTGTTGAAGAAGGGAGTTCCATTCTTTTGGGATGACTTCGCTCAGCGCTCATTCGATGCTTTGAAAAAAGCATTGACCTCTGCTCCTTTATTGAGTCCACCTGATTATAGCAGGGATTTACTTTTGTATCTTGCAGCAGCAGAATCTACCATTGGTATGGTTCTGGCTCAGGAGGACGATGCTCTTGCAGAGCATGTTATATACTATCTTAGTCGAGGCTTGGTAGAACCTGAACTCCGGTATACTCTGATAGAGAAGTTGTCTTTAGCAGCTATTCATGTTGTACAGCGACTCAGACATTATATTATTCTACAAAAAACTTATGTTTTGGCAGCAGCCAATCCATTTCAGCTTGTTCTTAGTAGGCGAGTGATTGGGGGCAAATACAATAGATGGATTGTGATTTTGCAGGAATTTGATCTTGAGTTTATGTCTGCCAAGTCCAATAAATCTTTAGTTTTCACAGAATTAATCTCTGAGTTGCCTTGTGGAGAAGAGATAGTCTATGATGAATCCTTCCCGGATGAACATTTGTTTCTCATCCCTCCACAGGATCCTTGGTATGGAGATATCATCGTGTATCTTTAGACTGTGAAGTTACCCTCTACTTTTTCTAAAGATGAGCGTCGTAAGTTGCGTCACTTGGCTAAAAATTACTTGATTATTGGTGATGATTTACACCGTCGAGGGGTTGATTCAATCCTAAGACGTTGCTTAACTCTCGAATAAGCTGAGGCTGTGCTGAATGATTGCCACAGTGGAGCTTGTGATGGTCATTTATCTGGGCTTGCTACAGCCCAAAAAATCTTGCGTGCTGGATACTTTTGGCCTTCAATTTTCAAAGAATGTATGGAGTCGGTCAAAAATTGTCATCCGTGTCAAGTCTATACTCGAAAAATGCGCGCTCATCCAGCTCCACTTTTTCTGGTCATTACTATCGGTCCCTTTACAAAGTGGGTTATTGATTATACTACTTGTAACCCACCCTCAGCTAAAGGTCACAAGAACATTATTGTAGCAGTAAACTACTTTACGAAGTGGGTCGAGGCTATGCCACTTTTGGGAATGATGGTGAGACAACAGATCTTTTTATTTTCAACCAGGTTATTGCTCGTTTTGGTATTCCTAGAGAGATTGTCACTGATCATGGCCGTCATTTTCAGAATATCATGATGGCTCAGTTGGCTCTAAAATTAGGTTTCCGGCAGGAGCATTCATCTCTGCATTATCCTCAGGCCAATGGGCAAGTGGAAGCTGTGAACAAATCCTTGAATACCATTATTCAAAGGACAATTAATAAATCTCGATCCAACTGGAATATCATGCTATATCCTACACTTTGGGCATACAGGACGTCAATAAAAACTGCAACTGGCTTTACTCCGTTTCAACTAGTTTACGGGCTGGAATCCATATTTCCCATTGAATGTGAGATTCCTTCTCTTAAGTTAGCTGTTGAGCTTCTTCCTGACACTTCTAGTCTCGAAGAACGTTTTCTTCATCTGGAACATCTTGATGAGCAGTGTCGAGATGTCGCCACGATGAATGGGGCGCATAAGAAACGAGTCAAAGTTCAGTACGATAAGGCAGTCAAACCTAGGTTTTTCTCGGAAGGCGACCTCGTTTTGGTCTATGCCCAAGAGAAGGATGCCTTGGGCACAGGAAATTTTAAGTCTATGTAGTATGGCCACTTCATCGTTAAAAAATTCCTTAAAAAAGGAGCATATGCCTTGGTTGATTTTGAAGGAAATGAGTTGCCGGAGCCCAGAAATGGGCTCTATTTGAAAAGGTATTATGCCTAGGCTTCGGCCTGGCATTTTTCTTTTGTATATAGTTAGTTTTGTTTTGTACATATCTGGTTTTTTGGTCTTTGATGTGATGGTGATGTTTTTGATCTGCTTTGGCAGGTTGTGTCGAATGTCATGAGTCATTATGGTTTCGCCGATGGTGCTAGTAGACACACCCAGAACTTGGCTTTCGCGGCTTGGGTGATTCATCATCCATCCAGTCAGCTGTTAGTATCAAGAGGAATCTGCATTGGTCCTGCTTCCAATAATATAGCAGAGTACACTGTAGTTATTTATCTACTCTCGGAGGCAATATCTTTGGGTGTTGATTCATTGGTAGTTTTCTTGGACTCCCAGCTGGTGGTGTCACAGTTGAACAATACTTATCAAGTTCGAGATCCATTTTTACTCTGGTTTTTTTTTAGGGTACATTTGTTACAAAGATCATTTCAATTTTTAACATTCATTCATGTTCCTCGAGCAGAAAATTGGATGGCAGACTCATTAGCTAATCAAGCAATTGATTGGCATATTAATCATTCCATATAGTAAAATTTAATCATCAAAAACATCATGCATTTTTATACATTTGTCACATCACATCATAAATTGTTGTATATATATCATCATAGTGTTCAAAAAAATATACAAAATTTTGGATCCATAAGTCATACAAAATTTGGGCTTATGTCCGATCATGTTCAATATCAAAATATACAGTCGTCCGGTAATCATATCTATCTACTCCTGTGGTCCCTGCCCAAAATTCGTGTTCCTATAGAACACGATTGCAGTGGCGACTCGGCGGAATAATCGCACCCAGTCACGTGGTAATCCCACTACCCGTCTTTGGATGGCCTCAGGTAGATCTTCCACTGCAGCCATAGGCACTTGGCGATTTAAACCCTCCAAGTTCCTCTGTACAGCATGTAGGGTCCTGTCTGGGTCTACAGTATCCACCTCGCCTCTGCGGCATTTATGCCGTGGGTAGCCCTCAAGACGGACTGGTCCAATATCTGTATCATGATCATCATAATATTGTAAGTCATTTTGAATCCAATCAAAAACATGTTTTGTTTTCACATTTTTTCATATATATTGAAAAAATCATAAAAATCATATAATTTAAAAATTGCAATCTTACCGATTGCGCCCCATGCCGCGCCAGGTGGAAGGACGAGGTCTGGATCACCATGGAAATACATCCCGACATAGGGGTAGTCCTCCATGGCGATGACTTGTTCTCCCCACCATTGGAAGAACTCGTCGTCCCAGGTGGTTCAGGGAACTTCACTTCCCCCCAGTCTCTTCATCAGATCTGCCCATCGGGCAATTCTTGGGTCTCTTGGGCTGTTGATGGAAGAGATCACTTTGGGTGGAAGCCCAGGAATCTTCTCAAAGAATAATGTCATCAAGATGGTTCCATATCCCAAATTCTTTGTTTTCGATTTCCAGATGGAGGTCATTTGTTGCTTCATATTCATTAATAGAGTTGTGCACCAATCATATAGGTGAGCTAGGCATTCCACAACTATGCTCATCTGGGCCCTGGATGCCTGATGCAAGGAAGCAGATCCTTCTACCCTGCCGATGGTAAACAGGAGAATCTTCATGTATATATCTCTCAAATATTTTATAGAAATCTGAATCCCTACTTTTTTGGACCCCTCTACATAGTAGACATGGACATAGTCATCCACAGTAAGCCCGCTCAAAGGCTTGTTGTGCAAATCTACTGGGTCTCTCCTCCGTGAGAGCCCAGTAATGAAGTATATGTCTTCTACCTCTATGTGTATGGGCATTTGATCTATCACGAAGCAATCTTCCTCCGATTCCCAATAATTTACTAGCATTTCAAGTAACCAGACATTACTCTTCATATTTGGCATTTTGAAAAATTTGAGCAATCCACAATTTCGGAGAATATTGAGCGATTGTTGATATTGCATTACTTCATTGTCAATTGCACTATGCTCACATTCCCTCCAGGTGATAGTCATCCTAAAAAAATTCATTCATTTGTCCATTAGAAACGCTTTCTTACATTTCGAGTTGCGCATAAGTGACTTACCCTGTACACAGTCGCGTATATACGCGGCTTGGTCCATACGAACCCACATATGCGCAGAGCCCTAAATTAAAACAAATATTTCTACAGTGAAATTTCCAAATTTTAACTCTATTAATGGACAAAATTGATAATAATGATGGATTAAGAACTTACCTGACTGATTCGGCGAAGTTTGATCACTGATTTCTCCTGTTCTAACGAAAGAGGGTTTTTCTCCAGAGCTCTTTTTTCCAAACCAGCAAGTAACAATGAACCAAATGTGAGGTAACATGTGTATTTATGCCCAGAATTTGAAATTTTTTGCAAAAATTTGTTATTATTATTTTTTCAATCCATCTTAAGCTGCATAACCCGGATGCTTGTAAGTGCCCAGATTGGTATATTTTCAGGTACATTTTGATGAAGTTGACATTTTTCTGGTTTTTGATCCATGACTGCTAACCTGTCATGGCAGGTATATGATCTTCACTGGCATACAGGTTAGGGAATCCACTTTCCATTGCATTTTTCATACTAGCCTCCATTATGATCACTTGCCATAGGGTCGATCCCATCAGGTCATGAGTATTTCACCCATTTCACTCGCCAATTTTTAATCATGACTTGGTGGTAGAGCCTTCCTTTACATGGGCTTCCTAGTTAGTTCCTCGCTAGCACTTGTTGCCCATGCTGCGTTTTATGTAGGCTCGGGAGTCCTCTTTAGTCCCGCCATGACTTACGTGTTGAAGCTTCATTCTTCTTCTTCTTCACTATCATTTTTCTAGCTATTACCCTAGAGGCTCCCTGGTGTTGTTGAGTTGTACTACTGCATTGCATATTGGCTACTTGTTTATCCTGGCCTTTAGCCGGCTTCATTTGGACTCGATGTTTAAGCCATCTTTTGACCTTGACTGTCTGTACAAGTTAACCATTGCATGCACTTAGCTATCACGACTTGACACCCTTTTTTCCCATGGATGGAACATTCCTTTGAGTATCGCTTACCAGTTTCTGCCACCTTGCATTGAGCATAGGATCGTTCCTATCCCAGGAACTAGTGCATCTGTTTCTTGATACTCGTTCTATCCATTATACCATAGCATTATTTTATTCTTTTTCAGGCTTATTATATGAAAAAGACAAAAAAATCAAATATAACAAAAAGAGCGGGAACGGGATATAACTTCATAATTTGATGGCAGTACAGTGTCAGTTTGTCGCCCTTGAACAAAGCATATACACTTATATATTTCCTTCATTTGGGATGGTTTTAGTTTTGACTTAGGTTCAGCCTTTACCTTGTTTCACTGGTCAGTCCTCCCCCGGTTGGTTATCTCTTCCAATCATATGGAGAGTTTGTTTTGCCTCCTGCATAACAGACTTATACAGTGTCACTTTTTACTGCCATGGTCATCACGAGTCGTGCTTTTGTTCAAGGGAAGTTTAACCAGAGTCGGCCATTCTGCGGTGTCTCTTGACTCATTATTCAGTCGGCCTTCCCGGTCTTGTCAGTATCATGTTCTATCACATCAGATGTTTTGATCTTCCGCTCGTGCTGGTTTGAGAAGGTCCCCATTGACTTCTTGCCGGCGGGTTTGTCTCTTATCGACTACGACACATTGCTCTGAGAGCAAACCTAGAGCCGCACCTTGGGCCTATTTCCATTATTGATAGGTGACCTCGTGCTTAGCATTTGATCATCATCATGGGTCTTTGACTGAGTGGTTTCCCCTGTGTTCGACGTCAGCACACATTATCAAACTTGGGATTCGTGCAGTACCTTGATTTCCATTTGACCCTATCGGTGGATTTCTCGCCTCTGTGTCAGCTTTCATTATTGGTTGGTTCAGAGGGTTTCTTCCGTGCGCTAGCTTCATCTTGTGCACGTCAGAAACGTACTTCGGTTTTGGTTCCATCACTCTACTTTGTCCGATTCCTTCCAAATCTTGGCCTGCGGGTTACACTCGCGCTGGACTGATGTGGGATGCCTTAATGCCTTCCTTCCAGCAGATCTTTTCCCATCAACTCCGACTCATTGCTCTGGGAACAAGGTCTAGAGTCTTTTTGTCAGTACCTTAGGGTTTGCAGTCATCAGTGGCAGACTCTTCGCTATCGACAGTGGGGATTCATCATTGCCTCCTGATTGGTAGATTCTTTCAAGTGTTCGACTTCAACTCATTCATTCACACTTGTTAGATTGTACTGGGGCACCTTGACACTCATTTTCATTATCGGTGGGTTGTCTCGCGTTTGTTAACGGTATACATTATTGACCGGTAATCAAACGATTTCTCACATGGTCGACTTCAGCTCATTTATTCCCATTGTGTAGAATTGTGCCATCGAGATCGGTGAAGACCTCGGGTTGCATCAACATTTTTCGGTTCACTTTTGACAGTCCATTCAGTTTCTGCCAGTGATGCCGTCCACCTTTATATGTTGCAGTGTCAGTACAGCAGCATCCTATATGTTGGCTCCCGAGTTGCGTGATTGTACCATGTGTTCCACCCCTTATGATTTGGTACCTGGAGATTCAATTAATTTTGTGATCAGACATCCATTTTCAGTATTATTGATTAGTTTGATATATGTGATACTTGGAAATTGATTCCGACTTGTACTTCCGGTCTGTGCTCAGATGATTCATTGTGTACTTTCAGTTCAGCTATACTTGTATACATTTTGGATCTATTCTGTACTTTCTATATGGATATATTTTTTACTGAGCATGGGTATGCCCGCCTCAGACATGAGCTGACTCTCTATTTTCTTTCATTGGTTTTTGGCAGGCTAAAATCTGGTGAAGTCCTCTCCTATCCTTGCGAAGTTCTTTCTATGCACATAATACATTTCGGCCATCATGTACCCCTTCTGACCTCATATATTAGGGGGCATCTGTTATAGCATCATTTTTCACCCTCATGTGATTCATGATTGTCTCTTTGGCCTTGGGCACCCATTCCCACAGACTTGAATAAAGTTCATAAAAAACAGTGTTTAAAATCCCATACGCGGGTATGCCCAGACTTTTCTGCGTGTATACGCGAGTCCAGAGATACTTTTCCGCATATGCCATTAAAATCATTAAAAAATATATAAAAATCCTTCATAAAAAACAATGTTTAAAATCCCATACGCGGGTATGCCTAGACTTTTCTGCGTGTATACGCGAGTCCAGAGATACTTTTCTGCATATGCCATTAAAATCATTAAAAATATATATAAAAATCCCTATTTTCGAGGCTGGGTTGATGGTTATTCCCGTAATTCAACCACCTCAGCCCATGGCCAACTTTTTCTAACAGATTGAAACTACTTTGAGGGAGCATAAAATCCCCTCATTTGCATGGCCTAAGGGAGAGAGAAAATTATAGACATTATACTCTGTTGGAGCCCAATTCAAGTCTGATTTCCCATGCCTCCTGCACTTCCCAGATTTTTACAGGAAACCCTTGTTTCCTGGAGATGTTCATCAGCTTATATGTCATCTCGTGTGCACAAGTCTTGAAAGAATCCTAGTGAGGCAAGGGCGGGACGGATCCAGACGACGGTCTGTTCGAAGATCGTGGAAGGATTCAGGTGATCTCTCCACCTTTCTATTATTGTACATGTTGTTCGTAATGAAGAAGAACCATCTTGTTTCCGAATTCACGTGTTAATATCTGCTTGCATATGTGAAAAGATTGTTAATTAAACATTTATTATTGTTTATATGATGTTTCACATGGATTACACTGACATTTAGGAAAGATATATGTTGTACAACTAGATTTCCGTGCATGTCTCTTCTTGATTTCCAGGTTGAAGAGGAAGAAGGGTTGCTGGGGGTTTGGACCCTGCGGGATCTACATCAAACGTAGGATCTACAAGTGAGTTCTACAATCTATAATATCTAGTTTTTAGCATACAAGTGTGGTTGTGTGAGTCCTTCTTGAATAGCATGCCCTGATCTGTGGAGGTTTTTGACCCAACGACCTCTAGGGAGTTATTTCCCGAAACACTCAACTTATCACAAGAAATGTTTGCTGATTTACCTCAGATATATTCAGCTCTGTTCAATAGCATCTCTTTGTGCTCCTCTCTTCCTTATCTTCTCTGCCTCAATATTTTGTGCTTTTCCTTCTCTATCCTTCCTCTCTCATTCTTTCACTTATGCATATCAAATTATATATATAGAGTTCCTCACATCACTGTTCGTATTCCACAAGGAATTTGGAGTGAACAGCCATGACTCTTTGACTTATGTCTTCTCATTCCTTTGTCCAACTCATTTAAAATTATAACAATATGTACAAATTTCAATATTACAGTGGGAGTTTTTTCTTTTCCTTAGGATACTTGCCTTTGCATCACAAACAATATAAAAAAAAATATTTACATTTTCAGTTACACATTTCAATTCCACTCAGCTCCTTTTCTAAAATTTGGCTTTATTGGATTTGTC
>CM076573.1:434962206-435029151 GCA_034641835.2 Pinus albicaulis | reverse complement strand
ATAACACTCAAATTTAGAACATATTAAAGTTTATGGAATACTTAAGAAAAGAACATGAACAATTGAAAGTATACTTCATTGATATAGCTCAACACATGAATCCTGTAAAGAAGTTTGTTTATTACTTGTCCGTCTATCAACTGGAAATGGTACAATAACCGTTAGGTAATAGATCAATCAGCTACGGAAATGTTCAGAAATCCACACTAACCGACCATTGATACTTCAAATGATGAAGTATTTATACAACATATTACAAAAATTATCATGTCAACTGACTAGGATTTATTATAGGGAAATAGATATCTTTATGAAAAAATATAGTGACACCTAGTAACAGATTGATATCCGGCTCTTTATTCTCTGATTGCTGTCATCTATTTGTTTTGTTCATGCTTTCTTTCTTTCATCTTTCTTTATTTCATGCTGTCTTTCTTTCGTCCTTATTATCTAGTCACACAATTTCTCCCACGTTTCTTCATCTGGAAGTTTTATTTTCATCATCCTCCAGTAAATTTCATTTTCCTCTGTATATTTGGAAAACGTGGGTTTATTCACAAAAAGGTGATTTACCTCATGCTGGAGGTAAAAGAAGTTCTCTAAATTTTGAAGGAGTACTTTTCCTGTGGGTACGCCCTTCATCGCTGAACTGTTGGAAGTTTCTTTGGCTACTTCCCTCATCTTCTTATCATAGTATTCATGTATCATGAGTTTATCATTGATTACTAAAGGAATAGGTAGACCTTTCTATCTTAATACATCAAACTTGTTCATAAACCTATTCACTGGAATTTCCATTGTTTGACATTTGTCCTCAAGCTGTATCATTAGATTTATCTTGGAAATCACTTTCTTCACCTCTAAGATAGTTTCTATTATGTTAGTTATCACAAGTTCTTCTAATTCATACTTGTTTTTGGAATTCAAAAATTTAATTATTTTAGAGGCTTCCTCTGGTTTCTTTCCAAGATCTGCTTTGAACTTTTGAATTACATTACCATCTTTCTTTACCAAGTCATTCTGCTCAAATATGATCTGTATAGAAGGCCAAATATCATTAACTGAGTTAATGATATTGGCCCACAACTTTTTTTTTCCTTGGGATAAAGGTTATTTTAGTGATAGATCTTTTTCTAACTTGTGGATTCTTTCAGTTAATCTATTTTCCTTCTGTACTTATTCTTGATACATTACTTATACCAACTTCTTTCCATCTTCTAAACTCTTTACTTTTTATTTGAGCTTGTTAATTTCTGTATTTTGAATGGACATGTATTCCATTTCTTTGATAAATTTGCTGGCCTCATCAGTGGGATGGGATGTTGGTATTGTTGATGTATTTGCTAGAACTTATGTTGTTACTGGAGCTGTTGTAGAAAATGGAGTTGATGTAGAAGCTATAGGAATAGAAGTAATGGGAACTACTTCCATGTTGGCTTGTTTTTCCTTCACAAGTTTATCCATTTATGTTTCCATTTATTTCAGTTGAGCTATCAACTGAATGATGAGATTCATCATTTCATCCTTTTGATTATCAGTTTCCAAAACCTCTTTGGTTTGTGGATGCTCTGTAGTTGGTAACTTCAACTGTTTCTTCAGTGCAACTATGTCTGCATTCTTCTTCTTTATTAGTTCTTCTGCTACTTTTGCATATTTTGGATTATAACCAACTTCCATTACCAAATATTCAAGTGATTTTATCATGTTATCTTTTTCTTGTTGTTGGGGCAAAATAACTGCTTGTCATTTAATTTGTCAACCCAGGGGTTTCGTAAGCTTGTGAAGCATGCGTGCAATGCATGCGCTAAAAATTATCTTTCAGTTTAGATCAATCTAACTACAAAATAATGAAAACTAATTCATCTAATATATGAAATCAAATAATGAAAATGAAATTCAACTAACCTATGAAATCAAGTAACGAAAAGAAATGAAACAAATTCAAAAGAAAATATAGCGTGCAATCACACTTGTGGGAATTGAAATTTAAATCTAAGAAAGAATTTCAAAACATGTAAAGGAAAAAAAATAATGTATATTTAGTTACTTCCAACATTCAATTATAAAGTGTGACCTTCTTGATATGGTGTTAAGTAACTAATTACACCCAATGATCTAGAAAACCAAGTAAAGTATGCAAAAGGTAACTTAGTAATTTCATTCATAAAACATTCAATCATTCATTCTTAAAATATGATTAAATCAATCTCACTGGAGTGGTATTTAAGAATATTAGTGATGAGACTAAGTGAGGATCTGAAATAAAAATGTGAAAGCATGTAAAAATCACTGTAAACAACTAATTTATATTTGAATTTCTGCAACATTCAATGTGAAGTATTACCCTCTTGAGATGCTATGTGAGAAGTCAATTATGCCTTAGTTTCTAAATTCCTAGAATGCAAATAACAATGTGCAAAGTAAATTCAATCACTGTATGAATTAGATATTTAACCATTTAGTTTAGGATCATCATTTTGAAATGGATTTTGAAAACATCCGTTGACACAATTGATTGATAATTCTATTCTAAGAAAACAAATGATAGAACTGTAAGGGAAACTATATAACTGTGAGCTCTATTGCTTCAAACTTAATTCAATTGGAAAATAAATAAATTTATCCTATTGAAATGTTTTTAGAAAAACAAATATTACACAGTTATTCTAAAACTAATACTAAGAAAGAAAATAAACTTTAATCTATAAAAGCAAGTAAATCTCACACATTTTAGGAAGCTGATCTAAAAGTATGAGAGATGGTAAATTGAGATGTTCCATATGTACGCAAAACCAAATCAAAATGAAGGAACATTCATGAGTAAGGTGCCACAATCTAATTCTGTATTCAAAGCTTGCACATAACTCTAATTTTACACATGATTTGATAGGAGAAAGCTTCCCCTATTTATACAAAAAATGAGAATCTATCTCATTAATGGGAGTCCATGAATATCTCCCTATATCTCTAGAGTTACAATCCAAATATGAAGTGATAAGGAACATGTATTCTTAGAGTTACAATAGAAATAGGAAATGAGACACATATCCTTATGATCCCATGATCTTCTCCATCCAAATTCGAATTTGGCCTTAGGAGGCCACATAAGGGTCTCTTGGAATCTTTATTTTGACCTACACATGGCAACAAACTCATTCCACTTGTTAGGTATTAGTATGTGAATATTATTTTCTAATTTTTAACCACAAATTCACTTAAAAATACTAGGAATTAATAAAGTTTGGAAAAACCTAAATGTAACACAATAGTGGTAATGGTAAGGTAAATGTAATGAAATGGAGGTGGAGTGAAGGTGATAATATGGAAATGTAAGTGAAAATGTAATCGAAATGAATAACAATTTCAAGGCCCAACATACCTCGCAACTGAAGCTATTGTATGTCCTCATGCAATCTATTAAATTAATTCTTTTTTATCCTTTGAGCTTTGGCTTAACTTTGCATGATATCATTTGATAACTTCATACTTTTGCAAAGTCTTTTAGTTGAATTGCAACATGGTTGGTTCTTGTGTTTCAACCATATTTTGTTGTTGCATTCAATTTTGATTTTTGAACTTTGCATAATGATAATTTGATTATTGTTTCAAAGTATATTTCTATTGGATTGCACATGGTTGGTTCTTGTGTGACAACCATGATTGTGCTTGTATCCAATTATCTTTTTGAGTACTTTTGAAAAGCCATTGTATGCTCATAATAATAATGTAATAGTTAATATCTTTTGAAAGTATGTGGAATTTTGAATGTGGTATGAATGTGGAAAAATGTGAATATGAATGTATCCCCCCCCCAAACTGATGGTATTGGAAATTTGTGAAATGAAGAAAAGAAATGTTTTTTCCAAAAATTATCATTCTATCTGTTCAAGGAATTCTGTGGTAAAAAGTTAGAAAATGACATACCTTAACTTACCCTTTAGAAATGGATGAGCTGCATGTGTGGTGGCTACAAAATTCTAATCATAATCTTCTTCAAGTGGTTGTACAAGTTATGTATGAAAGAGTCAAGATGACTTTTTATTGCTTCTACTAAAACTGTTGAAATTGCTGCAAAATGGTGGCTGCAAAATTCCAATAATAATCTTCTTCACGTGGCTGTACAAGTTATGTATAAAAGAGTCAAGATGACATTTTATTTATTCTACTAAAACTGCTGAATTTGCTGCAAAATGGTGCTGATTCTGCAACTGTCCTTTGATTCTGCAGTTGTAGAATGGTGCTGATCTGTTGTGGCTGCATATATTCTTCATTTACGTCAAAATGCTAAAAATGATAATCTTCATGTCTTCAAAACTCGTTGGCATAATTCCTGCTACGTGAATAGATGTTTTGATGTCGAACATTACATGAAATTGTTGACTTAGTGGCCATTAATGGATGCCACTAGTCAACACGAGAACTCTCACCATTAATGACAATGAGAGTCAAGATGCCCAAACACATCTTGTTAGGTACGAAAATTTTTGCTGTTGTCAAGTACCTAGAAGATCCAATGAACAAGGAACATTAATGTATTCCCATTGTTTGTCAGCAAGAAGACTTGCCATTAAGGCATGCAAGCCTCAAGGTGTTTTTGTAAGGATTTTAGACTCAAAGGACTATGGGTTCAATAATTTGCATTGAAGCAAGGTTTATTTGCGAAATGAAAAGGATAGGAGAAGGAAAATGGAAATGGAAGATGAAAATGGAAAATAACAATGGGAAATAAGCATGTAAGTGAGCTTCTTGCTTTACTTGTGGGTTAGGAGTAGACAAAGAGTAATGGAAAGTGTATGTGAATAAAAATGAACAACTAACACTTGCTCAGAAAATAACTGTGGCTTGCTTTTAATTTCTTGGTTGGCTTTATAAAAGGGAGGAAAGGTAATGATCTTTATGGATATGGACATGGACTTATTCTTATGTTTCTCATGAAATTGGTCCTTTGAAGACCAATTGTGCCGGAAAATTGGTTTCCTTCAATGATCATTCGATCATCCCAAACCTACAAAAAAACTCGACATAAAGAATATAAGTGCGTTAAAAAAAAATGGCCAATTCCTCTTTGATTCTTACACAAAATTTGAATGCCAAAATAAAACAGATTAAGGAAAATCAAAAGTGTTATATTCATTCCAATTCATGATATTGATAACAATCCATTTTTAAGAAATAACCATGAAAAATAAATAAACTCCCTATTGTCGGATGACTTCATGCAATGTGCTCAGTAATATGATTAGCATGACAAATATTCGCTATGTCCTGCAAGTTAAAGCTTCATAGAAAAATACACAACAATAATATTTTTAATGTTAAATATTGAGAAATCATCTAAATTATCTTCCAATTGTTCTGCAAGTCATTATTATATCTGTCAAATTGAATCGTCATCTATGTTGCAACATTTTTATTTTTATTATTTTATTATTATTTATTTATTTATTTTTAATTATTTATTTATTTATAGGATAATGTTTTTAGAGATTCCATGATCCAAATTAAATCTAATATATATATATATATATATATATATATATATATATATATATAATGATGCAATTGATGGATGATCTATTATGTTGGAAAAATGCCAAGTGGAATTGAGCATGTGAAATTTGCCACAACTCTCTCAACTGAGTTATTATTATTATTATTATTATTTATTTATTTTTAATCATGAAACACCTATGTGTCTAAAATAAAATCTATTAAAATAAATTGGACTCTTAAACCACATGCCATGTGGATTAGAGTTTGTTATTAACTTGGATTCTTCTTCTTTCAACTTGCCATGTTTAAACAATTCAAAACAAATGATTTTTCCCTCACGCAATCTGCAAAACAAAGCTCCGAAGAACCCTGAATTTCTCCCAAATGGCTGTGAATTTTAGCAAATTTTTATACGGTTATCTAATTCACCTCGTTCCCGAAAAAACCCATATTTTATTTTTTCTTAATTCGCGTTTGTATGCCTAGAAAATGCGTTTTAAAATTGGGTGGTCTTAACAGTTACACATTTCTAGCAATTTCGTTTTCTGGAAGTTACTTCTGCAACAAAATAAAATTGTTGTGGTTTGATTTTTTTATTTGTAGGTTTTGATGTTTAATGGCTTGTCTCTCACAGAGAAGTTTATATTGATCACCCTCATTCCAATTACTTGCAATGGAATTTCCAATCTTCTCTTCTTCAACAGTTTGCAATCTTCTCTTCATCAACAGTCTGCAATCTTCTCTTCATCAGCAGTTTCTTCATTTGATACACTTTCATTGTCTGTCTCTGCAATTGAATCTATAATATTCTCTTCATCAACGGTCTGCAATCTTCTCTTCATCAGTAGTTTACAATCTTCTCTTCGTCAAAAATTTCTTCATCCGATACACCTTCATTTTCTGTCTCTGCAACTTTTAAAATCAATTTCTAATAACTGTTGCTTGAGGAAGATTGATTTGTGATCCGAATGTAAAACCCTCTTCCCACATTTACCCTAGTAACCGACAAACCATTGTGAATATGTGACAAGAGGGTACTATAATGATATTCAACCTCTTAGGTGACCTTAATGAAGTGGAAGTGACTGAAACATAGCATATAGACCTTGTACAACAATAAAAACTCCCCCACGAGGTAACCCATCCATCCATACCTCTTACCCCTGGGTCACATTGACCTTTTGACCTCTTTTAACCATAGACGTAGGCATAGACTTGCATGAAAACATACATGAGGCTATAAATATAGACATAACACAACATGCTAGTGTCCAGGGCCCCAATTTCTCAGTTATGTGCCAACATCGCCGAGAATTAAGCCACCTTTTCAGGCCCAGAACCGAGTTCCCTACCTAGAAATTTATGAAAAGTTCAAAGATGATAAATGACAACATGAAAATGATAAGGAAGTAATCACATCAATAATAAATCATCTGGACCCCTCCTCGCCATGACATGCATTTTTTCAAACATGTCACAAGCATGAACGCTATAGGTATAAACAATAGAATAGAGAAAATTGTCCTCTTACTTATCTGAGAATCGCTAAGGAGCATTTCTCCCCTACATCATTAGATTCCATACAATATATTTGACCAAATATACATTTTGAATTCATTTACCCCATCAAGATTTAGCCTTGATAAAATTACTTGATGGCTTTGAGGCAGATATGTCTTATTAGCTAAGAGAAAGAAACTTTGCAACTTTAGAAGAAGTGAAAAGAGATGATGTGAGTGTGGAGGCTAATTTTTTAGCTAAAAGAGCTAGGATGAGAACAAAGAGGAGGGTTAAAATGAAAGAGGAACCATCAACATCTTCTTCTAATGATAAGATAGATTCTTTGGTTAGAATAGTAGAGAGAATGATGTAGAGAATCATTCTGACAGATAGAATTACCCCAAGAGAAATTCAACCCGGTCCTCAAAACCGAAACCAAAATATTAGGAGAAACACAAATTAAACAAAGGGAACAAAAGGGACCATACCATCAAATTAGACCTCCTTTCCAAGAAAATTATGATGACGATGAAGGTGAAATAATTGAAGAGGTAGATGAAAATAAAATAAATATGATGGGGATGAATGATGATGATACAATATTTACTACTCAAGAGGAACACAAAATTTTCCTGCTCTCTCAGAATTCTATCATTGAATTTCACAGGGTTTTGAGAATGCTATCATGGAATTTCACAGATAATATAACCTTAGGAGTAAGAAAACCATAGATTCCCGTGCTAAGAAAGCCTCTCATACCCATAGTAAGAAAAAATATGATACTCCTACTAAGAAAACCATAGATACTCTTGCTAAGAAAATTGTTGAAGCTTCAGGTAAAAGGATAGTAGAAAATCCTACTAAAAAGATAGTTGAGAATAATTCAAAAACAAAACAGACAGATATTCCAACCACTAGTCAAAAAAAAGAGCATATCCCAAAAGGTGTTGCTAATAAATCAGATTTCCTAAATATGAGTAAAGTTCAGACTTCCTTCAACATTGAAAATGAGTTAGAAAACTCAAAATACCTATCCCACTAACAAAGCTAATGAACAATAATGTGTATAGATCTCAGCTAATGAAAGCTCTTAATATAGGGGAAAATATAGATATAGTCAATTTGAATGATAACCAACCTGAACTTTTATTTGGACCAGAAGTAGATGACAAGCCTCAAGAAGGAGGTGTGCCTCCCTTCTATGTTAGCCTAAAAATTCATGACAATTTTTTTCATAATGCTATGCTGGATTCAGGTGCTTCACATAACTTAATGCCTAAGGTTGTCATGGAGAAATTAGGAATTGAAATTACTAAACCATACAAGGATTTATACTCTTTTGATTCCAGCAAAGTGATATGATTAGGTCTTATCAAATATTTGTGTGTTAATTTGGTACAAATTCTAGCCAAAAGTTTGGTGATGGATATAGTGATTGCAGATATACCCCCGAAATATGGCATGATGTTGTCAAGCTCATGGGGAGCTAAGTTGCAAGGAAACATATATATGGACATGACCTTTTCTACTATACCAATTTTTGGTCAACAAAGGAGATTGTATAGGGAGACCTTGATGAAGTTCATGGTAAGTAGCCAAGATAAGCCACACAACTATCCTCTTTACTCTGTCCATTCAGACCTGGACTCATTCATTATCTATAATGATGGGGACATCAACACTCAGATTTCCAATTCAGAGATTGATATCTGTGAAATAGATGAAAAACAAAAAAAAATTTAGTGGAACATGAAACACCTTATGAACCTCTTTGGAATATGTACTTTGATGGAGCTTGTAGCAAAGAAGGTTCTGAAGCAGGAGTTTGGGTTTCAAACTCAGGAACTAATTATGTCAAAGGAAATTCATACAAGATTAACTTCCAATGCACAAATAATATAGTTGAGTATGAAGAATTAATTATAGGATTACAGATACTGAAAAACTTGGTTCTAAAATAATTTCCATTCATGGGGATTCTGAGCTAATAATAAAATATATAAAAGGGAAATATTGTTCAAAACATCCTAGATTAAGAGAATAGAGAAATGTTGTTCTCGATTTTTGGAGTGTTTTGTGGAATATGACCTCTCCGTGTTCCATAGAAATCAAAATATTCTTGCTTATAGTCTTTCCTTTTCTACTAGTACCTGTACAATGCCTCATCTCAATCGTCAATACACAGTGGAAGTAAAACACAGGCAACTGTCCCAGACAATGTTAGATATTGGCAAGTCTTTGGCAATGATAAACAAATTGAAAATTTTCTGCAATCCAAGGATGAGTTTGAAGAAGAAGTATAGATGTAGAGTGTGATTTAGAAGATAATATAGTTGTACATTCTTATTTATAAAACCAGCTAGACAATCATGTAAACATAAATGTAAATGAAGTAGAACTGTTTGAAATAGATCAAGAAATAGAGGAACTAGAAATACTCCAATTAAAATATAATGTTTTACCTAGAAGATTGGTTCCATTAGAAGAGTTTTTTGAATTTAATGATGTATCCAAGAAACCCAAGATTGAGCCCACATGAGTAGATGTAGAAGAATGAACATAGGTAGTGAAAAAGACCCAAAAATGATAAAACTGTCTAAATCATTACCACCTACTGAGAAGCAGAAATACATTGCTCTGTTCTAAGAATTCACTGATGCGTTTTCTTGGAGTTATGAAGATCTAAAATCTTATGACACCAGCATAGTACAACTCAAAATTCCCATTAAAGAAGATCAAAAACCCTTTAAACAAAAACTCCGAAGAATAAACCTAGTACTACTGCCTTTAATTGAGAAAGAAATAAAAAAAAATGTATGATGCTAAGATCATAGTACCTCTTAGGTACTCTAAGTGGGTTTCCAATATAGTACCAACAAGGAAGAAAATAGGTGAAATCAGATTGTGTATAGATTTTAGAAACCTCAATAAGGTCTCACTAAAGGAAAATTGCCCTTTACCTAAAATTGATCACATTTTGCAAAAGGTAGTTGGCTCCAGTAGGATTTCTTTGTTAGATGGTTTCTTGTGTTACAACCAGGCTTTGGTTCACCATGATGATCAGGATAATAAAAATTTTACTACTCCATTGGGTACCTTCATGCATGTGAAGATGCCTTCTGGGTTAATGAATGTTGGAGCCACATTTCAAAGAGCAATGGATATTGATTTTGATGATGAAATTGGCAGATTTATTGTTATATATATGGATGACATCATGGTTTATTCCAAAAATGATGAAGAGCATTTGTTACAATTGAGAAGAGTTTTTGAGAAGTGTAGGAAGTTTGGAATTTCACTCAACCCCAAGAATTTTTTTTTTGGGCTTGACTAAAGAAAACTTCTGGGGCATATCATTTCCAAAGAAGGTATTAGGATTGATCCCAGTAGGATTGAAGCCATATGAAAATAAGTCATACTAGAAATACAAATAACTTCAATCATTTATTGGTAAAATAAACTTTCTAAGAAGATTCATCCCCAACATGGCCGAACTCCTCAGAAACATAACAAACATGCTAAAGAAAGACATAGAAATAAGGTGGAACATTGAAGCCATGCAATCATTTGACCAAGTGAAACAAGCTCTGACAAAAGAACCAGTCTTAATCAGGCCTGAATTCACCAAGGATTTTATAATATTTCCATTTGCATCTAAACACACTATTGTAGCAGTTATTTTACAGAAAAATAATGAAGGATATGAGCAACCCATTTCTTTCTTTATCAAAGCTCTAAGAGATGCTACATTGAAAACAAAACATTGTGGAAAAACAAGCATTTTCTCTAATAAAGACAATTAAGGATTTCAAAGTATATATTCTTCATTCTCACATAATTGATTTTGTACCAAATTCCGTGGTTAAAGATATCCTGACTCAAAATGGACCAGATGGTAAAAGAGGTAAGTGGATTGCCATCATTATTGAATATGACATTGAAATTAAACCCACCAAGCTCATTAAGGGACAGGGACTAGCCAAATTAATTGCTAAGTCTAATTTTCATGCCTTGGATATTAATTTTGTAGCTGCATTAGATGATCAAGAGGAGCAGGCAACTCCACAAATAGATGAGGATTTTACAACCTCACCTTGGTATGTAGACCTCTTTTTTGTATTATTCAATTTACAAGCTCCTCCTGGTTTGAATAAGACAAAGGATAGATTTCTTAAGCTAAAGGCTGTAAAATTTTGTATCTTAGATAACATTTTATATTGGAAAGATTTTGGTGGAATTTCACTAAAATTTTTATTGAAGGATGATGCAGAGAAAACTATGCAAGAATTTCATGAAGGACACTGTGGTGGTCATTTGTATTGGAAGATCCTAGCCAACACTTTTTCATGATGTCCACAAAAAAGTTACCTCCTGCTACAAGTGCCAAATTTTTGAAGGAAAGAGAAAACTACTGCCCCTACCCTTCAAAACTATATCCATTGAAAGACCTATCCAACAGTGGGTTTGGATTTCATTGGATAAATACATCCACCATCCTCAGCCAAACACAGATGGATCCTCACAACCACTTACTATTTCACCAAATGGATTGAGGCCACACCCTCAAGACAAGCAACTTATGCTGCGATTATCAAATTCCTAGAAACCAATATACTGTCAAGGTTTGGATGTCCAAGTAAGCTTATCACAGATAATAGATCAACTTTTAAGTCAAAGAAAATGGTAGATTTCTGCAGCAAATATCATATCACTCTAGGACATTCAACTGCTTATTACCCTCAAGGTAATGGGTTAGCTGAATCTTCAAATAAAAGTTTGGTTAACATTATCAAAAAGTTGCTAGAAGACAAAAAAAAGTCATGGCATAAAAAGTTGATAAATGCACTTTGGGTTGATAGGATCACCACAAAGAAATCAATTGGCATGTCACCATACCAATTGGTTTATGGAATGGATGTTGTTTTCTCATCTTCTTTAGGGGTTCCAGTTATGAAAATAATACAGCAGTTGCAAGTTGAACCAATTGATACTTAGAGAAGGATGAATCAGACCATTCGGCTGCAACAATATAGAGAATAAGTCTATAAAAAAACACAAGTTATCCAAGAAAATGCCAAAAATATTTTTGACAGAAGAACTAAGGAAGATGATCTTCAGTTGGGTGACAATGTTTTAAAGTGGGATTTAAGAAGAGAAGATAAAGGAAAACAAAAAAAGTATGATAATATGTGGAAAGGGCCATATATCATTTATGCCTTCAGAGGTCATAATGCATTCTTCCTCAAATAATTGGATGGAACAGAGGTACCTGGTGGACCTGTGAATGGCAGGATGCTGAAACATTATTTCTCACAAGAATAGAAGTGTTTCTTAAATATGTTTATTGTAAATATCACTCCCTTTACTATTTTGATTGGGTGACCTATTGACAGAAGTTGAAGCCCATAAAGAAGGCCCTAAGCTCCTGATTGATGTGCCACCATAATTACTACAACCAAAAAAAGAAATCAAATGTAGACATTTCTGAGGCAGAATTCAATGCTACTAGTTACACATTCTTGGCACTTCCTAAAAAAGTGTCATCCCAAGCTAGAGCCAATGTTAGGGTCCTATAGTTTATAGGATCACAAGGTGATTAGATATATGATATTGTAAATAATATTTCATTTTGAAAATGATTTCCCCCAAAAAAAATATAAAAGAAAATTAAAAGAGGGTGTTTAAAAATAGAATAAAAAAGAAAAAAGAAAAAGAAAAAGAATAAATAGAGAAAGAATAAAAAATAAATATGGAAACCCCATAAAAGAAAATAAAAAATAGAACTAAAAAAGTTGCAAATATAAATGCAACTACTTAATAGATAGTTTGATTTTGGTTAAATAAAATGAAGGTTGTGTGCAGCTTGTTCAAAATGCCACAATCGTTACTCATTGTTTGGATCATACAGTTCAATCATGGCCAAACAAGTTTAAATTTTTGTTAATTAGATTAGTGAATGAGGTTAGCCAAACTGTTTAATATTGGCTAATGTTAGTTACGTAGATAAATAATGTTGATTCAAATTTTTAAGCTGAATCAATAAAATAATAAATGGTTAGGATATAGTAGGCCTTTGATTTTTTGAAAAGAAATAAAAACAAGGGTCTACAAGTCCAAATGCACCCTTTGGAATGAATAAAAAGGTTAGTCTTAGGATTAGGAGAAAGTTGAAGTCAAAAGGGTAAAATGTGGTTAATTCTACTTAAAAGTCTCATTAGTGCATTTTTATCCTAAGTCAAAATTATGAAAATATGTGCTATAAGCCTTTTGTTTGAGTTTATTATGTTTATATCCAAAAATTACAATGTAAAGGTTTATCCAAAATTTCTACAATGAAATAATGTTTGCAAAAGACAAAAAAGTGTTTTTCGCTTTCGATTAAGACACACACACTTAAAAACCGCCTGATTGCCACCAACTCAGGTCTATGACTAACATTTCTTTTAGCTCCCCCCGCCATCCTACCTTTATCACTAGGGGGGGGGGGGTGGGTTTAAAAATATGGTTTTACTCCCGTCAGTCCCACACGATGTGTCACCTCTACAACATTTCGCACCCCCCCTCACAATACCACTTACCGCTTCGACCCCCCTCCGAAATCTACCTAACCACCCTCCTTTCCCACTCACCCTTCCCACGTGCTCCCCTCCACTGTTGTCCTACCGCATGGCTATAACTGTTAGCACATTAAATTTTTCCTGGGTTACCATTCAAAACTACAACGAATCCGTGCCCCCAGCGGAAAAATCACCTTCACCATAAAACTCTGTTGCGACACCATTATTCACCTTTTTTGTTGCAAATTGTGTCAATTTTCCTTAATTTCTAGATTTCATACACCACTATTATTATTATATTGACCAAGCATCTGATCAAGCATGAAAAAAGCCCCAATTCTCCTACCAGTATGCTACAAACTGACGAAATTCCTGGTAAATACTTGCCACTACCTCCTGTCTCTGTAATTTCATAATTGACAGTATGCTTCCAAAGAAGAAAAACCATGAAGAGTATGTCAACCCTATGTTGCATCCCTCTGTAGACTTGGATCACATCCCCCTTGCAGACCGAGACTATAAAATCTCTGAGACTCAGTGTGAGTTTGATATTTTCAAACTCTACTGCTGGCTCGATGACACTTTTATTGATAAGTCTAATGAAATTGGACTTTGGGAGTCCAAACTCCCTCATTATAACTATCCCTAGACTTTTCACTCCCTTGAATTTGTCAGAAAATGCCAAGTTTGTTATGTGCCAAACCAGAGAGCCATCATAGCCCCAAGTGGTAAAATTTTACTCACCATTACCTTTAAGAGCATTGACCAGATGATGCAGGCCCCTCATGTAGAAACCATCTCTCCTTTTTCTATAGAAACCTTGACTGAACTTTATCAGAAGTTGGATTTTTCCAAAAGAGCACATATTTTTGACATCTTCTTGCCTGAAAATACCCAATTGCCTAGAAAAAATCCACCTTATCCCTCTTCCATGTTCCCAGATCAGGCCAAGAAAATTATTTGTGTGTAATCCTGCCTTTTAGGCTATTACTTTGATGAATGGATAGATGAACCCCTGTTAGGTTTCCTATCAATATTTTCTATAGGTCATAAGCCTTCAATCATTTTCAATTTTAGTCAATTCTTAGCCGATAGTATACATGAGAAACTTCTCAAGTTACCAATTGAAGGAGTATTCAGGTATACTTCTATTTTTGTTGATATGTTTATTTATTACTAGGGAGACGGATTCAATTTTTCAATGTAAAAATTAGATGAGGAAGGGAATCCACAATTTGTCATATTTTGGACTTTCCTGGTAATGAAATATTAAGAGGAATTTACATTGAATCAGTACATTGAATAATTCATACATCGAGTGATGAGCATGTTGACTAGTTCTGCAGAACCGAGGATTAGTGAGGAAATCAAGAAGATTCTACATTTGACAGAGAAAGAAAAAACCATAGATTGGTACATGTACAAAAATAATATCGATATCAGGGTGTATGGGTGTGAATTTCCACCATATAAGTTTCCCAAATACTTTCCAATGAGAGTATTTGCCCTCGAATACATAAGACATATGATCAACTCTGATGAAATAAATTTTGTTTCAACCAAGAAGAAATCCAAATTCAGGATTAAAACTTAAGTTGGCCCCTTTGTTTGGAACATAAGACAACAAGAGAAGAAGAAAATAAGCTTCTCAAAGAGATGAATTTTAATCTCAGTTTCACATCGTCATATGATCCTCTGGGCATAATTTATAAGTTAAGAGTGGAACACAAGAACACTCCTTATCCCCATACTCAGATGCCATAAATTGAAAGATATGTCAATCAACTCACATGGACAAAGAACACTTTGTAGGAAGCTAAAGAAAAACTTGTGTCTACTTCAACTTCACAGACTCCTACTCCTCAGGAGAATGAAGCAAAAGACGAAGAGAGGAAGAACCAAATTTAGTGACAAACAATGTAGGTAAATAATTAAAGATCATGTATAGAAAGAGGACAAATATGAGTCCTAAAATATATTTATAAAATAATGTAGAACAAGGAACTGCCATGATTATCAAAGATACACCATATTCAACACAATCAGGTAGCAAATTTGTTACATCTCCAACAATGTCAATAGTGTCATAGGGTCAGCCAGGCACAAATAATACTTCTAAGCTTGTTCAAGGAGAAAAGGATAAGTGTATCTTTGACAGATACAAAGAAATCAAGATTAAGAATGAAATTCTCAAGAACAACACCTACACACAGTTCTGGAAGCAGACTGCTAGTTCACAGAGAAGGCTTCTATTAGCCTTTGACTCAGAAAAAGTGAGGATGCAGATGGCCTTCCTAGAGGCTCAAATTCCACAGCCAAAGACAACAGTAGACTACAAAATACAACATTTGAGTTTGACACGGTTAGCCACCTATAAAAATTTGTAATATCAAATGGTGGCTAAATCTTTTTTTTGAGCCTTCAAGAAACAATTTCATGACCAAATTGTTAGTTCTTAAAAGTATTATGAAGATTTTTACCCTTTGAGTTAATATTCACTGCTATTTCACTATTAATCTTGAAGAACCTTGCTATTTACTAAAGAAAATTTCTTAAGAAGCCCTTTTCCATCATTTCAATCCTCCATCCACTCAAAAAATTCCACCATTTTATCCTTGTTTTCTCCATAAAATCCCTCAAAATACCTTCATATAACCTTCAAAATCATCAAAATCCCCTTTAAAACCTTATATCCCCCTTTCATTTGGTTTAAAAATCCCTTTTCCTCCTATCGAAACCCCAAATTAGGCCAGAAACTCACTATTTTGGCCTAAAAAGATTCTTTTTTGTTCATAAGAGCTTAAGTGCCTTTTTTCTAAGCCCTTAGCCCCTTTCTTCATGTAACCTAGCCTCAAAAGCCGAGCGCTAAGTTCTTTAGCACTACTCCAGCGCCTAACTCTTCCCGAATCCTTACTTTCTATCCATTTTACCTATTCCCTGACGAAAATATTAAATTGAATGTGGATCGTTGATATCTGCAGATCAACGGTCATCGTTGCACCTGTTCCCTACCTGTCCATCTTGCCTTTCCTTTTCTCCTTTTTACTTTTCTGCTCCTTCCTTTAATCTTGACTGTTCACTCTTAAGATCCTACGGTCGGGATTTAACCCGATAGACCCAACTCCTTTGGGACCTACCTCCCGCCTCATAAAAAAACCTATCCACTCATGCAATGCTACCTATATTCCACTATTGCCCCACTCTATGAAGCTTTCCTCGTCGTGTGCGATCCGCACCGTCATATCTGGAGCCTCTGATCCGATGGTGGACGCTGCGTTTCGCATAATTTTTGCGCCCGAGGTTTAACACCTAAAATTTACGCGAAATGGGCGGTATTAGGAGGGACAAGTGTCAAAAGGTGTATGGAATCACGTTTTTTTTTGTGAATACCGCCTTACCCCCTAGAGCCCGCGTGAAAACCGCTTCTGATTTTCCACCAAACCACCATCCTCTTCAAACGTCATTTTCATTTTTAAATCTCAGTCATCGATCTCCAAGATCGAATGGCTCTCATTATATCGCGACCCCAAGTCCTTTGCCTTAATATTTTCTCCCAAGCAACCTCATCGAAAAATATCAACCATTGATTGTTCTAATCCAACAGCTCCTATTCACTGTCACCCCCAAAACTCCATCATCACTTGGTTAGCTGTTTTTACTGGGATTTTTCCTCTTATCATGGCATTTTCCCATTTCGCACAGCTCCAAACCTCCTCCGCCGAACCTCTGAACGCAGTTAAACCATTTTCGCAGGATTTCTTAATGAGTTTTTGTGTTTTTGCAGGATTTAATGGTGGTTTCTCTGTGTATTTCCACAGTCACAGTCAGGTGACAATTTCGGCCTAGAATGACGATTCTGTGGCTTAAAAAAATGAAGAAAGGATCTATAGGGTTTGAAATCCAAGTTTAAATCAAATGGAACATGATCCAAGGTTTAGAAGAAGCCCTCCATTAGCAGATAGCCACCTATGTAAACAAGCCAAACAAAGTGTATCAGTAATGAAGAATCAACTAAAAAGTGATTAAAACCAAATCTTGAAAGATCAGGGTTTTAATCCACAGTTCAAAGAGGTTAATACAGTGTTAAATAATGAAGACCCAAAGATAAAGATCAAGGCTAATTAAGCCTAAACACAGAGAAAAAGAATATTAAAATATTTTAAAGGAAAAACAAAGAAAATATCAGTAAAGAGGCCTCCACTGCCACATTAGAGGTCATTTATCCTCTTCAGCTACCAAAGTTCCACCTGCAACCTCAATAAATCAAATGAAGGCATAGTTATTGCCTAGTCAGTGATATTTTGTTTAAAGACAGCCAGAGTTATTTCCAGCCTGCCAAAAGAGTTTTAAAGTCAACAAAATCTGCCAAGTAGCCTAAATAATTAATGAAAATAAATTAATACAGAGAAATATTAGAAATCTTCTCTATTGAGCCTTTCAAAGACAGAGAAGCATTAACCTGTATTAATTGAACTAGAGATCTTATTTTTCATCCCACCTCCTCTTTCTTCTATAAATACTTCTGAAGGAGATGAAATATTGTTGGTTGGTTATTGGATTTCTGATGTAATAGTTGCTGTCTTGAGTCATTGTTGAATGTAAATAAGTCTTGAAGATTTGAAGCTCTGTTAAGTTATTGAAGAAGTTAGGCTGAGAAGAGAAGTTGTTGTTGTTCTGAAACATTGGACTTGAAGTATGTAACTGGATTGACAATCAATATACAAGCTGATTTTTGGGATCCTAGTCTATATCATTGGTGAAGTACCTCTTACTGTAATTGTTTTCCTTTCATGTATGTCATTTTGTTCACTTCCTCTGATAAAGAACAACAAATATAGAGCTAGGATTTACTCTTAGAAGTACCCTACTCTCACTAATAAGCTTTATCTTTATGTTTTCCTCCAATTGTGTATTTAAGAAGACTTAATTTATGTGTAAACATTATCAAGGAATGTTGGTTTGTCCATGTCTTGATGTGAAAAAACTTGAAAGGAAGTTCTTGAATGATATTTTCATTACACGCTAAGTAGAGTTAAACTAGAAAAGTTTATGGTTTTCCCTGTTTTTTAGTTCTTTCCCCAAATGTTTTTTTGAAAGTTTCCCTTAGAGTATGCTAAAAGCAGGCATTGATTTTAATGTATCTTGCTTGATCTTAAGCTGAAATTTGTTTTCTTATCCGTTTTCACCCCTTCTGAAAGTAGTCTAGTGAGATTACTGGATTGTTGTTTAATAAGTTAGCTTTAATACAAGCTTGTCCAAAGAAGTTTATGGTTAGCCCTGTTCTTTGGTTGGTTTCAAACAGTTGCTTAAAAAGACTTTTCTTGTATGGAAAGTTGATAAACCCTTGTTGAAATTATTGACTTTTTCCACTTTCTCAACACTTTTAGCGTTCCACTCCATCATTTAATCTAAAATATCTTTTGATATAGATGACTTGCCCCTTGGACCACTCTTGAAATTTTTGTACAATTAAACCCTTTTGTGACTCCATTACCCAATGGTTTAAAGCTGCATCATACTTATCCTATCTGCTAAACACTTCTCAATATACTTGCATCTTCACCTTTTGAATTCTTTAATTTTGTGATATTCTATCCAATTAAATATCATACCTGACCAACCAAACAAACAAAAACCCTTGTTCTTAATAACTAGCCTAATATCATACTAAAAGCCTTTAAAGATAAATCAATGTTTGCACTTATAGAGAGATCCCTCTCTGGATTCAGGAGGGCTAGATCCTAGAATCCCAAAGTGGTTTTTGAATGTAGTATTTGCAACGTTTAGTCTTGCCATTCTGCTAAATTACAGAGACCCAAAATTTTCTAGCGACTCCACTGGGGATTTCTGAAGTAATAAATAACTTCACAACTCAGATAATCCCATTTTCAAATGAATCCAGTGTCTGCCTAGAGGGGTTTTTATTGTTGACGGTGAACAACTTTTAAGCCCTGAAATCAAGTAAAAATCCTTCACCTGGTGACTCCACTGAACATCAGTAGGTCTGCTGATTTTCCTTGGTTTTCCAAAGACTCTACTGGGAAACCCTTTATCATAACATCATTAAACTTAGTAAAGAAACTTTGAGAAATAAGTTTTTTTTGTCAATAGACTAGTTTGCCTCTTAAAGATTGTCATATTTGGCTAAACTTTTCTAAATAGTGGATCTAAAAACACAACACTGTGGCTTCTATAAGAGTTCATACTAGAGCCTATCTTGACCCAAATCCTCTTGAGATAGTTGATAATCCTGAAGGAATTCTTAGGAAATCTCATAAGACTCAATCTTCAACTATTGTCAGACCAATTGTTAGAGCTAATTCTGTTCCTAAAAACCTTATAGCTTTACAAGATTCACAAGTGGACTTAAGAAACCCATTTAGAAATAGGTCACTTGGTGATATAGATCAGATAGATTTTGAGTCTCCACCTTCATCCCAAGATAGAAGTGAACATCCTGGTAGCAGAGAAACTACTCCACCTGATTTACATTTCATCCATAATTTTGGTTTCTCTCATCCTAGATCTGCTCAAAAATATCTTGTTGGTCCATCGACACCATTCCATCAACCCCCTCCCATTTTACATCCTCCACCTGTAAACCCCCCATTTTTTCCACAACCTCCTATCATGGCAACATGGTATGCCCCTCTAGTCCTTCCTTTACCTCTAGTCAATATTCCATAGGACTATCAGTCCATGATACCATTATATGATGCTAGTGGTGCTACTGCTGCTTCACAACATGTGGACAAGATGAATGACTATTTTGATAGGAATGAGATTGATGATGAATCTGTCAAACTTATATTTTTTGCTCAAAGTCTAGGGGGAGAAGCAAGAAAATGGTTCAAAGGCTTAACCCCTAACAGTATTAATGATCTCTAAGCCCTCCATCAGTTATTCCTAAACAAATGGGAAGTTAAAAAAAAAACCTCTCCAAATACTTGCAGACTACAACAGCCTCAAAAGAAACAATGGGGAAAGCGTGCAAAATTATTGCACTAGGTTCAATAGTGTTTATAATGCGCTACCCCCAAAATTGAAACCTCCACAAGGCTCAGCCTTAGCCAAATTTCTTGAAGGATTTAATCCTGAAATGGCCTATCAGCTGAGAGAGAGAGATCCTTTGACTTTGGAAGACATGCAAAAGGGAGCTCTTGCTGTGGAAGTAAATTTAATTGAGAAAAAAGCAAGGATGAAGAATGAGAAGAAAGTATCATTTAGGGAAGAATCTACACCCTCTACATCTAGCTCCAAAATGGAGAGAATGATGGAAGAAATGATGAAAAAAATGAGCATACTTGAGAGAACACAAGCTAGAGAAAACCAATCAGCTCCCCAAAATAGAAATCAATCTCAAAATCAAAATCAAAATTTTAGAAGAAATCAACCTCAGAACATACAAAGAGAGGATGATCAACAGATCGGACCTCATTTTCAAGAAAAATATGTAAGTGAGGTTGAAGAAACAATTGAACAAATAGAGGAAGATGACATAAACATGTTGGGAGTAGACAATGATAATTTTGATGTTCCTCACAATAGGAAACAAGGTTTATATACGCCCTATGATGATGGAAGAAAAAAAGATGAAAATTACTATCAAGAGTTGGAAAATGTCATCATAGAGACTCCAAAAGAATATGACCTTAGAAGTAAAAAGAATCAAGAAGCTCCCAAGAACAAAACCTCTGACAATTCTACAAAAAATAGCCCTGTGACTAAACCCAAAAACATTAAACAAAAAGACAAAACAATGGCTGTAAATTCTGTTCAAAACAAAGATAAAGGCACTCAAATTAATGAAAAACAGAGTGCAGATCTTAGTAGCATTAGCACCTCAGCTAGTGCTCCTATTAAAACAATTTTGACCAATGTAAATAGAGGAAATCAACGAGCTGATTTTGTTGATAGAGTGGTGATTAACAAGGCTGAAACAAACGTTGTAAAAATTCAGTTGCCTTTTAGTTTGGAACAGGAAATTTCCAAGATTAAAATCTCTGTTCCCCTCACTGAATTAGTCACCCAAGATGTATATAGATCACAAATTTTGAGAGATTTCAACATAGCAGAAAATAATGACATTGTCAATCTCAATGATGACCAAACAGAGCTCTTATTTGGTCTTATGATTGAAGGAAGATACCAAGAAGGGCTAGTTCCTCCATTCTACGTTAGTTTGAAGATTCATGAAATTTTTTTACACAATGCTATGCATGATTCAGGGGCCTCTCATAATTTAATGCCCAAAGTAGTAATGGAGAGTCTAGGCCTTGAAATTACCAGACCCTACAAAGATCTATATTCCTTTGACTCAAGTAGAGTGAAATGTTTAGGATTGATCAAAGACCTTTGTGTGAACTTAGCTCAAATTCCAGCCAAGTGTTTAGTGATGGATATTGTAGTGGCTGATGTACCCCCCAAGTATGGTATGCTGTTATCAAGATCACGGGGAGCTAAGTTGCAAGGAACAATGAAAATGGATATGACATATGCTACCATCCCTGTTTTCAATTAGACTAGAAGACTTTACGGGGAATCCCACATGCAATACATGGTTAGTAGCCAAGAGAGACTGGAAAATTCTCCTCTTTATTTTGTACATACAGGCCTTGACTCATTTATTCTCTTCAATCATGAAACATTTAATGAGCAAGAAACCTTAACTGAATTAATGGCCACTCCTCAATGTAACATAGTGGAAAACACAAAAAAGGAGAAAGACAAGACAAAAGTATCAAAACAGTTTGCTAAAATAGAAAACCACAGCAAACTAATCACAGGTCTAGAGCTAAAAAACAGTTATCCATTGTTTGTCAACCTTGAGAGTCAAGAAGAGAATCCTCAACATAATGAAGAACATAAGGAACTAAACCAAATTCAACATAGTGATGATTTACAAGAGCAATCTAAAAGCACAAAAGATAAAGAGGATAGTAGCCAAACTAGTAAATCTGAAACTAGTCCTCTTTGGAGTACAAATTTTTATGGGTCTTGCACTAAGAACAATGTCGGAGCAGACATATGGATACACAACACTGAAAAAAATCATGTTGAAGGTCATTCCTACAGGCTAAATTTTCAATGTTCAAATAACATAGTTGAGTACGAAGCCCTCCTTTTAGGCCTACACTTGTTGAAAAAATTAGGGGCCAAAAGGATAAAATTTCATGGGGATTCAGAGTTGATTATTAGGCAAGTGAATGGGGAATATAGTGCCAAACACCCCAGACTTAGAGCCTATATAAATGATGTCATGGATTTTTTGAAAACATTTGATGAATTCCAACTTATCTTTGTCCCAAGAGACCAAAATGTCCTTGCCAATGGTTTAGCCTTTGCTGCTAGAACTTGTCTAACACCTTATGAAACCAAGCAATGTGCAACCCAAGTAAAATTTAGACTAGCTGTCCTAGACAATGAGAAATAATGGCAAGTATTTGAAGGAGACAAAAAAATAGAAGACTTCCTACAATCCAGAAATGAATTTGAACCACCAAGTTCAGATTTAGATTATGAAAATGACTGTCCTATTGAAGAAAATCCACTTGATGAAGAAGTAAAGTCTCCCAATATTGCCGGTATAAATATTTTATCTAATAAACTTGAACATATCACAAAAAATAGTTCAGATTTAGAAAAAGAAGACTTAGAAACGCTGCAATCTAACACTCAAAGCTTTCCAAAAGGATTGGTCCCATTAGAAGAGTTGTTTGATTTCAATGATGTTGCCAAAAAACCAAAATTGGAACCTATTGAAACTGAAGTAGAAGAATGTAACATAGGTAGTGAACAAAAGCCAAAAATGATCAAACTGTCTAAAACATTGCCAGCTCACATCAAACTGAAATATGTTGAGCTGTTTAGAGAATTTGCTGATGTGTTTGCATGGAGTGATGAGGATCTAAAATCATATGACACATAGATAATTCAACATAAGATATCCCTCAAAGAAAACTAGAAGCCCTATAGACAAAAATTGCACAGAATAAACCCTGTCCAATTACCTCTGGTTGAGAAAGAAATTAAGAAAATGGATGATGCTGGAATTATAGTCCCTATTAGATATTCAGATTGGGTATCTAATCTTGTGTCAGTTAGAAATAAAACAGGAGAAATAAGGCTTTGTATTTATTTTAGGAACTTAAACAAAGCTTCATTAAAAGACAACTACCCTTTACCCAAGATGGATCACATTTTACAAAAGGTAGTTGGTTCTAAAAATATTTCTTTGTTAGACGGCTTCTCAGGGTACAATTAGATATTAGTACATCCTAATGACCAAATCAAAACAGCCTTTACTACACCTTGGGGTACTTTCATGTATGTGAAAATGCCCTTTGGTTTAATGAATGCTGGTGCTAAATTTCAGAGAGCCATGGATATTGCATTCTCAGAAGAATTATGCTACTTCATCATTATTTACCTTGATGACATCACTATTTTTTTCAAAACAGATGAAGAACACCTAGAACACTTGAGAAAAGACTCTGAGAAATGCAGAAAATATGAATTATCTTTAAATCCAAAGAAAACAATGTTTGGCCTCCAAGAAGGCAAATTACTTGGACACATCATATCAGAAGAGGGGATAAAGATAGACCCAAAGAGGATTGATGGTATATTGAAAATAAAGCATCCTAGAAACATCAAGGAACTTCAATCTTTCATTAGAAAGATTAATTTCTTGAGAAGGTTAATTCCTAATCTAGTTGAACTCCTTAGAAACATAACAAACATGCTAAAAAAGGAAGGAGTTAAATGGACCTTGGAAGCAAAGAAATCATTTGAACTGGTAAAACAAGAATTAACCAAAACACCAGTTCTCATTAGTCCTGATTTTACAAAGGATTTTTTCATTTTTTCATTTGCATCAGAACACACAGTAGCTGCTGTCCTATTGCAGAAAAACTTGAAGGGAAAAGAGAAGCCAATTGCATTATTTAGTAAGGCATTAAGAGATGCACCTTTGAAGTACAATATCATGGAAAAACAAGCTTTTGCCTTAGTCAAAGCCTTAAAAGACTTCAAAGCTTACATTTTACATTCCCACATAATTGCATTTGTGCCAAATTCAGTTGTAAAAGACATTTTAACCCAGGACCTAGATGGCAAAAGAGGAAAGTGGATTGTTGTGATACTTGAATATGATTTAGAAATCAAGCCCACTAAGCTCATAAAAGGCCAAGGACTAGCAAGATTAATGGCTGAGTCTAATTTTGAAGCTCTTGATATAAACATGATAGATGCATTAGATGAACAGGAGGAGTTGTCAACTCCCATTATTGAAGATCATTTTCTATTTTCATCTTGGTATGCTGATATTTTGTATGTTTTTCTCAATTTGAATACACCTCCTAGTTTGTCTAAAACAAAGGCAAGATTTTTAAAGTTGAAAGCTGTTAATTACTGCATTTTAGATAAATGTCTATATTGGAAAAATGCTAGTGGATTATTGCTTAAATGTTTGCCTGAGAATGATGTAGATAACATCAAGCATGAGTTCCATGAAGGAGAATGTGGAGGCCACCTCTATTGGAAGACAAATGCCAATAAAATCCTTAGAGCTAGTTACTATTGGCCCACCCTCTTTCAAGATGTCCATAAAATGATTATTTCCTGTCATAAATGCCAACTCTTTGAAGGCAAAAGAAAATTTCTTCCCTTACCCTTGCATCCAATCACTGTTGAAGATCCTTTTCAGTAGTGGGGTCTAGACTTCACAGGGGAAATCCATCCACTCTCATCTGCCCAACATAGATGGATCCTCACTGCAACAGACTACTTTACCAAATGGATAGAAGCCATCCCTTCTAGGCAAGCCAATGACTCTGTTATCATAAAATTCCTTGAAAACCATATTCTATCTAGATTTGGTTGTCCTAGGAAGATTATCACTGATAATGCTGCTGCATTTGGATCCAAAAAGATGGTTGAATTCTATCATAAATATCAGGTTACATTGGGTCATTCTACTTCTTATTACCCTCAAGGTAATGGGTTGGAAGAATCCTTAAACAAAAGTTTGGTGAATATAATCAAAAATTTGTTGGAAGACAACAAGAAATCATGGCACAAAAAGCTAGTACATGCACTATGGGCTGACACATTAACACTTAAGAAATCAATTGGAATGTCACCCTATCAGCTATTTTATGAAGCAAATGCAATTTTTCCAACCAGTCTAGGAGTGCCAGTCTTGAAGCTGATCCAAGAAGTACAGTTTGAAGAAAACGATATGACAAGAAGAATCAATCAGACTATACATCTTTAATAAACCAAGGAGGAAGTCTAGAACAGAGCACTACACAAGCAAGAAAACATCAATAAGTTGTTTGATAAAAGAACTAAAGCAAGTGATTTTAGCATTGGTGACAAAGTTTTGAAGTGGGATTCCAGGAAATAAGATAAGGGAAAACATGGAAAATTTGATAACTTATGGCTAGGCCCTTATCTCATTCATTCTACTGATGGTAACAATGCTTATTTCTTGCAAGAAGTGAATGGAACTGAACTTTTTGGAGGTCATGTCAATGGAAGGATGCTAAAACATTATTTTTCTTGACTATATCAGTTTGAAGCTATTTCATTTTTTCTCATTGTAAATATCATATCTTTCACTACTTTCGAAGTTAGAAAAATAAAAAATACAAAAACAATAGAAAAGAATAGAGGGCAGATTGTAAAAAACAAGAAAGGTACAACCCCATACCAAAAAATGGAGACAAAATCTGAAAGTGTGCAAGCTAAAATGCCACTCCTAAAAAACACACTTCTAGTTAGTCATACAGCCTAATCATGACTAATTAGCTTTTTAATTTACTTCTGATAGGTTAGTGAATGAGATCATCCAAACATCATAATCTTGGCTTATCAGTAAGGTAGATTAGGATAGAAAAACAAAGGTTCAAACAAATTCAAAAATCTGAACCTATGAGTTTCAAAAAGAAGAATGGCTCTAATCTGTTTGAATCTTGAGCCAAAGATAGAAAACAAACTAGTTCTAATAAGCTCAAAACTTGAACCAGAAAGGAAAAAGAAGACAACTCAAATAAGATCAAATTCAGAGCTAAAGAAATGATGAAGGGTGTTTTTGACTTTCAGATCTTAAGCATTCAAATTTTGTTTTAATTTTCTATAAATTTTAGTCTATGTGCAGCTTGTTTTTATGCCATAGATCAGCAACAAGTTAGACTATTCAATCCTAGCTTGGCTGCTTTTAAATTTTCTGTTTTAGAATTTAGAGGATAAAAATCTCTCAGACAATCTAATCCTGACAGATAATAGTTTAGGTAGAGAAATTTATGAACTCAACTGTTTAAACTGAGTTCATGGAGAAACAAGAGTAGAAATAGATTAGTTTCCTATTTTTCAAAAGAATAAAATGTTGATGAAGAGATTTTTCCAATCCAAATGCACTCTAAAAGAAGAAAAAATGTTAGAATCATTAGGAATGGGTAGGTAGAGATGTGGGTTTGACAGAATTCATTGTTTTAAGTTGCTGCAAAGATTGTCAGATCAAAAGAAGACCAGAAAAAGAAAAGAAAATTGCAGCCCAATGGACAAGGCATTGATCAGCTTCCAGAGAAAACTGTCTGAATTTCTTGACACCTTCAAGAAGATGCCATCCCCATGTGGAGCCACTGTTAGTCACCTATAAAAATTTGTCATACCAAATGGTGGCTAAATCTTTTTTTTGAGCCTTCAAGAAAAAATTTCATGGCCAAATTGTTAGTTCTTAAAAGTCTTATGAATATTTTTACCCTTTGAGTTAATCTTCACTGCTGTTTCACTATTAATCCTGAAGAACCTTGCTGTTTACCAAAGAAAACTGCTTAAGAAGCCCTTTTCCATCATTTCAATCCTCCATTCACTCAGAAAATTCCACCATTTTATCCTTGTTTTCTCCATAAAATCCCTCAAAATACCTTCATACAACCTTCAAAATCATCAAAATCCCCTTTTCATTTGGTTTAAAAATCCCTTTTCCTTCTATCGAAACCCCAAATTAGGCCAGAAACGTTTTGTGGAATTTTGGCTTGAAAGTGGTGTATGCTTTTTTTACTGTTTATGTGTCTTAAGTTTATTTGTTCTTGCTATAATTTAGCATGTATAACATAAATATAATTCAGCAATAAAACCATTAAACACAACATCAATATAATATAGGATTTCACACGAAATCGCATGGGCTACGTTTCCTTTGAGTCTTGTCAACTAGACTCGACTCTTTGGGATTAAAGTAATTGTTCTTTTACAAGTTTCATGCTTAAAACAAATGAATAAAAAAATGATTCAAAGGGCTGAGAATACCATTTAACATCCCTCTAATGGCTGTCTAAATTCTACAAAGAGCTTTAGGCTCCTGTTAACACATTTCCTTCTGTCGGTGCACTAAGCTTCTCTGAGCTTCTAAATGGAAACAAATCCCTCAAAATTTTGTTTAAATCACTGAATCCACTAATTCTGTATCCAAAAAAATTCAGACACCAAATTTCAATTGATAAGTTACTTAAATCAAGCACAACATCCCCAAAATAGGCTATCCTCCATGATTTGCCCAGTGCTGCCCAAAAATTCCCATCAACTTCTCATGCTGAAGAAGTTATAAAAATGTTTTTAAACCACTTCCATTCGTTCCAAAATATCTAAAATAGCCAATTTCGACCATTTTTTCATCAGAAACGGCCTCTGACTGCTCCGGTTTCGCCTCCATACACTGTCGGCACCCCCTGGCACTAGGGTCAAAGAAAACCTCTTTGCTGAGTTTTCGACCTCTAGAAGTTATTCAAAATTTTTGAAAACTATGTCATTAGATTTAGAATTAAATTTCCAATCAATAATGACCACTGGTTCGCTGCAAATGGGCTCTAGCTCCCCTAGCTAGGCCCTACGCTGCTGCTGGCAAAAGCAGGCAAAAATGGCCTTTGGAAATTAAATGAAGCTTTTCGGCTCTCTAATGCTTTCTACAAGCTCTGAAAACCATTTCATCTAATTAAGAACATCTAATTTATCCAATTTAGCGTATTGGAACTCTGGAAAAGGACTCTAACTCCCTTGGTTAGGCCTCAAACATAATTTGTCTCATGGTAGTGCTGATGGCTCCTTCATCTTTCTTGAAGTAGAAGCTACTGAAGATCACTTCCATTCGATCTGAACACCATCCCAAAGTGTTCAGGAGGTCGAAGAGACCCAAAATTGACCAAAATATCATCTAATTTGGTTCAATATTGGGAGAGTTATGACCAAAACAACTTTGCCCCAATTTCCTCCACTAAATGTGGGGCAATTGCCAGTTAACTCCACTAAAAGTGGAAGTCTGCCTAAATTTGGGAGCGCCTCTAGAATATCCCCCATATTAAACTCCACTTAAATGAAGCTTAATTAAATATTAAACCTAAGATTAGGCTCCTTAAGCACTCTTAACATTAAGCTCCCACACTGGTCATATGATGAGGTCCCATGGGAGGAGGGCTGGCCCCTCAGTGCTTCATCGGACTCACTCGACATTCAAAGTGCAATAAATTCTTCATACAGTGTCCATTTTTTGAACTTTTTGCGACATCGAAATCAAGAATATGGGATCTATGCAACCATATTGGTTTCAACCCAATCCTGTAACTTTGAATTTTGAGCTAATCCTTAGGTCCTTGATCTAGTTTTGATCAAACCTCCCAAATGAGAAGCTTTTGGACCCAAAAATATCTCTTGGACTACTAAAACTGATCCGTACAGCAAATGAGAGTGCTTCACCCTCTTCTCTTCAGCCTCCAGACACTCGCCTTACATGGCTAATAACTTTGAACCACAACTAGAAAGAAATTCACACTTCCCTTCCTCGATGCTTATCCTCCTGTCAAGAGTTGTCTTTCTTCACTCACTCAAAAATTTCTGGCGAGAATTTGCAAAAGGTAGTTGAACATCGCTGTCTTGATCAATGATCCAAGGTGGCTCAAACATAAATAGTGAAAAATGCAACATCAACAACAAGTCGTCATAAAATGTGCTATACAATTGACAAAAAATCAATGTAAAAAGTGTGCAACACAATCGACACAAGTCGAGAAACAACATGATACATCTTGACAAACACATGTGCATGTATCAATGTACAATGAACCTATTTACAGTTTGCTATATACACATACAACTTCCATGCACATATACACCTTCAACTCTTCCTTTCAAGAACCAACAAGTACATAATCCCAAAAACATGTGGGTGACTATAAGAGCTGAACTAAAAGATATTTCTGCAATATAAGTGAGTACCATACTCATCTTTTACATCTCCACGGTGAAGTTTTGCAACAACAAAGAAATTCCTTCAACTGAAATGCATTTATATCCAATCTTGCATCAAACGTTTCAACAAAAATACATGCATACAACCAAAATGTGCATATGTACAAAGGAGTATTTCTTACTGTGTTAAGAAGTCCATCCACTTCTTTCCAAGCCACCTCCATGGAGAATTTTGCTGCTGCAACTCTTCCTCATGTGAATCTTCCATTTTCACATCAATAATGGAATCCATAGCTCCACTTGTGCAATCTTTCTGTCCTCTTGCTGCATGTGCTTTGGACGAATAGTTGGATGTGTTATCAATCAGATTTTCCTTGAAGTTGTTGGGAAGAGGAAAGGGGTCTGAGGTAACTACAAACCAACTTTTAGGTACAAAATCTAGCCAATATACACCCAGAGAGGGCTCTCTCTTTAAGTTTTAGCTTTGTTTTTTGAAAGATATTAGGCTAGTTATGAAAGTACAAGGGTTTTGATTGTGTTTGGGTGATGAAATTCTATAGCAGAAGGGTAAGACTAAATAGTTTAGGCCATTGGGCTAATGGAGTTAAAGAAATATGGCTTAACTGGATGAAGTTTCTTAACAAGAGATGGTTTCACAGAGCGATGTAATCAAATAGAGAACAATTTAATATCTAAAATGAATGGAATGAACTTCAAAATTGGTGAAGGGAAATTAAGAATCCTTCAACATATTTGAAAGAGGGAACTTGAATGATTATTAATAAAGAGAAATTAAGTATTCTTTACTAAATAATCAAAATTATTAAACTAGAAAACAGGAGCAATCAAGAATTCACTGTTTAAACTAGTTCAGAAGAAAACATTAAGAATAATAACGATTGAAAACAGATTGCACTTAAGCACTTTCTGAATTATTCCTTTTCGTTTATCATTCAGATATGAAACACATATGGTATAATACACAAGTATAAAACTTTAAAACATAAGAGATAGATGACTTATTGATTCGTTGTTTGATTCAACAATCCTGTGAAAAGTCCTTTGCATCAATTCCTTATCCAGCTAGCCATGGAAAAATTATCCAACAACACTTTATTCCAAAGTAATCAATATTACAGCAAAATCTATGAATTCCACCCCTCAATACTCCAATTGAGGAAGTATTTATAAAAAAAATTATAAAAAATATCTCCTAACAAAATGAGATATAATTTAGGATGACTCATGAATATGTTAAAGCAGAGACCAGGATGGTCGTAGATGAAGAAAAGATAACCAATGTTGTCTTGTTTCTTTTTATGAATGTCTTTGGGCGATTTCATTTTAAACTACTGCTATCTCTTTTATTAACCTTTCTGTCTTTGCGTTGCTCACCCATTTCATGATACTCTTTACTCCTGTCTTGATACACTTTGACCTCTGTTTGATCTCTGTTTATCCTTTTTATCATGACTTACTGTAGTAAAAAATCAAAAATTCATGTAAGGATAATTTTTACAAAAGTTATAACATCTCTTCCCACCATTGAGCTTCTGGTATTCTGGTTCTTTGAAGCTTCCTCATAGTCTCATCAGTCTCTGTATATATGAAGAAAGTAGGCTGAATTGGGAATAAGTGCTTTACCTCATGCTCGAGATAAAACAAATTTTCCAGACTGTCATGAAGAATTTTACCTGTAGGCAATGCTGTTGCTACTGATGAACTAGTTGATGAACTAGCCTGGTTGTCAGCATACTTATTCAATTTCTCAACATAGCTTTCAAGGCTCATTAGTTTATCATCTGAAACTAAAGGATTTGGTAATCCTTTACTTTGCAAAAGATCCAATATTTTAGTAAAAGCATAGATTTCTTCCTGCATATCAGAGCATCTTCTTTCTAGGTTCTGCATCAAAGTTCTTTTAGTAAAAACTCTTTTTATCTCCAAAATTGTTCATGTTCTGTCTTGGATACCTAGCTCTTCAAGTTGATATCTGTTCTTGGTGTTTAAAAATTGTATGAGCTCATTGGCTTCTTCAGGCATAATTCCTAATTCTTCTCTTGCCTTTTGAACTTTCTCTAGAGCCAATTTAACTAAATCATTCTGCTCATACATTATTTGAATTGATGGCCAGACATCATTTATTGAATGAATGATGTTGGTCCAAAGAATTTCTTTGATTTCCTTCAAAGGCTTCTCCAATGTGAGATCCTTCTCTAATGCTTTAACCAAATTTTCTAATCTGTTGACCTTTCTTGTTTTTTCTGTAACACTCATCTTTGAAATATCATATTTTTCTTCTAAAGTGATAAATTGTACCTTTGTTTTCTGGAGCTCTGTCACTTGGAGTTTCAATTCCTCCATTGATTTTATTAATTCTTCAGTGCTTAAATTGGAAGTGTTTCCTTGTAATAATCATGCTGACTGATCTGTTGCTGTTGTACCTGTAATCACTTCTGTTGTTGTAGATGCTGGAATGTTTGACTGCTTGTCCTTTAATGCCTTTTCAAGTTCTTTTTTAGTCTCATTCAGTTGCTCATTAAGTTTCAAGAGCAAATCCATCAATTCTTCTTTAGAATTTTTCTTTATTACCTCAGTAGTCTGTGGATGCCTTGAAGATGGTAACTTCAGTTGTTTTATTAAGGCTGCAATATCATCATCTTTCTTCTTAATTAAGGCTTCTATACCCTTGACATCTTTGGGATTATGACCCAATCCAATAATTATTTCATCCAAAGTCTTTATTCTATTGTCCTTGGCTTGGGAAGAGGCTTTTTCAAGATGCAATTGAGCAGTAGTATTCTCCAAGGAATTCTGCAATCTTTGGGCCATCATTGATTTATCAGTCAAAGTAGAATAAATCATTTCACCTATTTGTTTGTGCAACTCAATCTGATCCAAAGGATGAATGTCCTTTGCCATGAATTCGAAATTGGTTCTGACATAATCTGCAGCTGTTTGAGGCTGCTGCACTTTGGGTTTGAAGTGACTCATCACCATTTTACCCTGCTGGATGTCATAGGCTGACATCAATCTTTGTTGATTTTTGGGAGCCAACTTCAAATATTGATTATAGACTTGAAGTCTTAATGGATCATTTATGGCCTTTATATTTATAAATGTATTTTTAATATCCCAGGCATCCTTCACTGGTGGTTTGAAGGAAGATACTTCTGCACTTTGCTGTTTTTGTAGCTCCTTTCTCTGTGAATTAGTGGATGTCCCACTGATTGTGCATGTTTGCTGACTACCTAACTCTTCTCTCCTATGACTATCAGGGGTTTCTTGAACAAATTCTACTTCTGAAAGAGGAATTAATCTTTGTCTTTTAACATCAGGTTGTTCTAAAGATCCACTGATAGGGGTAGTTGTTTCTGCATATCTCTTCTTACCTTTTTCTTCATTGAGAGGAGTTTGAAAAATTTAAATTTCTGCTACATTAATTTGAGTGGGGGAAGTCTGTATTTGGGCCTGTTCCTTAGAAGTTTCAGGCTACTCTTCCATTGTGAATTTCTCTATAAATTGAATATCAGTCTCCTTTTCCTTCCCTTTGGATGATACTGTGGCTAGTGCACTGATTTCTTGCAAATTTTGGTGAGAGATTCCAGCAGAATAGGGACCAATTCCTGGTCTTTGCACTTGCCCAAAATATTTCAGGTCAAGTATTTTCTCAAGGTCTTTCATAACATTTTCAACACTGACCTGTTCACTATCTTGTTCTACTAAGGTCCCTTCCATCCATTCATCCATATTTACAAATTGTTCAATTTCTGGAAATCTATGGTGAAGGTATGGTGACAATTTTTTTTTCATCCTCCTATCACAAATAAAACTGTTAGGGTCATAAGGTACCTAGTGGAATTTTTTTTGCAATTTGAGATAATCTTCTAGGATTCTTTCAGCTTATTTTCCTGCATCTCTAGAATTACAGACAAAAGGACCTAATTGACTCTTAATTCCGAGCTGAGCTTTTTTCTTTGCATTGCAAAAATGGACTATGTCTGAATTTATCATTTGTCTGAAATACTCTAAGGCAAAAAGCCTCATTGGGATATACTTTGGTAACTTGAAAGGACATAGCTCACATCCATATATTCTAATTTCTGTATTATTCCGGTATATGTACCAATCACCTATCTTGTATTTCTTGGAAAGTTGGAGAATTTTCTTCATATCATTATTGACCCTAGGAGGGAAAACTCCTGTTAATAAGCTAATTGCAGAGTGCACAAATAGGTCAATGAACTCATTGTAGGAATAAGGAGAATCATAGGAATTATGGAAGATTGCAGACGAAAAAATTACAGACCTTGGATTTTCTTTGGCATCAAGTTTCATGACATGGAAAGGGAAACTGTTTGATTGATAATAAAGCATGAGATGGTATATAACAGTGGAATATTTGAAAAATATTTCATCTTCCAATCTCATGAACTGGTCATGAATTTTATCAACAATGTAGGAAGAAAAATCATATTTGACAGCAGGGGGTTGTCCAAGGGTAAAAATTGACAGCAACATTAGGGTTAACTTATCAACATATTCACTAGTATTGAAACCCATTACAGAAGATATCATATTCAAAATGAGTCTACCCATATCTGTGAAAATAGTATATCCATAAGGAGGAGGGCCTTTGGGCTGATGTTCTTGAAGCATAAAAGTTTGACAGAGGCGATTTAACTCTTCTTGGGATAAATTGGTCGATTTTTCAAGTAAATCTCCCATGGAAAGGGGAGTCAGGGTTTGACTAGGATGAAACTGTAACATTTCATTGATAGACTGAGCAGTTATTGGGAAAAGGACGGTTTGACTCAGGGACATGACTGCTCGTTGATTGGGATCATAATTGGCATGGTAGTGATGAATTATTTCGGGAAAAATATGAACTGAGGGTAAAAGATACATCGGAAGATTGGATTCCCACAATCCCAAAATGTCAGAGCCGTTCAGGTAACTATCTCTGCATTGGAAAAAAATTCTGAGAGGATTTTCACTAAGGATGAGGTCTTTAATTTGGAAATCTCTATCTGCTAGAGGCAAATATTCTAAATCCTTATGAGGGGCATTTAGAGGTGCGATATTCAAATCCACGGGAACTTCCATTTCTAGTTCTTGTGGATTCAGAAAGGAAGTCAGGTTTTTATGGAAAAACAGGAAAAATTACAGGTTTGGGAATACAATTACAGGTCTGGGATGAAATGAAGACCAAATTGTACTGTGTTTTTAGTTTTTTTCTGTGGAATTAAAACAAAAAACTAGGATTTTGCAGAGTTCAAGGGGAATTTGGGTAAATACCTGTTTTCCGGGAAATGAACAGTGACGAAAACAGGTGTAGGCAACGACGGATGAGTTCTGGATTGTTTGACTGCAATTTTCTCAGCAAGGTGGCGCTTGACAGTCTTCGACAGTTAGTTTTGAAGTTTTTTGCATGGGACACTGGTTGCTGCACGGGATAATGAAAATGACGTGCATTGGTGTGTTTTAATCACAAAGTCAAAGGCTGGCAGGATTTTATTTTTTTTAAGCGGATGATGCAAGCAGGTACGGTTGTTTTGTCATAGGAGGTAAGCGGCAAGCGGTATACATCGCATCACTTTTGGGGACGGACGATTTTCAGCGGAGGGCGAGCGATTCCATAGAACTCACGACACGTGGCGAGGCACTGTTTGGAAAACCGCTTGGCCATTGCACGTTATCGTTTGGACATGGGGGCGCAATGATATGGATAATAGCTGTATATTATGGATTGGTTTATCGGATGGTGGTCGGGGAGGTGAGATGACAAGGAGATAAAGGAGCGTGCCCAATATAACTAATTTTAATTTAATCACATCAGGGGCGATTTGATTGGTGGGGTAAGTTATTAATTAACCAAGAGGGTTAATTAATCTTTTTTGAAAGCGGCGGAGAAGCGGGCTTTGGAGATTTAATTAATTAACATATTTGTATGGTTATTTTTCAACCAAAGGGGCGGGATAATAATTTGGGAATTTTATAAAAATAATACGGGAATGGGTGGATTTATATAGGGATTTAGATAATAAGTTAATTTTAATATGAAAAATGAATGGAAGCGCTAAGTGTAAAAACATTAGAAGTATGTATTTAACTTATGCTTGAATGAAAAGGATTTTTATGAAATATTGCACAATTTTCCTAAGAAAAATAGGATTTTACTTAGGAAAAGATTTTTTTTTGGAAGTGAATGAATGACTTATGAATGGTTTTAAGTGCTTAGGCTTTTTCAATTATTGGGCCGAGGGTCTGGTCCCTCCAAAAGTCAAGGAAATGCCTTGAGCCCCTCTAATTTTCAAATTCCTTAGTACTTATGGGAAATTAGTGAATTTTTTAGGGAAAAATGAGAAGGGAGGTTAATAATTTGACTTTTCTTTGCTTGAAATTCTTCCAGTGTAGTGCCTGCCTTGCACTTTGTGATGAAAGTAAATATTAACACATTTAGAGTCATTATCCATCACATGTAATTCTGCAACAACATCTACCTACCCTACCTACTTTAACCTACCATTTTTTCTTCTTTATTAGGGTGCACTTAGACTAACAAACCCTTATCACACTTTCTTTTCTTTTACATGTAGAAATCTATTTAATTCTAACCTTATTACATCCAAGGGCTCAGATTAAACTGTTGAGCTCCTTTTATTTACTCCACCTATCTACTTATGTGCCAAGATTAAACTTTTTGGTCAGATTTTATTCTCTATCTCTAAAACATAAAATTGAAAATGAACTAGCCAGGCTTAAATTGTTTGACTGTTCATAAATTGTGGCATAAGATACAAGTTGCACACAATTTGTTTATTTACATAAGAGCAAAAAGTAGTGGCATTTAGACTTGCACACTTTCCTTGGCCTTTCTTTTGGTGGGGTTCATTTTCTTTTACTTTTTTGGCCATTTTTATTTTTTCACCCTTTGATTTTTCTTTTAGGGTATACCCTCTTTACATTTTTTAAATTTTTTGATTTTTTGATTTTTTGACAATATGGAAAATCTTTGCAACAAGGAAACATATGAACATATTACATAGCCCATCAAGTCAATCATGATATATGACACCTATTGGTATAGGAGTCTCACATTGGCTCCACATGGGGATGGATTTTCCTGATGAAAAGTCAAGAAGAACAGGTCAGTTTTCCTCAGAATAATTTTGATTGAACTATGGAATCTTCTTGTGTGTGTTGCTTTATTGTATGTATGACAGTACTACTTCTGAAGCTTAGGGCCTTCTCTTCAGGCTTCAACTCCAACAAGTTACTATCAACTCAAAGTTGTGACATTACAAAGGATATAATATGTACATGTTAAAAATCAGGATATCCTAATAAATAGGATCAAAGTAATGTTTCAACATTCGACCATTAACTGGCCCATCTTCAGTTTTTGTACCATCCAAGTTTTTTAGAAAATATGTATTATTTCCTTGCAAAGCATGAATAATATAAGGTCCTTTCCACAGGAAGTCAAACTTCACATGTTTTCCCTTATCCTCTCTTCTGGAATCCCATCCTAAAACTTTGTTTCCAAGTTGGAGATCTTCTGCCTTGGTCCATTTATCAAATATCTTCTTTAGTTTCTCATGCAATACTTGGGATCTTTGATATACTTCCTCTCTGTTCTGCTGCAAATTGATAGTCTAATTTATTTTCCTTTGAATATCATTAGGTTCAACCTGAGCTTCTTGAAGTAATTTCATTACAGGAATTCCTAAAGATGAAGGAAATACAGCCTCAATGCCATAGACTAACTCATAAGGACTAGTCCCAATAGATTTTTTGGTGGTGAGTCTGTTTGCCCACAATGCATTTGTAAGTTTCTTGTGCCAATTTTTTTTGTTTTCCTCCAATAATTTCTTAATAATATTGATTAGACTCTTGTTGGAAGATTCATCCAGTCCATTACCCTGAGGGTAATAGGCTATGGAATGGCTTAAGGTGATATGATATTTGTTACAGAAACTTATCATCTTCTTAGATTTGAAGGCAGCAACATTATCAGTTATGATTTTATCAGGACAACCAAATATTGATAATATATTAGTTTCTAGGAATCCTATGATCACAGTGTCATTGGCTTGTCTGGAAGGAATTGCTTCTAACCATTTGGTAAAATAGTCCGTGGCAGTGAGGATCCATTTGTGTTGGACAGAAGAAAAAGGATGGATTTCTCCAATGAAATCCAGGCCCCATTGTTGGAAAGGTTTTTCAGTGGAAATTGGTTTCAGGGGTAAAGGTAATAGTTTTCTCTTGCCTTCAAAAATTTGACATTTATGGCAAGCAGTGACAAATTTCTTTACATTAGAGAATAAGGTTGGCCAATAAATTCCAGCTCTTAGGATCTTGTCTGCAGTTGATTTCCAATAAAGGTGTCCACCACAGTCTCCTACATGAAATTCATGGAGAACCTTGTCAGCTTCATCTTTTAATAAACAATTCAATAGAATACCTTCATGATTTTTCCAAAAGAGAACATTATCTAAGATACAAAATTTTGAAGATGTCATCTTTAAAAACCTTTTCTTTGTTATGGATAACCCTGGATGAGCTTGCAGGTTTAACAGTACATAAATTATATCAGCATACCAAGGTGAATCTAAGAAGGCCTGGCTGATTTGTGGAGTCGCCATCTCCTGTTCGTCATCTATTTCATTAATATCTAGGGCTTGACAATTTGTTTCTGTCATGAGTTGAGCCAATCCCTGTCCCTTTATAAGCTTTGTAGGTTTTATTTCAATATCATACTCTAATATGGTAGCAATCCATTTACCTCTTTTGCCCTCAATTCCATCTTGAGTTAAGATGTCTTTGACAACAGCATTTGGTACATAGGCTATCACATGGGAATACAATATATAGATTCTAAAATCTTTAATGGCTTTTACAAGTGCAAAAGCTTGTTTTTCCATGATGTTGTATTTTAATGATGCATCCCTTAGTGCTTTACTAAAAAAGGCTATAGGTTTTTCACATCCTTGATCATCCTTTTGTAATAAAACAGTTGCTACAGTGTGTTCTGATGCAAATGAAAATATTATGAAGTCTCTATCAAATTTTCGGCTTGTAAGAACCGGGGTTCTGGTCAAAGCCATTTTAATTTCTTAAAATGCTTGTTTGGCTTCTACAGTACATTTAATACTTGAATCCTTTCTTAACATGTTAGTAAGCAATCTAATTAGTTCAGCTAAACTAGATATGAATCTTCTCAAAAAATTGGATTTTCCTAGGAAAGCTTGAAGTTCTTTGATATTTCTAGGGTGAGTTATCTGCAGCGTAGCTTCTATTCTAGCAGGATCAATTCTAATACCATCTTTGGAGATGATATGGCCCAAGATTTTACCTTCTTCAAGACCAAACAAGGACTTCTTTGGATTCAAAGAGATACCATACTTTCTGCATTTTATGAATACTTGTCTGAGATGGTCCAAATGCTGCTGATCTAATTTAGAAAAAACAGTTAAATCATCCAAATATATAACAAGAAAGTCATGAATTTCTTTTGAAAATGCGATGTCCATTGCTCTTTGGAAGGTTGCTCCTGCATTTTTAAGTCCAAATGGCATTTTAACTTACTTGAATGTGCCCCATGGTGTTGTAAAAGCTGTTTTTTCCTGGTCATCAAGATGAACCAGAATCTGGTTGTATCCTGAGAACCCATCTAGAAGAGAAATCCTAGAAGCACCTACTACCCTTTGTAAAATGTGATCCATTTTAGGTAAAGCGTAATTATCCTTCAAAGAAACCTTATTTACATTTCTTAAATCAACACATAATCTGAACTCTCCAGTTTTCTTCCTAGTAGGTACTAAATTAGACAACCACTCTGAAAACCTAATGGGAGCAATTATCCCTGCTTCATATATTCGTTCAATTTCTTTTTCAATTAAAGGCAACAGTATAGGGTTAATTCTTCTGAGTTTCTGTTTGAATGGTTTTTGATTTTCTTTCAGAGGTATTGTATGCTGAATTATAGAGGTATCATATGATTTCAAGTCTTCATAACTCCAGGTAAAGACATCCTAGAATTCTCTCACTAGTTCAACATATTTTAATTTTTGATCAGGAGACAAAGATTTAGATAGCTTTATCATTTTAGGATTCTCTTTAGTTCCCAAATTATATTCCTAAATATCTGCTTTCAATGGTTCCATTTTGGGTTTCTTTGGAATATCATTAGAATCGAAAAGATCTTCCAGAGGAGTTAATCCTTTAGGCAAATGATTGTCTTTTAAATTAATGATCTCAGATTCTCCTTCTATAATCTCATCAACCTCCATTTGTTTAAGGTCCTGCATTTCTTTTTTGGTGAACTTTGTTGGATGAAGCATTTGAATTGCACTTTCTTTTGAAATGTTTGTTTCTCGTTTATTTATTTGATCAGATTCAATGACTGTATCTTCATCTATGTTACTGCTAGAAAATTCATTTTCTAGAGTCAGGAAATTGTTAATCTGATCGTCATTTGAAAAAAATTGCCAGTTCTTAAAATTGTTAGGTATGGCTGGTTTGTGTCTAATCTCAACTGTGAACTGATGATTAGGTTCGAATGGTAATTTACAAGTGCTAGAAAACATTGCAAGACTATGAGCATGCAAGTTTTGTTTTCTTGGGATTTTAGCAAGCTGAGTCTGTAGAAAAGTATTGAGAATCGCTACAACTATTCCTCTATATTCTCCCAGTCTGGGATCATTTGTTAGAAAGTGCCCTTTAATCTGTTGAATGATTAAATCAGAATCTCCTATGACAGATACTCTAATTGCTCCTAATCTTTTGACAAGTTTAAGACCTAGCAAAAGAGCTTCATATTCTGCCATATTATTGGTGCACTTAAAGTTTAATTTGTAAGCATGGCCTTCAACATGATCATTTTCAAGGTTGTGTATCCAAATTCCAGCTCCTGCTCCTAACTTGTTAACTGAACCATCAAATTCTAAATGCCAAAGAATTTCATGTTCATAATTGGTGTTAGGAGTTTCAGGAACTTTTTTAACAGTGAGATCTAGTTTTTTACTTTCTTCTGGTTTCTCTTGGGTATCTGATGTTTCCTTGCCCTTAGAGATTTCCTAGATTTGAACATTAGATTTTTCATTTGTAATTTCTTTTGGTTCTATTGTTGGAACTTCTAATTCAGTGGGAGGATCAATTTCAGCATTATAAAGAATAAATGAATCCATATCAGAGTGTACTGAGTAGATGGGGAAATTTTCAGGTTTCTCCTGACTACTGACTACATATTTCATTAAATTTTCTCTATATAGCTTCTTTGGGTTACCAAACACTAAAATAGTAGCATATGACATGTCCAATTGAAGAGATCCTCCAAGCTTTGCACCCCAAGATCTGGACAATAGCATACCATATTTTGGAGGAATATCTTCTACTACTATATCCATCAAAATTGTTTTTGCAGGGTATTGAACTAGTGAAACACACAAGTCTTTGATTAATCCTAAACATCTCACCTGATTTGAATCAAAAGAAAAGAGATCTTTGTATGGTCTGGTGATATCTAGGTTTAATTTCTCCATTACAACCTTGGGCACTAGATTGTGAGATGCCCCATAATCAAGCATGGAATTATGAAGTATTTTATCATGTATGTTCAAAATTATATAGAATGGAGGAGTTCCTCCATTACCTGGTTTTCCATTTACTTTAGGGCCAAAGAGTAATCTAGGTTATTCATCAAAAACATTTACTGAATCATCACTTCCAGTGATTTTGAGTGATCTATTGATTTGACTTCGATAGACATCATGTCTAGCTAATTCAGACAATGGAACAACTATTTTTAATTTTCCTACTTCAGCCTCCAGATTAAAAGGTTTTTCAGCCCGAGTTCTTGTATTTCGAAAAGTTGGATTCTCTATATCTTCTGTGTTTTCAGTATTTTTCTCCCTCTCAGGAGTGGGGTTGTGGGCTGAAGTTGTTTCCGAATCAACTTCTGGAGGTTCCTCTACATTTCCTTTAGAAGGAAGAGTATTGTAAATTTTTCTGTTATTTAGTTGACTATCGGATACATCTTCAATTATTGGGTTAGCGGGATTAGGATCTGATCTAGAAAGAATATGTACAAAGGAAGTATTGGTTTTACCTTTGGGGGGCTGTTTTGTAGTTTTCTGTTTACTTGTTTCCGGGACATCAATTCTTCTGCTCCTCAGATTATATTGCTTATGGAATTCATAAATAGTTGTATCATATCCCTCCTTGAAGTCAAATGATTCTCCTGAATGAGTTTGGAATTGTTTAAGAATGTGAGCTTCTTGATCATCCTGGGTTAAGAAAATTTTCGGTTCGTTCTTGCGTCCAGTCAAGTTGTTTATTTGAGAATATTCTGTTAGTTCATCAGAAGTTGAGGCTTCAACATAATTTTCCTGGAATGGGGGCCTAATGTTTTGGTCAGGACCAGTTTTTCCAGTATTTTGGTTTTGGTTCTTTCTGAAATTTGGATTTCTCCCAGTATTGCTCAGTTGACCATCCCAAGGAGATTTCCTTTCAATTGTTTCTACTCTATCTCATAGCCTTTCCATCCCTTTAATAATAGCATCTAATTTCTTTTCAAAAGCTGAGGGTTCTTCATTTAAAGGTACTCTCCTTTCAGTTCTAGCTTTAGCTCGTCTAGCTATCAGGTTGGCTTCAACACTAACAACTATACTTTGCATATCTTCTAAAGTTTGAGGAGATCTTTCCCTTAGCTGATATGCCATCTCAGAATCAAATCCATCAGGGAATTTGATTAATGCTGAATCTGGAGGAGGTCTAAGGTTTTGGGGAATAGCATTGTAAACATCATTGAACCTGGTGCAGTAATCTTACACAGTCTCTTGTGTTCCTCTCTTTAGATTTCCATAGTCTGATAATATTTGAAGAGGATCTTTCTTCTTTTCCCATCTGTTTAAAAATGTTCTATAAAAATCTTGTAGGTCAGTGACACTGTTTGCAGGAAGTGCCCTAAACCAGGTTCTAACTTCTCCAGTAAGACTTTGAACAAATATTCTCATTCTTACATCATCAGCATCTATTTCATAAATTTCAAAATAATCGGTCATATTTTTAGTACGTTGTTGTGTAGTGTAGGTTCTAGAACCATCAAAAGGAGTGATTTTACTTTGGTAGTCTTGGGGCATAGCCCCTGGATTTCCTGGTAATACCGAAGGAGCATATCTATTTGCCATTGCAGGAGGTAGAGATGAAATAACAATTGAGGTTGGTCTAGGAGTGGTGGATGGAGGAGTAGAAGGGGTAGTTTGAGGTTGATATGTTTGAGGAAATGTTGATGAACTTGGAGAGGATGAAGTGATCACATAAAGATTTGATGTTCCTTCAGAGGTAAGCTCAGATTGTATGGAATCTCGCAAATTTTTATCAAGATGTGAAGTAACAAATTCAAATTGTAAATCTTCAATAAATACTGGGTCTTGAACCAAATGGGACAACTCAAATTTAGAAAAATTTACAAATAAAGATGTTTCAAATTGCTCGTTAAAAGGTTCGTTCTCAAGGTAAATCCACTTCACAGGACAGGATATTGATCTATAGAGGGGCCGAGAACTATCAGAACTTTTCTGGATCTCTTGTCTCCTAAGAATTCTGGGGATCATATTTGGATTTTCAAACACAGGCGGTGGATTTGGATCAGGATTAGCCCTGGTGTAATGAGTCCTTTCTGAAGCCAGATTTCTAGGTGATTTTTTTTTTTTGGTTTTTTTTTAAATGGAATCAACAATACAACTTCAACAATTTCTTTAAGAAGTTTTAGATATTGGATTTAGCTTTTCTTAAAGATTTATTTGACTAGAGGAACTGATCGAGTATCTAAAACCGAATGTTCAGTTCATAAACTAGACCGGAGATAGACTGAAGCATCATTTATTTACTTATGAAATTGCAAAGAAAGAGAAATTTCAAAGGCTACCTGGCTAACTTCAGGCTCTGTCTGTAGTTTATAAAGTAAACAATAATAACAAATGAATTATTCAGGTCCCTAGTGGGGTCGCCACTATGTTATCACTCAGATTTTCCTTGAAGTTGTTGGGAAGAGGAAAGGGGTCTGAGGTAACTACAAACCAACTTTTAGGTACAAAATCTAGCCAATCTGTACCCAGAGAGGGCTCTCTCTTTAAATTTTAGCTTTGTTTTTTGAAAGATATTAAGCTAGTTATGAAATTACAAGGGTTTTGATTGTGTTTGGGTGATGAAATTCTATAGCAGAAGGGTAAGACTGAATAGTTGAGGCCATTGGGCCAATGGAGTCAAAGAAATATGGCTTAACTGGATGAAGTTTCTTAACAAGAGATGGTTTCACAGAGCGAGGTAATCAAATAGAGAACAATTTAATATCTAAAATGAATGGAATGAACTTCAAAATTGGTGAAGGGAAATTAAGAATCCTTCAACATATTCGAAAGAGGGAACTTGAATGATTATTAATAAAGAGCAATTACGTATTCTTTACCAAATAATCAAAATGATTAAACTAGAAAACAGGAGCAATCAAGAATTCACTGTTTAAACTAGTTCAAAAGAAATCATTAAGAATAATAACGATTGAAAACAAATTGTACTTAAGCACTTTCTGAATTATTCCTTTTCATTTATCATTCAGATATGAAACATAGATGGTATAATAAACAAGTATAAAACTTTAAAACATAAGAGATAGATGACTTATTTATCCATTGTTTGATTCAAGAATCCTGTGAAAAGTCCTTTGCATCAATTCCTTATCCAGCTAGCCATACAAAAATTGTCCAACAACACTTTATTCCAAAGTAATCAATATTACAACAAAATCTATGAATTCCACCCCTCAATACTCCAATTGAGGAAGTATTTATAAAAAAAATTATAAAAAATATCTCCTAACAAAATGAGATATAATTTAGGATGACTCATAAATAAGTTACAAGAAACTAGAGACAGATGGTCTCGTAGATAAGAGAAAAGATAACCAATGTTGTGCTGTTTCTCTTTTTTATGAATGTGCTGGAGGCAGGCCCTATGATTTGGCTTACTGCTGTCCTTTTTAGTAACTCTGTGTTGGCTGCTCTGTTTTACTGATACTCTTTACTTGTACTGATACACTTTGACCTCTGTTTGATCTCTGTTTATCCTTTTTATCATGACTTAATGTAGTAAAAAATCAAAAATTCATGTAAGGATAATTTTTACAAAAGTTATAACATCTCTTCCCACCATTGAGCTTCTAGTATTTTGGTTCTTTGAAGCTTCCTCAGAGTCTCATCAGTCTTTGTATATATGAAGAAAGTAGGCTGAATTGGGAATAAGTGCTTTACTCATGCTCGAGATAAAACAAATTTTCCAGACTGTCATGAAGAATTTTTCCTGTAGGCAATGCTGTTGCTACTAATGAACTAGTTGATGAACTAACCTGGTTGTCAGCATCCTTATTCAATTTCTCAACATAGCTTTCAAGGCTCATTAGTTTATCATCTGAAACTAAAGGATTTGGTAATCCTTTACTTTGCAAAAGATCCAATATTTTAGTAAAAGCATAGATTTCTTCCTGCATATAAGAGCATCTTCTTTCTAGGTTCTGCATCAGAGTTCTTTTAGTAAAAACTCTTTTTATCTCCAAAATTGTTCTTTTTCTATCTTGGATACCTAGCTCTTCAATTTGATATCTGTTCTTGGTGTTTAAAAATTGTATGAGCTCATTGGCTTCTTTAGGCATATTTCCTAATTCTTCTCTTGCCTTTTGAACTTCCTCCAGAGCCAATTTAACTAAATCATTCTGCTCATACATTATTTGAATTGATGGCCATACATCATTTATTGACTGAATGATGTTTTTCCAAAGAATTTCTTTGATTTCCTTCAAAGGCTTCTCCAATGTGAGATCCTTCTCTAATTCTTTAACCATTTTTTCTAATCTGTTGACCTCTCTTGTTTTTTCTGCAACACTCATCTTTGAAATATCATATTTTTCTTCTCAACTGATAAATTGTACCTTTGTTTTCTGGAGCTCTGTCACCTGGAGTTTCAATTCCTCGATTGATTTTATTAATTCTTCAATGCTTAAATTGGAAGTGTTGCCTTGTAATAATCCTGCTGACTGATCTATTGTTGTTGTACCTATAATCACTTCTGTTGTTGTAGATGCTGGAATGTTTGACTGCTTGTCCTTTAATTCCTTTTCAAGTTCTTTTTCAGTCTCATTCAGTTGCTCATTAAGTTTCAAGAGAAAATCCATCAATTATTCTTTAGAATTTTTCTTTATTACCTCAGTAGTTTGTGGATGCATTGAAGATGGTAACTTCAGTTGTTTTCTTAAGGCTGCAATATCATCATCTTTCTTCTTAATCAAGGCTTCTATACCCTTGAAATCTTTGGGATTATGACCCAATCCAATAATTATTTCTTCCAAAGTCTTTATTTTGTTGTCCTTGGCCTGGGAAGAGGCTTTTTCAAGATGCAATTGAGCAGTATTATTCTCCAAGGAATTCTGCAATCTTTGGGCCATCATTGATTTATCAGTCAAAGTAGAATAAATCATTTCACCTGTTTGTTTGTGCAACTCAATCTGATCCAAAGGATGAATGTCATTTTCCATGACTTCGAAATTGGTTCTAACATAATCTGTAGTTGTTTGAGGCTGCTGCACTTTGGGTTTGAAGTGACTCATCAACATTTTACCCTGCTGGATGTCATAGGCTGACATCAATCTTTGTTGATTTTTGGGAGCCAACTTCAAATATTGATTATAGACTTGAGGTCTTAATGGATCATTTCTGGCCTTTATATTTATAAATGTCTTTTTAATATCCCAGCCATCCTTCACTGGTGGTTTGAAGGAAGATACTTCTACACTTTTCTGTCTTTGTAGCTCCTTTCTCTGTGAATTAGTGGATGTCCCACTGATTGTGCATGTTTGCTGACTATCTAACTCTTCTCTGCTCTGAATATTAGGGGTTTCTTGAACAAATTCTACTTCTGAAAGAGGATTTAATCTTTGTGTTTTGACATCAGGGTGTTCTAAAGATCCACCGATAGGGGTAGCTGTTTTTGTATCTCTCTTCTTACCTTTTTCTTCATTGAGAAGAGTTTGCAAAATTGAAATTTCTGCTACATTAATTTGAGTGGGGGGAGTCTGTATTTGGGCCTATTCCTTAGAAGTTTCAGGCTGCTCTTCCATTTTTAATTTCTCTGTAACTTGAATATCAATCTCCTTTTCCTTCCATTTGGATGCTACTGTGGCTAGTGCACTGATTTCCTACAAATTTTGCTAAGAGGTTCCAGCAGAATAAGGACCAATTCCTGGTCTTTGCACCTGCCCAAAAGAGTCCAGGTCAAGTATTTTCTCAAGGTCTTTCATAAAATTTTCAACATTGACCTATTCACTATCTTGTTCTACTAAGGTCCCTTCCATCCATTCATCCATATTTGCAAATTGTTCAATTTCTGGAATTCTATGGTGAAGGTATGGTGACAATTTGTTTTTCATCCTCCTATCACAAATAAAATTGTTTGGGTCATAAGGTACCCAATGGAATTTTTTTTGCAATTTGAGATAATCTTCTAGGATTCTTTCAGCTTTTTTTCCTGCATCTCTAGAATTACAGATAAAAGGACCTGATTGACTCTTAAGTCCGAGCTGAGATTTTTTCTTTGCATTGCAAAAATGGACTATGTCTGAATTTATCATTTGTCTGAAATGCTCTAAGGAAAAAAGACTCATTGGGATATACTTTGGTAACTTGAAAGGACATAGCTCACACCCATATATTCTAATTTCTGTATGATTCCGGTATAGGTACCAATCACCTATCCTGTATTGCTTGGAAAGTTGGAGAATTTTCTTCATATTATTATTGACCCTAGGAGGGAAAACTCCTGTTAATAAGGTAATTGTAGGGTGCACAAATAGGTCAATGAACTCATTGTAGGAATAAGGAGAATCAGAGGAATTATGGAAGATTGCAGACCAAAAAATTACAGACCTTGGATTTTCTTTGGCATCAAGTTTCATGACATGGAAAGGGAAACTCTCTGATTGATAATAAAGCATGAGATGGTATATAATAGTAGAATATTTGAAAACTCTTTCATCTTCCAATCTCATGAACTGGTCATGAATTTTATCCGCAATGTAGGAAGCAAAATCATATTTGACAGCAGGGGGCTGTCCAAGGGTAGAAATTGACAGCAACACTAGGGTTAACTTATCAACATATTCACTAGTGTTGAAACCCATTACAGAAGATATCATATTCAAAATGAGTCTGCCCATATCTGTGAAAAAAGTATATCCATATGGAGGAGGGCCTTTGGGCTGATGTTCTTGAAGAATAAAAGTCTGACAGAGGTGATTTAACTCTTCTTGGGATAAATTGGTCGATTTTTCAAGTAAATCTCCCATGGAAATGGGAGTCAGGGTTTGACTAGGATGAAACTGTAACATTTCGTTGATAGACTGAGCATTTATTGGGAAAAGGACGGTTTGACTCGGGGACATGACTGCTCGTTGATTGGGATCATAATTGGCATGGCAGTGATGAATTATTTCTGGAAAAATATGAATTGAGGGTAAAAGATACATCGGAAGATTGGATTCCCACAGTCCCAAAATGTCAGAGCCGTTCAGGTAACTATCTCTGCACTGGCAAAAAATTATGAGAGGATTTTCACTAAGGATGAGGTCTTTAATTTGGAAATCTCTATCTGCTAGAGGCAGATGGTCTAAATCCTTATGAGGGACATTCAGAGGTGCGATATTCAAAGCCACGGGAACTTCCATTTCTGGTTCTTGTGGATTCAAAAAGGAAGTCAAGTTTTAATGGAAAAACAGGAAAAATTACAGGTTTGGGAATACAATTACAGGTCTGGGATGAAATGAAGACCGAATTGTACCGTGTTTTTAGTTTTTTCCTGTGGAATTAAAACAAAAAACCAAGATTTTGTAGATTTCAACGAGAATTTGGGTAAATACCTATTTTCCGGGAAATGAACAGTGACGAAAACAGGTGTAGGCAACGGCAAATGAGTTCTGGATTGTTCGACTGCAATTTTCTCAGCAAGGTGGCAGTTGACAGTCTTCGACAGTTGGTTTTGAAATTTTTTGCATGGGGCACTGGTTGTTGCATGGGATAATGAAAATGACATGCGTTGGTGTGTTTTAATCGCAAAGTCAAAGGCTGGCAGGATTTTATTTTTTTTAAGCTGATGACTCAAGTAGGTACGGTTGTTTTGTCATAGGAGGTAAGCGGTGAGCGGTATACATCACACCACTTTTGGGGACGAGCGGTTTTTAGCGGAGGACGAGAGATTCCATAGAACTCACGACACGTGGCAAGGCACTGTTTGGAAAACTGCTTGGCCATCGAGCATTATCGTTCGGACGTGGGGGCACAGCGATATGGATAACAGCTGTAGATTATGGATTGGTTGATTGGACGGTGGTCGGGGAGGTGAGATGACGGGGAGATAAAGGAGCAGTCCCAATATAACTAAGTTTAATTTAATCACATCGGGGGCGATTTGATTGGTGGGGTAAGCTATTAATTAACCAATAGGGTTAATTAATCTTTTTTGAAAGCGGCGGAGAAGCGGGCTTTGGAGATTTAATTAATTAACATATTTGTATGGTTATTTTTCAACCAATGGGGCAGGATAATAATTTGGGAATTTTATAAAAATAATACGGGAATGGGTGGATTTATATAGGGATTTAGATAATAAGTTAAATTTAATATGAAAAATGAATGAAAGCACTACGTGTAAAAACATTAGAAGTATGTATTTAACTTATGCTTGAATGAAAAGGATTTTTATGAAATATTGCACAATTTTCCTAAGAAAAATAGGATTTTACTTAGGAAAAGATTTTTTTTTGGAAGTGAATGAATGACTTATGAATGGTTTTAAGTGCTTAGGCTTTTTCAATTATTGGGCCGAGGGTCTGGTCCCTCCAAAAGTCAAGGAAATGCCTTGAGCCCCTCTAATTTTCAAATTCCTTAGTACTTATGGGAAATTAGTGAATTTTTTAGGGAAAAATGAGAAGGGAGGTTAATAATTTGACTTTTTGCTTGAAATTCTTCCCGATTGTAGTGCCTTGCACTTTGTGATGAAAAGTAAATATTAACACATTTGGTGTTAAATCCAACATGTAGTTACGCAACAACAACTCTTTCTTTACCTACTTTAACCTACCATTTTTTTCTTCTTTATTAGGGTGCCATAGACTAACAAACCCTTGTCACACTTTCTTTTCTTTTACATGTAGAAATCTATCTAATTTAACCTTATTACATCCAGAATAGGATTAATTTATTTAGGCTCCTTTTATTGCTACTGTCTGTATGTGCCAAGATTAAACTTTGGTGATTTTGTTCTCTATCTCTAAAACATAAAATTGAAAATGAACTAGCAGGAAGCAAATTGTTTGGTAATTGTAAATTGTGGCATAAGATACGGAATTGCACAATTTTGTTTATTTACATAAAATGAAAAGTAGTGGCATTTAGACTTGCACACTTTCCCTTGGCCTTTCTTTTGGTGGGGTTCATTTTCTTTTACTTTTTTGGCCATTTTTATTTTTTCACCCTTTGATTTTTCTTTTAGGGTATACCCTCTTTACATTTTTTAAATTTTTTGATTTTTTGACAATATGGAAAATATTTGCAACAAGGAAACGTATGAACATATTACATAGCCCATCAATTCAATCATGATATATGACACCTATTGGTATAGGAGTCTAACAGGATGCAAAGTCCAACACTGAGAGACATCATGTCCATTCTTTTAGCAATATCTACAAAACTTGTGCACCTTCTTTGAAAGTTGCCTTTGCCTCATCTACTTCTTGTATGCTTTCTTCCTCATCTAGCATCTCGAAACAACATGGTTAAATCCACGACAATATGTACAAAAAATATTTCTTCCATTTAAGCATGCAAAATTATCATGCTTTGCAGAAACACAATCAAATTGATCATGAGAAGATTTATACCAATTGTACTGCTTTGAATGTTCATCCTTTTTTCCTCCTTGAGGAGATGAACTAGTAGAGGCTTCAACTTTCATTTGTAGACTAACATCATCATTCTTGTCTTGAAAATTGTATGAACCTGCATGCTCGCCATAAGATGCATGTTTACCATCTTCTTGTTGCAACAAAGGCTTAAAGCAATGACAATAATCTTTAAAACAAATTTGACATATTTGCATCTTATAACTTGGAATAAAAGTTCTCTTTGAAATAGCCTCACATCCCTTCATGGCTTTGGAGTCTCTTTCATTCATATAGAGCTTCGTTCCTAAAAAGATTATTTTTCATTCATATAGAGCTTAAGCGCCTTTTTAATAAGCCCTTAGCCCCTTTCTGCATGTAACCTAGCCTAAAAAACTGAGCGCTAATTTCCTTAGCGCTACTCCAGCGCCTAACTCTTCCCGAATCCTTACTTTCTATCCATTTTACCTATTCCCCGTCGAAAGGATTAAATTGAATGTGGACCGTTGATCTCTGTAGATCAACGGTCATCGTTGCATCCGCTCCCCGCCCGTCCATCTTGCCTTCCTTTTCTCCTTTTTACTTTTCTGCTCCTTCCTTTAATCTTGACCGTTCACTCTTAAGATCCTACAGTCAAGATTTAACCCGATAGACCCAACTCCTTTGGGACCTACCTCCCGCCTCATAAAAAAACCTACCCACTCATGCGCTACCACCTGTATTCCACTATCGCCTCTATGAAGCTTTTCCCATCGTGTGCGATCCACTCCGTCAGATCTGGATCCTCCGATCTGATGGTGGACGCTGCGTTTCACATAATTTTTACACCCGAGGTTTAACACCAAAAATTTACATGAAATGGGCAGTATTAGAAGGGAAAGGTGTCAAAAGGTGTATGGAATCACGTTTGTTTTGTGAATACCGCCTCCCCCAGTGCCCGCGCGAAAACCGCTGCCGGTTTTCCACCAAACCACCATCCTCTTCAAACGTCATTTTCATTTTTAAATCCCAGCCGTCGATCTTCGAGATTGAACGACTCTCATTATATCGCGACCCTAAGTCCTTTGCCTTCATCTTTTCTCCCAAGCCACCTCATCGAAAGATCTCAACCATTGATTGTTCTAATCCAACAGCTCCTGTTCACTGTCGTGCCCAAAACTCCATCATTTCCTGGCTAGCTATTTTTGCTGGGATTTTTTCCTCCTATCACTGCATTTTCCATTTCGCACAGCTCCAAACCTCCTTCGCCGAACCTTTGAACGCAGTTAAACCATTTTCATAGGATTTCTTAATGATTTTTTGTGTTTTTGCAGGATCTAATGGTGGTTTCTCTGTGTATTTCCACAGTCACAGTCAGCTGACAATTTAGGCCCAAAATGACGATTCTGTGGCTTAAAAACAAAGAAGAAAGGATCTACAGGGTTTGAAATCCAAGTTTAAATCAAATGGAGCGTAATCCAAGGTTTAGCAGAAGCCCTCCATTAGCAGATAGCCACCTATGTAAACAAGCCAAACAAAGTGTATTAGTAATGAAGAATCAACGAAAAAGTGATTAAAACCAAAGCTTGAAAGATCAGGGTTTTAATCCACAGTTCAAAGAGGTTAATACAGTGTTAAAGAATGAAGACCCAAAGATAAAGATTAAGGCTAATTAAGCCTAAACACGGAGCAAAAGCAGATTAAATTTTTTTAAAGGAAAAATAGAGAAAATATCAGTAAAGAGGCCTCCACTGCCACATCAGAGGTCATTTATCCTCTTCAGCTACCAAAGTGCCACCTGCAACCTCAGTAAATCAAATGAAGGCATATATATTGCCTAGTCAGTGATATTTTGTTTAAAGACAGCCAGAGTTATTGCCAGCCTGCCAAAAGAGTTTTAAAGTCAACAAAATCTGCCAAGTAGCCTAAATACTTAATGAAAACCAATTAATATAGAGAAATATCAAAAATATTCTCTATTGAGCCTTTCAAAGATAGAGAAGCATTAAATTGTATTAATTGAACTAGAGATCTTATTTTTCATCCCACCTCCTCTTTCTTCTATAAATACTTCTGAAGGAGATGAGAGATTGTTGGTTGGTTATTGGATTTTTGATGTAATAGTTGTTGTCTTGAGTCATTGTTGAATGTAAATAAGTCTTGAAGCTCTGAAGCTCTGTTAAGTTATTGAAGAAGTTAGGCTGAGAAGAGAAGTGGTTGTTGTTCTGAAACATTGGACTTGAAGTATGTAACTGGATTGACAATCAATATACAAGCTGATTTTTGGGATCCTGGTCTATATCATTGGTGAAGTAACTCTTACTGTAATTGTTTTCCTTTCATGTATTTCATTTTGTTCACTTTCCTCTGATAAAGAACAACAAATATAGATCTAGGATTTACTCTTAGAAGTACCCTACTCTCACTAATAAGCTTTATCTTTATGTTTTCCTCCAATTGTGTATTTAAGAATGACTTAATTTAAGTGTAAACATTATCAAGGAATGTTGTTTTTTCCATGTCTTGATGTGTAAAACTTGAAAGGAAGTTCTTGAATGATATTTTCATTACACGCTAAGTAGAGTTAAACTAGAAAAGTTTATGGTTTTCCCTATCTTCTAGTTCTTTCCCCAAAGGTTGTTTTGAAAGTTTCCCTTAGAGTATGCTAAAAGCAGGGTTTGATTTTAATGTATCTTGCTTGATCTTAAGCTGCACTTTGTTTTCTTATCTGTTTTCACCCCTTCTGAAAGTAGTCTAGTGAGATTACTGGATTGTTGTCTGATAAGTTAGCTTTAATACAAGCTTGTCCAAAGAAGTTTATGGTTAGCCCTATTCTTTGGTTGGTTTCAAATAGTTGCTTAAAAAGGATTTTCTTGTATGGAAAGTTGATAAATCCTTGTTGAAATTATTGAATTTTTCCGGTTTCTCAACACTTTTAATGTTCCACTCCACCATTTAATCTAAAAGATATTTTGATATAGATGACTTGCCCCTTGGACCACTCTTGAAATTGTTGTATAATTAAACCCTTTTGTGACTCCATTGCCCAATGGTTTAAAGCTGCATCATACTTATCCTATCTGCTGAACACTTCTCAATATACTTGCATCTTCACCTTTTGAACTCTTTCATTTTGTGATATTCCATCCAATTAAAGATCATACCTAACCAACCAACCAAACAAAAACCCTTGTTCTTAATAACTAGCCTAATATCATACTAAAATCCTTTAAAGATAAATCAATCTTTACACTTATAGAGAGATCCCTCTCTGGATTCAGGAGGGCTAGATCCTAGAATCCCAAAGTGGCTTTTTAATGTAGTCTCTACATCATTTAGTCTTGCCACTCTGCTAAATTACATAGACCCAACAAACACCAAGGAAATTCATCCCATTGATAAAATGGAGATGAAAAAAATATTGGTGAGATGATCTATTCTACACTAACCAATAAAACCATGACTGTGACAAAATTGTAGGTTTCACTTTCAAACATTCAATCTTAGCTGAAGATGGAGAAGATCTCTTATTTGGCTAAAGACACTAGGATCAAATCATTAGAAGATTTGTTTGTTGAGATGGGCTATGATCCAGAAAATGTAAAGGCTGTAGAAGAATTGATTAAAAATAAGAATTTTGATATTGCAGCACTAAGGAAACAACTAAAGCTTCCACCAACAGAAGATCCACTGACCAAAGACATAGAAGAATATTATACATAGAAGGGAGATATGCTGAAGTTAATCATGGATAAATGGCCAAATCAGTCAAATGGAAACAGAAATGGAAAATATGATTAAGGAGAAAGCGAAAAGTCCATAGGTGACAATAGTTCCTCTGGATGAAGTACCCCTCACAACAATACCTACTACATGAGATACAAAATACACAATGGCTTGAACCCAATCTATAGATGTTGTTGAAAAATTGACAAAAGGGCATAGAAAACATGTCAGTACAGACAAAGGAAATAAAGAAACTGTAGGGGCAAGTCAAAGCTTTGCAGGAACAAAAAAAGTGAAGCTTCACATTTGGCTAAAGCACAGAGATCCCAAAGGCTACTAGAAAGGATACATAAATCATAAAGAGAATCACCCATTAGCCAAACCTTGGACCAAGCCAAAGAAAGCATGTGGACAAGCATCCTTAACTCTATGAATGAGATTTGGTCATCCATCCAAATCATTTTTTAGCAGGACCTGATAAAAAAATCCACAGAAGCTATTGCAGACATGAAAGATAAGTTGGGTGAAAAGCCTATTGAAGCTGCTAATATCATCAAATTCCTTAATTCCAAGAATAAATATGAGTTGGAAGACGTAGGAATTAATGAAATGACTGAAACTACCCTAGAAGTCAAGAAGGTTTTGACTAAAATGAATCTCATGATGCAATTAGAAGAGAAATGCCAAGGACTCGAGATAGGAGTTAACAAGTTTTTCAGTAGAATTGAAGCATTGAACAAAAAGGGATTACGAAGTGTGTTTGTAACTAATGATAAATTAATTGCACAAGAGGATTACAACAAGATGCTAAAGGAAGTGGCTAGATTCAGTTCCAAATTGGCCAATATAAAGGAATAATGACGAGGGAGAGCTTTCATGACAATGAAATAATTTTACATTGACATGAAGTGAATCACATTTTTGTTGTAAAACAAACTTTTCCAAAATATACTGAAGTAAATGAAATCTATAGGAAGGTAAAAAAACTGAAAACTCTAGATGAAGACAGGTGGGATAATTTGTGTGAGTTACTAGAGTAATTGATAACTCCAAATGCAGTTACACGATCAGCCAATGCAACAAAGAGAGAAAGAATATCTCAACAACAACTTCCTCCAAATCTGGACCACCTCTCGATGTAGTTTCCGCCTATTATTGTTACACGTAATTTAAAATATGGGCAGAATAAACACAGAGGACAACATCAAAACCACTTTGGAAGCTCAAATCTAGCCTTGCCAGCTTCAGAAAGGGATCTCTCTTTATGATTTAACTTTGTTTTGAATAGATATTAGGCTAGTTATAATTACACTTGGTTCTTGTTTTATTTTAATTTATTTGGTTGATTAAATATTTATATTTCCGTGGGAAATGGAGTCGAAACATAAAACTGTCTATTGCTTCAATTTTTAAAAGACTTATAACACGGCAAGCTAGGTTTCATTTATAGGATTATTTTATATTTTAAATGAATAATGGATATGGCAGAAAAGTGAATTTTAGTTGAGACTGAAAATAATTTAAGTATTTTTCAATCCAAATTCAGTGGAAAACATTTAAATTGTAAAAGCAGTCAAAAGAAGGTGTTATAAATATCATGTCCTATTCATGACACTTTTTGTTTTACAATTAAGTTTTATGTCCAAATTTATTACAATAGTAGTAGTATCGGTAGAAGAAATATTTGTATCTGGTAGAGGGTGATGTTTGGGGATATAACCATCTAGATATTTTAAAATTTTGTGTTCTAAAGCAATAGGATATATTCTCCTTTGTTGTTTGATTGTTCACTCCTTTTGACTCTTGGTTTCTCTTAGTAGTGTTTCTTTGCAACTGTTCATTTGATGTTAAAGTGTTGCCCATATTTTTGTTCTCAGCTTGATCATAATTATCATGGTCTCCTATGATATCTTTCACAAACGTGATTGCCTTATTATCCTCTACTTTAGACTTACTAGATTCTCTTTAATAGCCTATCCCAGCCTTTGCAAGTGGAGATATTTGAGCATTTAATATCCTATACAATTGTTCAACACGTTTTAACTGCTTGATGGGTCATTCATCAGTTTTATCCTTTTCCAATTTCTTCCTTAGACTCACCACCTCTTATTCCAATATTCCAAATTCCTGACTTTTCTCTCTTATTTGATGCGGCAGAATGTCTTCTACTTTCCTTGCTTCTTTTATTTCAATTTTCATCTTGATAAAATCTTTGAAGTCTGGTTCTTCCTTTACATTTTTCAAAAGGATTTCCTTCTGTTTTCTAGTCTTGAGCTTGAGTCTATCTATTTCCTTTAGGGCACCCACCAACTCCCCCTCAAGATCTACCTCACCTTCTTCTTCAATTTCCAGGAGATCTTCCTCAAGCTCTTCCCTGGCCATCAAAATGAATTATGATGTTACTTCTTCATTGGGGGATTCATCTAAGCTCTCAGATGCACTGTTTTCTTGTTGAGCATAGAATGTTCTTCTATTAAATTTGTTCCCTTTCAGCCTATTTCTAAAATTGGCTTTATTTTTCCCTTTTGACTGATTCTCTATTTTCTTATGAGGAAATTTTGAAGCATAGTGTACCACTCTTCCACAGTTAAAGCACTTAAATGGAAGTTTACCTTTATTCTTACATATGCCTCTATCCAATCTTCTGACAAATTTGGCCTTTTCTTCATTAGAGCATGACTATGTACTTTCCTTCTCTTATATCGACTTTGTTGGAAATGTTGTCATTGATGGCAAAGGGGATGGCAAAGGAGGAGTACCTGAACCAACAATGAGGCAAAGTAACAAACATGAAGCAGAGGCAGTTGTGTAAGAAAATTAAGTTGTGTATGTAGAAGGATTGGTTTCAGTATTATATGGATATTTTTGATAGAATAATTCTATGTGAAAGAGCTGTGATATGTAGCTATCTATGCATTAATGACTTAATTGCATATGTGTATCCTTGTATTTTTCTGAGTTTATGAATTTGGGGTATGTATAATGATGTACCATACACAGTACTTAGAAAAAGGGTTTAGTTATAAACTCTGTTGTGCATAACCTGCGAAATGAGATCGAGGTTGAGAACTGGTTGAGTGCATAGTAGGGTTGAATATTTGATTGGAAGTGTGAGTTTCGAAGCATCGATTCTCTCAAAGCAGAGAACTCAATTCAAACTCAGAAATTTCCATTCCATAGAGGAAAAACTGAGGAATTGTTTAGTTAACTGTGTGCAGGTGCGTTAGACGCACGGTATGAGAAATTTGGTGAAATCACGGTTAGTGTAACCCATAAACACAGCGGAACTCTGAAGGTGGAACTCGAAATGCGGAACCATAGTTAAATGCGCAATGTGAATGGAGCTATGCGTCGTAAAAGATGAAAGCACCGTGGAAAAATTCCAATGAACCAAGGGTCAACGTATAAAAGAAGTGGAACCTGGCGTGCCGAAGAGGAGCGAAATCTTTCGGATGAAGAGTGAACGCGGGTTAAGGCTGGAAGTGGTTTTTATCGCACCACCTTTGCAGCGAAAGTGGTATTGAAAATTTTGGAGCGATTCCATAGAAGGGCCGACACGTGGCTCCAAAGGTTCGGGGAAAACCGCCTCCATTGCGCGCCATCACGCGTTATTGTTCGTGCATCTTGGCCGAGCGATATCCTTCCGATCAAATGAGGCGGCGCGACGCGATAACAACCGTCGGATGGAGACGACCGTTAATACTGGGGCCCAGTCCATCGCGCAACTATTGAATATTAACCCTCGTGCAAGTTAACCGCGCGATTTCCATTGGATCAGATGTTTAAAAAGAGATGAATTATCCACCGTTGGATCATGAATAAAGTTTCAAGGTGTCTTACAAGGCATGGGTCAGCGTTTAATTGTTGATTATTAAATAATCGGTAGAGGATTCAATTATACAGTGCGAAATGCTTATGATTGGGCGCTAAAAGCCACGGTTTATTAATATTTTTAATGTTTGAATCGGGGAATATGCATACATGATGATATATATTTATATACTGTGCTAAAGTCGAAACCTATATGAAATGAGATTGGGTTTATTACAAGAGCCTGCAAGAATGAAAGAGCGAGAGACAGCGGCAGGAAAATGGTACATGGAAAAAGATGAATTGAAATTGTAATGTGAGTTTCAAACCATTATGTTTAAACTCATATATGAACAAAGAATGTAGACAGGTATCCAGAGAACAGAGATGGTAATGAACAGACATCGCCCAGATTCATAAATATTTGAGAATAAAACCTGAAAAGCAGTCATATATGTAGCTGGTGCACTCAAGTACAGTGAATAGATGAATAGACACAGAGGTGAACCAAAATATACAAAACAATCACTCAACAGTAGCAGAAAAGACAAATTCAGTAAAGCCAAAGTCCAGAAAATGAGGTGAGTGGAATTGAAATGTGTAACCGAAAATGTAAATATTTTTGTTTATATTGTTTGTGATGCAAAGGCAAGTATCCTAAGGAAAAGAAAAAACTCCCACTGTGATATTGAAATTTGTACACATTGTTATATTTTTTAATGAGTTGGATAAAGAATTGAGAAGGCAGAAGTCAAAGAGTCATGGCTGGTCACTCAAAATTCCCTGTGGAATACAAACGGTCATGTGAGGAACTCCATATATAATTTGATATGCATAAGTGAAAAAAAATAGGAAGTGAGAGTAAGAATAGAGAATGAAAAATATAGAAGATTGAGGCAGAAAAGATAAGGAAGAGAGGAGTAGAAAGAAATGCTACAGAACAGAGCTGATATCTGAGGTAAATCAGCAAACACTTCTCGTGATAAATTGAGGAAGTTGGAGCTTCCCTATCAAGTTGAAGCTTGATAGCTATCAGTTGTAGCTGGTAAGGGTTGAAGCCTCTTTGTAGGTTGGTTCTGAAAATTGAAGGGAGTTGGAGCTTCCTTGCAAGTTGTAGCTTGCGGAATTTAGGTTGGAGCCTCCTGGCAGGTTGGTGCCTGTAGAAAAACAATGGTGAGAGGGAGTTGGAGCTTGCCTTTGCATCACAACAATAATAAGATGTGGTTTTCTCCCTTTATGGGTTTCCACTTATATTTGGTGTCTCTGAGCATGATGTTTATGTGTTTACCTGATTTATATCATTTGCTTAATACATGCTTATCTTATATTAAGTCTACTGTTATATTATATTAATAATTGCTGCTTGCATTCTAAGATTACTCACATATTAAGTTGGACATGAAATGAAGGTGTAAATAAGTTTTAATGAATAGTTTTAAAAGTCCATGAATGTGTTAAACTAATTCACCCCCCATCTCAGTTTAACTAAGGGTTCAACAATTGGTATCAGAGCAGGTTCCTTTGTACCAGTTTTACAACTGAAAGGAGATTCTAGGTTCTCAGGATGGCCAGTAAAGAAGGATGCTCAACCAATAAATCCCCTTTCTTTACAGGTGCAAATTATGCCTTATGGAAAATCAGGATGAGGACATACATAATGTCTCTAGGAATAGAAGTTTGGGGTGTTGTGGAATTAGGATATGCCCCAAAGGCAACTGACTCAAAGAAATAATCCAAACAAGATTTTGTAGTTAACGAAAAAGCCATGAATGCCATATTAAATGGATTGGGTGAAGCAGAGTTTATCAAATTAATGCACAAAGACACTGCCAAAGAGATGTGGGATACTCTGGAGAACATCCATGAAGGAGACAAGATAGTAAAGACTGCCAAACTTCAAGTCTATAGAGCCCAGTTTGAGAACTTAAAAATGAATGATGATGAAGACATTGACAGTTTCTTCCTAAAAGCTGCAAAAATTGTTAACAATATGAAAGCTCTTGGAGAAACCATGCCAGAAAGTATAATTCTGAAAAAGATTCTAATATCTCTTCCATCCAGGTTTAATCCCAAGGTGTCTGCAATAGAAGAAACAGTGGATTGGGAAATGTTGACCATGAACCAGCTACTTGGAAATTTAACAGCATATGAGATGAGGCTCCCACAGATGAAGCCAAGTACGAGGGAGGCAGCCTTTAAAACATAAAAGCAGAAAGAAGAAGAGGAAGACATATGCTCTTGCTCGGATCAAGAAGAGGAAAATTTTGTCAAGAAACTGGATAGAGGTTCAATTAAATACAAAGGTAAACTTCCTTTCAAATGTTTTAACTGTGGAAGAGTTGGACACTATGCTGCTAAGTGTCCTCAAAAGAAAATAAAGAATCGGGCTCAAGAATCGGAGAAAAATACATCAAAGAACTGGCAGAAAGGAAAGAAGTTCAATAGAAAATCCTTCTATGCTCAACAAGACAATAGTACATCTGAAGACTCAGATGAACCTTCAAGTGAAGAATGAACCTCTGAATTTGTATTGATGGCCATAGAAGAACTTGAAGGTCTCCTGCTAGAAGATGAAGAAGAAGAAGGTGAAGTCGACCTTGAGGGGGAGCTAAGAAGTTCTCTGGAAGAGATTGATAGACTCAAGCTGAAATGAAGAAAACAAAAGGACATTCTCCTCAAGTATGTACGCGAAGAAAAAAAATCAGAAGTCCTTATAGAGCTAAAGATAGAGCTTGAAGAAGCCAAGAAGATAGAGGACATGTTACTTAAGCAAATCAAGGAGAACACTTAGGAACAAGAGAAGTTGGAAGAAGAAGTAGTATGTCTCAGGAAGAAATTAGAATATGCTCAAAGGAAAGTGGCTATAAATTCTTCTCAAACAACAAGCTCTAGTAAGTTGAATGAAATTCTGGTTGCTCAAAGATCTCCTCTAACAAAAACTGGAATAGGCTATGAAGGAGAATCAAGTAAAAGCAAGGAAAAGGAAAATAGAGAGATTATTTTTGTAAAAGCAAAGAAGGATGATGAAGCAGCTGAAACAATTCCTACAAACTAAGAAACATGTAATGAGGAAGATAGAGATCAGAAGAATCCTCCATTAACAAAGAATGATGTAAACACTATGACAACAGAAAAATGATCATATGCCCTTGAGTATGTCAAATTTGGAATCCATCAAAGGAGATTCTTCCCTCTTATGAAGAATGCCACCTGTTATGTCTGCCACAAGCTGGGACACATTGCTGCATATTGTCATGCAAAGAGGAGTAATTCAAAATAGCAAAAGATGCAAACATTGAAGAGACTGCCTCAAGCAAACAAATGGAAAAGACAACCTTACATCACGTATGCAAATAGTTTCTATGGTTACTGTTTTTATTGTAAGGAATTTGGCCATAAAATCATTGAGTGTAGAAAGTATCGACACATATTGATGTTCAACACCTCAAGGAGGTTTATGAATCAAATAAATTTTGTTCGTACTCACAATTATGAAAAAATTATGATCAAATGCTATGTATGTAATCAAGTTGGACATGCCTTCCAAAGTGACTGCGAAGGATGTGATTCATGCACTCACAAAAATTGCAAACAAAAAGTTACATAGTGGAAAAAGAAGGAGAATAAATGTGACAGCTCTAAGCTGCTCCAAGACACGAAAAACTTGATGGTATTTGGATATTGGCTGCTCAAAACACATGGTAGGCAGAAGCAAGTTTATAACTCTTGATGAAAGAAATACGGCAATGTTACCTTTGACGATGATAAATCGGAAAAAATAAAAGGAAAAGGCTCGGTCGACGTAGACAATGAGAGGAAAGGCCCAAGATGTATTGTTTGTAGATGGGCTAAAGAGAAAATTTGCTAAGTGTCGGTGAAATGTGTGGCAAAGGCGTGAAGTCGGATCGAGCACCACAGGTAAGACTCTGCTCAAAGGTGTTCAAACAGAGAGCAATGTTTACATCGTGAAAGAAAAAGATGAAGCATGCCATCTTAGAAAACTTGAGGAGTCATGGTTATGGCATAGGATATTGGGACATCTCAACTTCGATCATATCATTAGACTGAGCAAAAAGAAAGCGGTCAGAGACATGCCAGAAATAAAAAGGCCTTCTAATACCATATGAAAATCTTGTCAATTGGGTAAACAGACCCGTACATCATTTAAGTCCAAAGATGAGTTATCAACAAGTAGACCACTCCAGCTTGTGCACATGGATCTGTGTGGTCCTGCAAGAACTAAAATACCAAGTGGAGAATCCTACTTCATGCTAATAATCGATGATTTCTCTAGAATGACTTGGGTTGCATTCCTCAAGAATAAATCGGAAGCTTTGGACAAATTCAAAATATTCAAAGCATTAGCAGAAAATCAGATAGGTTGCAAGCTAAGATGCATCAGATCGGACAGAGGAGGTGAATTCACATATTATGACTTTGCAGATCTATGCAATGAATATGGCATAAAACAAAAAATTACTATTGCAGGGACACCTCAGCAGAATGGAGTAGCAGAGAGACAAAACATATCTATTCAACAAATTGCCAGAGCCATGATGCAGGAGAATAATATTCCTCAAACCTTCTGGGCAGAAGCGGTACACACAGCGGTGCATATCCTTAATAAATCTCACTTAAGGCCAAGCAGTGACAAGACTCCCTATGAACTTTGGCATGGGAAACCAGCTTCAATCAAACATTTTAGAATCTTTGGAAGCAATTGTTACATAAATAATAATGATGAAAATCTTGGAAAATTTGATGCAAGAGCAGATGAAGGGATATTTCTAGGATATGCATCCAAAAGTAAAGGGTACAGGTGCTACAACAAGACTCTTCGGAAAATAGTTGAAAGTATTGATGTGAGATTTGATGAAGAACTTCCCAAAACAATACAAGAGATACGGAGCTAACTGCCAGGTCCATCAGACAACCATGAAGAAGAAAACCAAGATGATGAGGAAACAAGAAAGATAACAGAAGATACAGAGCTGAGTTCTAAAGCTCCCTCAAGATATACTCAGAAGAACCATCCTAAAGATCAGATCATTGGAGACAAGAGAGTAGGGGTCCAAACAATAAGGCAGATAATAGAACAAACTGAAGAGGTATACATAGCCATGTTGTCACAAATAGAGCCAAAGAAATTCGAAGAAGCCAGCAAGGATAAGTCTTGGGTAAATGCTATGAATGAAGAATTGGACCAAATTGAGAAGAAAAATACCTGGGAACTAGTTCCTAGACCAATTGAGAAAAATATCATTGGCTCAAAATGGGTATTCAAGAATAAACTGAATGAGCAAGGACAGGTAATCAGGAATAAAGCCAGACTAGTTTGCAAAGGATATTCACAAATCGAAGGACTTGATTACGATGAAACATTTTACCCTGTAGCCAGAATGGAAGCCATTAGAATGTTTCTGGCCTTTGCATGCTACCAAGACTTCAAGGTATATCAAATGGATGTGAAATCTGCATTTCTGAATGGAGATATAGAAGAAAAAGTCTACATGGAACAACCAGAAGGTTTCTCTTTAACAGATAAAGAAGACCATGTGTGTAGACTGAAGAAGGATCTATATGGACTGAAACAGGCTCCTCGTGCTTGGTACTCAAAACTGGATAAATATTTTCAAAAACAAGGCTTTAAGAGAGGTAGAGTAGACAACAATCTGTACATAAAAGCCCATGAAGATGAACTCCCGATTGTTGTAGTATATGTTGATGACATTATGTTTGGAAGCAATGGAGAAGAACTAGCAAAAGGGTTTCCTGATGAGATGAAAACAGAGTTTGAGATGTCTATGATTGGAGAGCTCAGTTTCTACTTGGGACTTCAAATTCAACAAAAGAACACAGGTACATTCATCTCACAAGAAAAATACTTAAAAGAAATGTTGAAAAAATTCAAAATGGAGGACTGCAAACCTGTGTCAACTCCCATGATCACGGGATGTAAGCTATGTGCTGATGATGGATCTGCTGACATAGATCAAAAACTCTATAGATCCATGATAGGAAGTCTACTGTATCTAACATCATCAAGACCAGACATCATGCTAGCAGTAGGACTAGTGGCTAGATATCAAGCAGCACCTAAACAAAATCACCTTCTTGCAGTAAAAAGAATATTCAGATATTTACAAGGAACAACACTATATGGGCTTTGGTATCCTAAAGGCAAAAACTTCACATTGACAGCATACACAGATGTAGATTGGGCCAGCTGTGTGGATGACAGGAAAAGTACAAGTGGAAGTGCATTCTATCTAGGAGAAAGTCTGGTGGCATGGTTAAGCAAGAAACAAACATCTATCTCTCTATCTACAACAGAAGTAGAATATATAGCAGTAGCAGCATGTTGTACACAAGTCATGTGGATGAAGCAAACACTCCAAGACATGAAGGTAACCATTGATGAACCTATCTCAATCAAATGTGATAATACAAGTGCTATAAGTATATCAAAAAACCCTGTGCTTCACTCAAAAACTAAACATATCCCAATCAAGTATCATTTTCTCCTAGAACAAGTGGCTCAGAAGGTAGTAAAGCTGGAATATGTACCAACAAAAGAACAAACAGCTGATATATTTACCAAACCTCTTGCTAGAGAACCATTTCAATATTTGAGAGATAAACTAGGGGTAGTATCTGTAGATGCTACTCTCTAATATAAAGAGAAAGCACAATTTCAGGGGGAGAATAGAAATGAAAATATCATTCTAGGGGGAGATCACCCAGCAAGGAAAGCATGAAACAGGTCCTCAAGGTCAAAGGATTATGGAAAGAATACACCCAGCGTAAAAGATTTAAAGAAAAGGCTAAAGGGTCAGTTTTGATTTAATCCAAAGTTTCGAGCAGCAGGGTACAAAGTCAGAAATGCAGAAAGAAAACTAGGAAATGGGCAACCCTTTGCCATTGATGTCAAAGGGGGAGGAAAAGAAAAAAGGAGCAAGCAGAGGAAGAGTATTGCCATCAATGCCAAAGGGGGAGACTATTGGAAATGTTGTCATTGATGGCAAAGGGGATGGCAAAGGAGGAGTACCTGAACCAGCAATGAGGCAAAGTAACAAACATGAAGCAGAGGCAGTTGTGTAAGTAAATTAAGTTGTGTATGAAGAAGGATTGGTTTCAGTATTATATGGATATTGTTGATACAAGAATTCTATGTGAAAGAGCTGTGATATGTAACTATCTATGCATTAATGACTTAATTGCATATGTGTATCCTTGTATTTTTCTGAGTTTATGAATTTGGGGTATGTATAATGCTGTCTCATACACAGTACTTAGAAAAAGGGGTTTAGTTATAAACTCTGTTGTGCAGAACCTGCGAAATGAGATCGAGGTTGAGAACTGGTTGAGTGCATAGTAGGGTTGAATATTTGATTGGAAATGTGAGTTTCGAAGCATCGATGCTTTCAAAGTAGAGAACTCAATTCAAACTCAGAAATTTCCATTCCAAAAAGGAAAAACCGAGGAACTGTTTAGTTAATTGTGTCCAGGTGCGTTAGACGCACAGTATGAACAATTTGGTGAAATCACAGTTAGTGTAACCCATAAACACAATAGAACTCTGAAGGTGGAACTCGGAAGGTGGAACCATAGTTAAATGTGCAGTGTGAATGGAGCTATGCGTCGTAACAGATGAAAGCACCGTGGCAAAATGCCAATGAACCAAGGGTCAACGTATAAAAGAAGCGGAACCTAGCGTGTCGAAGAGGAGCGGAACCTTGCGGATGAATAGTGAACGCGGGTTAAGGCTGGAAGCGGTTTTTATCGCACCACCTTTGTAGTGAAAGTGGTATTGAAAATTTCGGAGCGATTCTATAGAAGGGCCGACACGTGGCTCCAAAGGTTCGGGGAAAACCGCCTCCATTGCGTGCCATCGCGTGTTATTGTTCGCGCATCTTTGTTGAGCGATATCCATCCGATCAAATGAGGCGGCGCGACGCGATAAAAACCGTCGGATGGAGACGACCGTTAATACTGGGGCCAAGTCCATTGTGCAACTATTGAATATTAACCCTCGTGCAAGTTAACCGCGTGATTTCCGTTGGATCAGAGGTTGAAAAAGAGATGAATTATCCACCGTTGGATCATGAATAAAGTTTAAAGGTTTCTAACAGGGTATGGGTCAACGTTTAATTGTTGGTTATTAAATAATCGGTAGAGGATTCAATTATACAGTGTGAAATGCTTATGATTGGGCGCTAAAAGCCACGGTTTATTAATAGTTTTAATGTTTGAATCGGGGAATATGCATACATGACGATATATATTTATATACTGTGCTAAAGTTGAAACCTATATGAAATGATATTGGATTTATTACAAGAGCCTGCAAGAACGAAAGAGCGAGAGACAGCGACAGAAAAATGGTACAGAGAAAAAGATGAATTGAAATTGTAATGTGAGTTTCAAACCATTATGTTTAAACTCATATATGAATAGAGAATGTAGACAGGTAGCCAGAGAACATAGATGGTAATGAACAGACATCGCCCAGATTCATAAGTATTTGAGAATAAAACCTGAAAAGCAGTCATATATGTAGCTGGTGCACTCAAGTATAGTGAACAGATCAATAGACACAGAGGTGAGCCAAAATATACAGAGCAGTCACTCAACAGCAGCAGA
>CM076573.1:433602856-433715013 GCA_034641835.2 Pinus albicaulis | reverse complement strand
CCATAACCCATCTAAACCCATGTCCTAAATGCACCTAAATGTCACGAAACTTGAGGTTACTGTCCATATTCAATGCATTGTTTTGATTCACTGCACCATGAGACATACATTAATGTAAGTGAAGTATGTGAAGAAACTTGAGGTTACTGTCCATATTCAATGCATTGTTTGGATTCAATGCACCATGAGACACATTAATGTAAGTGAAGTAGGTGAAGAGTTGATGAATTGTTGCCACTTCTATCAAGACTGTAGAATGCAACTCATTTCTCTCAGGGCAATCATCACTCCTTATAAAATATTCTGTCCGTTTATTATGTTACATTGTCTAATCATTTTTGTGCATGCCATTTACCTTTTATCTACACCTAATTGATTTTTGTGCATGCCATTTACCTATTATCTACACCTAATAAATTTGTGCACGCCATTTACCTTTTATCTACACCTAATTTAATAGTCAGATTGACATATCAATAGGCATGGGTGTTTTTAATTTTTAATATTTGCTTTGGGTATATAAATAAATATATCCAGTATGTACCATGAGCGCATACACAACTGAATTGATTGAAAAATGTGGTTACAGGAAAAATTGCCCATTTTCCTTTGTGATTAGGGCATACTGATTACCTTTGTGATTAGCGTATACTGATTACTGGATCTACTTTTGTTGCTGTGCAGTTGAAGCCTCATGAGCCAAAGGAACTATGGATGGACTTGGTGTATAATCCAAAAACATCGGCACCCCAAAAGTCACGTGGAAAGGTCCATCTACTAGTTATATACAAACCTTACGAGGAAGATGAGAAAGAAGAAAGAGGATGTGATAAGAAATCTTTCAAAAGCTCAGAAGAAGACGAGGAAGATGAGAAAGAAGAAAGAGGATGTGATGAGAAATCTTTCAAAAGCTCAGAAGAAGATCACAAGCAGAGCTAATTTTCATGTATTGAGATCCATATTAATTGTATATTGTACTTAATTTATTTGTATATTAATATCTGTTTCGTTTTTTGCAATCATATTTCGAGACAATATATTTCAGGCAAGTGATATGGACAACAAAAGTGAGCGAGTTCTAGACTTGCATATTGAAGTTTAACATCCACTGGTAATTAAAATTTTATGCTGAACAGAAAAGATGATATTCAATATTTTGGCATTCAATATTTTGGCCATCGTCAATGGGTGCATTTTTATGTTTATATCCCATAAATAAACTTTGTTATACTGTTGCGGAATTAAATAAACTTTTTGCTATACTGTTGCGGAATTTATTTTGTTTGATGATTTCCACCTATAGTTCATTCCAATTCTTTTCTATATAGTTCATTCTATTTTAAATAAACTTTTTGCTAGACTGTTGCGGAATTTATTTTGTTTGATGATTTCTATAGTTCATTCCAATTCTTTTCTATATAGTTCATTCTATTTGTAGTGAATTTATGATTAAAAAAATATTCACTTCCTAGACGGTTGCTAAAACCATTTCTAATGCTATTCTCCATTTCACAGATTTAGGTGAAAATACTGGAGTGCTGAAAATGTGCTGAAAATCATGAAAATGCGCTGAAAATCACGATATAGCTGCATATATTTTCTTTGACATCCTGTACATGAGAGCGATGAATTTTTTTTCTTATGAAAAAGACAAATACTTACAAAATAATTATGGTTTTTATTATAATTGGATTAAAAATTGCAATGGTTTTTATTATAATTGGATTAAAAATTGCAATATGGATTTCAGTGTTTTACATTGACATTAAAAAATCAGATGTTAAAATTAGCGTATTAGTGTTTTTTACATATCTTGAAATACAGAACAGATAAACAAACTATTTGCATGTGTCACGTGTGAAATTCAACAAGCATAAACAAACTCAAACTATCTGCATGAAGTATTGAAGGGAATTCAACAAGCATAAACAAACTCAAACTATCTGCATGAAGTATTGAAGGGAATTCAACAAGCATAAACAAACTATATGCATTATTGAGGGTTAGTCAACAAGCATAAACAAACTATATGCATTATTGAGGGTTAGTCAACAAGCACAATCTATATAGCGGATATGAGTCAATATACAAATCAAACCCTTAAATGATTTGTTTCTGATTGGAGAGAACAATATCCAAATCAAAATCAAAATACTCGTGTTTTGTTCATTCATATCATGATATCAAATGATTTGTTTCTCGTTCTTGTTCATTGATATCATGATATCAAATTATTTGTTTCTCGTTTTGATGGAAGGAACTCAATAATCTATCTTATTATTTCAATTCTCATTCTTGTAAATTTGAGAATGAAAAGAAAATAATGGGTTGAAATAATGTAAATTTGAGAATGAAAAGAAAATAATGGGTTGAAATAATGAACAAAGTATGTTCACCCATTTCATCATCAACAAAGTGTATTCATTCATGTCTTTATCATGGAAATCAAAATAAGAATTTCATTCATGTCTTTATCATGGAAATCAAAATAAGAATTTGGAATAATAAGGTTGGTTTATTATTTCAGTTTTCATTTTTGTAAATTTGAGAATGAAAAGAAAATAATGGGTTGAAATAATGAACAAAGTATGTTCACCCATTTCAGCATCAACAAATTGTATTCATTCATGTCTTTATCATGGAAATCAAAATAAGAATTTGGAATAATAAGGTTAGTTTATGTACATCTATATCCATATCGTCATTATGGAAATTCATATATATTTCATTCATGTCTTTATCATGGCATTCAAAATAAAAATTTGGAATAATAAGGTTGGTTTATGTACATCTATATCCATATTGTCATTATGGAAATTTATATATATTTAATTTAATTTTCATGAATGACCAAACTTAAACTTGGTTAATATGGTTTGGGAAAGAGGCAATGGAAATTCATATATATTTAATTTAATTTTTATGAATGACCAAACTTGGTTAATATGGTTTGGGAAAGAGGCATACATGTAGTTCATGTCTTTATCATGAAAATTGAAATAAGAATATTTTCATGAATGACCAAACTTTGGTTAATATGGTTTGGGAAAGAGGCATACATGTAGTTCATGTCTTTATCATGGAAATTGAAATAAGAATTTGGAATAATAAGGTTGTTTCATGTACATCCATATTGTCATTATGGAAAATCATATATATGTAATTTCATTTTCATGAGTGACCAAACTTGATTAATATGGTTTGGGAAAATGGAAATTCATATATATGTAATTCAATTTTCATGGGTGACCAAAATTGATTAATATGGTTTCGGAAAAAGGCTTGCATGTATTGTTAAAGTGGAAGAAATACGAAGTCTTTAAAGTCAAGAAATACAAAGTCTTTACAGTTGGATTGATTAGAAGATATACAAGAATTTTTAAACAGGATTTCCAAAAAGGAGATGCACATATTTTATATTGAAGTTAGTATATCAGAATTCTTCCACTACATGTATGTGGAAGAATTACCTAATGTAGTTTGATGATTTTGAAATATTATTTAATGATTTTTTTATTAAATTTGGAAGAATTATTTAATGTAGTTTGATGACTTTTGTATTAATTTTTTTAAGTTAAAAAGAGATGGGCTAAATCCTATTTATTTAAAAAATATATAGAAACCTTAATCCTATTTATTTAAAAATATATAGAAACCTTAATATAAGTTAGCAATAATTAATTAGATTATTATTATAATAATATCCAAATTTAGTGGATATCATTATAATCCAAGAGCATATTAAATAACTTTAAATATATTGATAATTCTTAAATAAATCTAGATATACCAATAACTTGTGACTTAGCAAGAGGAAATATTTTATGCTTACAACATTTTATTAATCTGTAAAGACTTCTTTATTACAATATTTTAATAAATCATAAGATTAGATACAAAATAATTCTAATCATTGGCAAATATAGTTAGGTATATAACAAGTTTTCCTTCAAGATTTGTCCCTAGACTTGATAGGACAAATAATAGGGTGTCCTTGAGTTAATAGACCAAATAATATGGCATCTTTGAGTTAATAGACCAAATAGTAGGGCATCCAGTTGAAAATTTTGTCAAAATAGTTGAAATTACATACTAATTTGCATACTTCTTCTATATTCAAATCCCAAATTGCCCATAGTAATTTTAAGTGCTCATGAATACAGTCATATGTATGGATTTGAAGAGAAGTTAACATTTTTGCCTCCAAGTAATTTTCAAGTTGTGAGTAAAAAAATTATTTATAGCTCACACAGTGTGTTTATAGTCACTATAATGACAGGATGATATTCCAACCTTGGGGCACTATATTCACAAAAAATATTTATGCCAAATATACTATAATGACAAAGGATAATATTTCAATGTTAGGGCACTATATTCACAAAAAAATAAAATATGTATGTTAAATATATTGAAGCCATTGCTATATCTAAATTATGAAGGGGGGATTTGATTTTTTTTGTGGTTGGACACTTTAAATTTTGAAAAATAAGATGCTTATATCGAAATATAATATAATTTAGACCCCCAAATAGCTTCCTTTGTTGGATATACCTTCCATTTTATCTCGCACTTAAAGAGTTATTTCTTGTTAAGTTTATTCACCTTTACTTAAGGATTACCTTTATTTCTAGTACCAACTTTCCCACTTCACGAGTGAGAAGAGGTCCTATTTGAGTAATAACCTTTCACCTTTTTCTTAAGGATTACCTCTGTTTCTAGTATCAATTTTCCCACTTCACGAGTGAGAAGAGGTCCTATTTGAGTAATAACTTTATTGCCCCATTTCTTTGAACATGAAACATGAAATTATCATGAAGTATTCCATTAAGATAAATGTCAAGTGCATAATGCACACCACCCAATTGCTTCCACTCTATAAAGGCATAAAACTTAGGTTGAAGCTTTTTGTTACCCTTTTCATGGGGATGTGTTGAAGGAAGAGTCTTCACATGCAAACAAGAATGAAATACATCATGTACACCGATAAGAGCACACACATTACACACAAGAGGAAGGATTGGGAAGGAATTCTTATCATATTTACATTAAGTCTTCGTGTGCATTTATACATCATTAGAATGGTTGGAAATTATGGGAATGGTTGGAGCAGTAGTATTTATTAGCTCCAACTAATTACTCACTATATTTACTTTGTACATTTACTGCTTATTACATGGATTTAATTAATACTAAGTGCGATGAATATTACATAGGCCTAAGAGGCCCCTCAACATCCCCCCCACCCTCGATTCCTTGCTCATCCCTGACATGTTTGCAACAACACAACTATGATCTATTTACTTTTTAGCCTTCACTTCAATCTAGTAGGTTCTTGTGCATTTAATGTGTCTCTCTAGTGCCTTTTTGCTACTCGTCGAACAAGGAACAAGGCCTTCTCATCTCTCTTGCTACACCATTGTGTTTACGAAGTGGTGCTCAACTCGACATGTGCAAATCTCGCACCTGCACACACCCTATGGTGGTTCTCATTGCTCAACCAACCTACCATACCTTTGGTTATGGCTTCCAAGGTCAGAACCCAAAGAATTGTTCTACTACTCTCATACCAAAGGGATCAAACAATTCAATTTTATTTTTTCATTAACTTGTCCATTCAACTCTGTGTGTGTGTTCAACTTGTTTGGTTTCATTTTTTACTACATTCTTTCGCTCAACACTTGTTGCAAGTGTTTATGTCAGAGAGTTTTTGCTGCACACCTTGTGAAAATTCTACTGTAGTGTATTGGTCTATTTTCTCCTACTTGATTTAATTAATCCAAGTTACTTTTAGAAATTAGATTCATAAAATACCAAAAATAAACACAACTACAACCTAGACATGCACATCATTTACTGAATAATTCACTCATGCAACAAAGTGACACATTGATTTTTTGGACATAAGTCCCCGGAAAAACCCAAAGCGGGAAGACCGTTCAACAGATATGAAGGTTTATTATTATTAAGTAGTTATGAGTACAAAAAATCTAGGTTCCAACCTTGGAAAACCTGACAGAGAATAAAAGATATTAGATTTGCAGCTAACCTGAAGATCTAGTGCCAAATATCTGACTGATCCACACCCTCAAACGATATTTACAGGACTCGGCCCTGATATGACCCTAGAAACCCTCAGCGCAGCTTTTGAAGCCCCAACGTTGCCTTAGAATGCATGCGTCAGCCTCTGTGTGGCCCTAGGAGGGAATGCGTCACCCTAAGAGGGTCTACGCTGCCTTTGCTAGGCCTGCGTCAACCCTGCATGGCCCTAGTTGCTTCTGTGATGCCTCTACGCTATCCCTGCTAGACTGTGTGGCTTTGAAGCCCCTCTGCGTTGCCCTTGAGCTACTCCTCTTGCCTCTTGCTGTCTCTTGGCCCTGGAATCAGAACATTCCCTTGGCCAGTACTACCCCTCACTGCAGGAAATATCTCCAGAAAGTTTTAGCAAACCCGCCCTAGAATTCCAGATCTATTCCTTAGTTCTATAGAAATTGTGTCCTCAACTGACCCTCAAGCCTTTCTCTTATAATTTTTCATTGAACCCTTCAAAAACTGAGATTAAATCATCCATCAACGGTCGAGATTAAAAGACTGCTTGATCCAGGTGACTTAAGAAAATTTCAGCACATGTGTTAATTAATTCACTTTAATTATTTTATTTTCTTAAGTTAGACTTAGGAAATCCACTAAATATAATTAATTATTTGAATAACTTGAACACAACTTGAAATTTCTCAAATCCATTTCTAGGTCTTGTAGATCAAGTGTACTCTAGTCCCTCCACAAAATTTGGGACCTGGAGCACAACTGACGCTACCCAAAATACACAAAATCTCAACACTCCCTCTTAGCATCAGAAGTGTGCTCTAGCAATACATCACACCATGCATTACAATATCTTGAGTACTAGATCTGTGTTGTTGATGCTTGGCCTGCTGACCTCCATCTACTGCACTGTTGCTCTCTGTACTGATGCCCATGCCACTACCACTGACACTTCCACATCTGTACTGTAGTTCCCTCTCAAATTGCTGCATCATGCTGCCCATAACACTGTCACTGCTAACTGTTGCACTGCAGCTCAGTCATTGAGAAGTAAGCAACTAAAAGACTCTGCCCAACTATTTGACAAACAAGTCAAGTTTTCCTTCACCACTGAAGCTCCCCGGATATTGAATCACGATGTCCCCTTGGAGACACTGTCATGCTGCAACACTACTCTACGTGAGCCCAGCTTCTCTGTGTTGTTGAAGTCCCATCAGCCTCTCTGCACTGCTGCCTCCACACTGCTGCTGCCTATGCATCACGCTGCTCACTCTTCAGCTCTTAAACTCCCTCTTTCTCTTCAATGTGGTCATTTGCAACCATCTCCCGACTCATCCCGCTACCATATTAAGGCTCCTGTAGCTCGTATGTGATCCAAGAGTAGCACTGACTCAAGGATCCCACCATCAAAATATGGATGCTCGATATATCCATGTCACCCAACCTCTTCTCTCGAGGTGCATGAGCACTCATGGCTGCATCATCATCAGAGCCATCATCATTTTTTTTTGCTGCCTTGGAATAGAAAGCTCCTTTGTCCTTCTTCTTAGGACAATTGTTGGAAAAATGACAAATATCACCACAATTAAAGCATCGAACCTTGGAGAGGTCCTTCTTCTTCTTCCCTTGCTTCTTTTCCCTTGATGCAAGGGTTGCATCCTCCTCCTCTTCTTTCTTCACTCTGGCTGATCTGCTTCCTCCACTGTCAGACTGCTTCTTGGTGATCCTCCTAATCTCCTCTTGGTGGAGAATAGCCCACATATCTACCCATGATGGTAACACTGCCCTTCCCAGAATGCTCTGGACAAATGTTTTCCATTCTTCAGAGACAACATTCAGGGCCATCCTCACTAGGAGCCCTTCATCTGGATTAGCACCCATGCCAATCAGCTAGTCACAGATAGCTTGAAGTCTGAAGAGGAATGGATCTATCTCTTCTCTCTTCATTATATGGAACATACACATCTGATTCTCAAGAAGCGTTCTTCTTTGCATAGAACCTCCTTGGTACATCACTTCCAAAGTTGACCACATGTCATGTGTTGTATTCTTACCAGTAACATGAGGAATCACATGATCATTGACTCTGTCTATGATCAACCTCTTCGTCCGTGATTTATTTTATTCATACTTCTTGAGTGGATCTGCATCGGTTGGTACATCAAGTGTCTTCTTTTCATGATATTTGAGACCATACTCATCCAGAACTGAGAGGATTTTGGTCTTCCAGATAACATAATTGGACATATTGTCCAATCTATCTTGATCCCTCAATCCATATCGAGCCATATTTGATCATATCTGAAAGAAACAATAATTCTCCTTCTGGATCTGGATCTCTTGGTGACTAGAAACCCTCTAGTAATTTCTTCTGCTGCAAACTGACTTCCCTCCTGGAAATATTCCACCAAAACTCAAACTGATAATATTCTACGATCCCCCTGATCGAATCTCAAATCTGCTAAATGGACTATCTTCTTCCTGCCTTTGTTTCCTTATTTAGGCATAATTATGCATGTGTAGAATCTCTACCCCACCAGCACTACTGAAGATTTGAAGCACTGCTTTTGGATCTTGGAAAAATTTCTGAAACAAGAGAAGTGATTGGATAGCGTCCTCCTGGCTGGCCCAGTGTAGTCCGAGTGCTGCTCAGAAATGGACTGCGTAACCCCAGACTGGGTGATGCAGTCCTTGCGCTACCCTAGGAAGGGTTCGCGTAAGCCTAGAGGCATTTTGCAGCTTCAACGCTGTCTCCTGGATCTGCTTTCCCTTGCTGTCAAGATGCCCTTTCCGAATCTGCTGCTCTTTCTGCCACCCTACAAAAAAAATATTTGTCTAGCCTATTTTCTAGAGATTCAGCTTGATCTACTATCACTCTGATACCATGTGAAAATTCTGTTGCAGTATATTGGTATATTCTCTCCTACTTGATTTAATTAATTCAAGTTAATTCCATAAATTAGATTCAGAAAATACGAAAAATAAACACAACTACAACCTACACATGCAAATCATTTATTGAATAATTCACTCATGCAACAAAGTGACAAATGGATTTTTGGACATAAGTCCCTGGAAAAACCCAAAGCGGGAAAACCGGTTTAGAAGATATGAAGGTTTATTATTATTAAGTAGTTCTTAGTACAACAAATCTGGTTTCCAACCTTGGAAAACCCGATAGAATAAAATATATCAGATCTGCAGCTAACCTGAAGATCTAGTGCCAAATATCTGACTGATCCACACCCTCAAATGGGATTTACAGGACTCAGTCCGGATTTGATCCTAGAAACCCTCAACGTAGCTTCTGAAGCCCCAGTGTTGCCCTAGAATGCATGTGTCAGCCTCTGTGTGGCCCTAGGAGGGCTTGTGTCACCCTAAGAGGGTCTACGTTTCCCCTCTGCTGCCTTTGCTAGGCCAGCGTCAGCCTTGCGTGGCCATAATTGCTTCTGCGCTGCCTCTGCGCTGTCCCTGCTAGACTACATGGCTCTGAAGCCCCTCTGCGCTATCCTTGAGTTGCTCCTCTTGCCTCTTGCTGTCTCTTGGCCCTGGAATCATAACATTCCCTTGGCTAGTACCACCCCTCATTGCAGTAAATCTCTTCAGAAATTCTTAGCAAACCCGCCTAGAATTCCAGATCAATTCCTTAGTTCTAAAGAAATTGTGTGTCCTCAACTGACCCTCAAGCCTTTCTCTTATACTTTTTCGTTGAACACTTCAACAGTCGAGATTAAATCATCCATCAATGAATGAGATTAAAATATTGCTTGATCCATGTAACTTAAGACAATTTCAGCACATGTGTTAATTAATTCACTCTAATTATTTTATTTTCCTAAGTTAGACTTAGGAAATCCACTAAAAATAGTTAATTATTTCAATAACTTGAACACAACTTGAAATTTCTCAAATCCATTTCTGGGTCTTGTAGATCAAGTGTACTATAGCCCCTCCACAAAATTTGGGACCTAGAGCACAATAGATGCTACCCCAAATACACAAAATTTCAACACATTTGTCTCAATCATTGTTGTTACTTCAATGTATTTATCTATTGCTTTGTTGTTGTTATATGTTTTCTATTGTTATGAACATGGGTATGATTTTTCCATATTATTTAGCAGTAAATTGGAGTATGTGATTCCATATTTACATGAAGGAAAAATCTATATGATTCACTAACAACAACAAGAAATTTCCTGTGTAGAAACAATGTCGCCTAGAAATCAACAAATTTTGTTATAGATAATCTTTATTTAAATTTCATAATAATACTAATCTCACTAGAGTTTAATGTTGACGACTTAATCAAGACAAACTTTTTAGTTTTCCATATGATTCACTTCTGACTACATTGGACTATAGACTCAATTGGACAATTCACCTTCATATAACATATTTGTTTAGACTCCATACATAATTATTGTGAAACATAAACTTTACAATAACATTTCAAAATTCTAGCATAATTTCTTTGGACCTTTAACTAAAAATGTAATTAACATGATAACTTTAGAAAATTTATAGACTAATCCTTTCCTTTTTCCATTCATGTACACTAACAATAAAGAGGGCATTCGCTTTTCATTTGTCATTTTCGATAACTAGTTATCCTATTTATTCAAAGTCTATGCTGCTCCATGAAAATGTCAAGTTGAGGTTGAACAAGTTGAGTCAAATTTGGTGTCATTGATTACTTAGAGAATTGATATCACTCATTCTTGAATGTACACGAGTCTAACCATTGACTAGAAAGACAAAATTAAGCATGCTTCGTTCTTCTTGGAAGTCGACATCGATATTCTAAATCAAATTCACTGGTGGGAACTTCGGATAGTTAGTTAGCTCTATTGACCAAGACTACGCATACAAGTCAACTTTGTACCCCATTGACTTCCATTGCATGAGTCGAGTTCACTGAGGTGATCTAAACAATGGGAGTAGTAATTGAAGTGACAATTGATTGGGTTATCTGATCCCTAAGATCTACTAAGAAATCCTCTCTTGTATTGGATTGTGTCCATCACTAAAACAGTGGGAGTAGTCACTAAGGTGATAGTGGTAACCTTCCCATTGTTGTGCGTTGTTTACGTCACTTAGTGAGGTTTTGCACTAAGGTGTTAGATTTTTCTATAATGGCCGATTCAAGAGGTCAAGTTTCTTATTCACACCTTTGTTTCCAATGCAAAAGAATATATAAATATTATATATGATTGAAGAAATGTAAAAGAATATATAAATATTATATATGATTGAATATGAGTGGAGATCCATGATGATGAAGTGACAATGAAATTGATGAAGCATATATGCTAGCAATAACCCATCTAAAACCATGTCCGAAATGCACCTCAATGTCACGAAACTTTCTCGGTTACTGTCCATATTCAATGCATTGTTTTGATTCAATACACCATGAGACATACATTAATGTAAGTGAAGTATGTGAAGATTTCATGAATTGTCCCCACTTCTATCAAGGCTGTAGAATGCAACTCATTTCTATCTGTGCAATCATCACTCTTTATAAAACATTTTGTCCATTTATTGTGTTACATTGTCTAGTCATGATTTTTGTGCATGCCATTTACCTTTTATCTACACCTAATTTAATAGTCAGATTGAAATATCAATAGGCATGGGTGTTTTTAACTTTTAATATGTCCTTTGGGTATATAAATATGTCCTTTTAGTATATATCCACTATGTACCATGTGAACATACACAACTAAATTCATGTGAAAAATGTGTAACAAAAAATGTGGTTACAAGAAAAACTGCCTTTGTGATTAGGGTATACTAATTACTAGATCTACTCTTGTTGCTATGCAATTGAAACCTCATGAGCCAAAGGAACTATGGATGGACTTGGTGTATAATCCAAAAACATCGGCACCCCAAAAGTCATGTGGAAAGGTCCATCTACTAGTTATATACAAACCTTACGAGGAAGATGAGAAAGAAGAAAGAGGATGTGATGAGAAACCTTTCAAAAGCTCAGAAGAAGATCACAAGCAGAGCTAATTTTCATGTATTGAGATCCATATTCATTGTATATTGTACTTAATTTATTTGTATATTAACATATGTTTTGTTTTTTGCATTCATATTTCCGGACAATATATTTCAGGCAAGTGAGATGGTAAAGGACAAGTGAGATGAACATCAAAAGTGAGCGAGTTATAGAATTGCATATTGAAGTTTAACACCCACTAGAAATTAAAATTTTATGCTAATGAGAAAATATGGTATTCAATATTTTTGCCATCGTCGATGGGTGCATTTTTATGTTTATATCCCATAAATAAAATTTGTTATACTGTTGCGCGAATTCACTTTGTTTGATGATTTCTACCTATTCTACTTTTAACTGCCCACACTTTTCTATATAGTTCATTCCGTTTATAGTGAATTTACGATTAAAAAAATATTCACTTCCTAGACGTTTGCTTAAACCGTTTCTAACACTATTCTCCATTTCACATACTTAGGTGAAAATACTGGAGTGCAGAAAATCACGATATAGCTGCATATATTTTCTTAGACATCCTGTACATGAGAGCAATGAATTTTTATTTCTTAGGAAAAATATGAACAATTACAAAATTACGGTTTTTATTATAATTGGATTATAAATTGCAATATGGATTTTAGTGTTTTACATTGACATTAAAAAATGAGATGTTAAAATTAGCGTATTAGTGCTTTTTACATATCTTGAAATACAGAACAAATAAACAAACTATCTGCATGCATTATTGAGGGGAATTCAACAAGCATAAACAAACTATCTACATTATTGAGGGTTAGTCAACAAGAACAATATATATAGCAGATAGGATTCAATATACAAATCAAACCCTTAAATGATTTGTTTATGATCGGAGAGAACTCAATATCCAAATCAAAATCACAAAAGCCCAGCTTTATTAAGCAGGAATTAGATTGACTAAAAATTCTTCAAAACAGGGACGAATTCTAGAGGCTTAAAAGTCATGCCACTTGGATCAAAAAGGGGGATGAAAACTCCAAATATTTTCACCAAATTTCTAAGGGAAGGATAACCATTAATACTATCTGGGAACTTGAGAATGATGATGGTACCTCTGCTTCCACCTTTGAACAACTAGCACAGAAAGGTATCTCCCATTTCATAGAATTATACAAGGCACCAAAGCAACCATCTCTGGACGAGATCATCAAATTCGCCTCCCTGTTCCCCATATATGTGGACCAACATTCGGCTAAGGACCTCCTCGCATCTGTCATGATGGGGGAACCAGAATCTGTCCTCAAATGGTTCAAGAAGGATAAGAGTTCCAACCCTGATGGATGGTCTGTGGAATTTTATCTTCCTTTTTTTGACTTGTTGGGACAGGACCTACTGGAGGTTGTGGAGGAGACTCGGAAATATGGGTGCATCTACGAGGCTTTCAACTCTACCTTCATCGCCCTCATTCCCAAATCTGATCATTCCAAATCTTTCAAGGATTTCTGACCTATCTCCTTGTGTAACTAAATTTACAAGATCATGGTTAAAATTATTGCTAATTGACTTAAACCCATATTATCTAACTTCATCTCTCCTTAAAAATTTTCATTTCTTGAGAACAGATAGATTCATGATGCCATCAGCATTGCTCAAGAAGGCCTACACTCCATGCACACTAAGAATATCAAAGGACTGGTCCTCAAGATTGATCGTGCAAAATCTTTTGATCAAGGCATTTGGCTCTACATCCGCATGCTCCTTACACATCTTGGCTTTCCCAATCAGGTTATCAACTGGATCATGTGTTGTATCACCTTTGTTTTACACAGTGTCCTCATTAATGGTGTTGCTACTAATTTTTTTCATGCGAAACGAGGACTCCATCAGGGATGTCCACTGTCCCCCCTTCTTTTCCTATTGATCATGGAAAGCCTCAGCAGATGTATCATTGAAGAAAGGGATATAGGCAAACTAAAAGTCATTCGAATCTCAGATGATTGCATACTCACAGATCTACTATTTGTTGATGACATCATACTTGTCCTCAATGGGTCTTTAGGTGACTCCACTGTGGTGAAATCGATCTGTAGAAATTTGAATAATTTTCTGAATTATTCACTGAGATTATCCTGATTACACACTATTTAAGCTTCATGCATAATACATAACCTCTTCTACAGTTGATCATCAATATGCGGAAATAGAAACAGTCACATGCGCACATAAAACAATAATCAAGCATACATATCAACACGGTATGTAATGGGGAAAGCAATAGCTGAAAACCCCCAACTATCTGTATATTATAATGATAGAGAACATGTAACAATACATAGCACAAAGCTCTCACAACTCTCAGCACTATCACACATGCTACACACAAAACTAGTATAGAAAGTGAACAAGTCACAGGTTCAAATCTCCTCCACAAGTCTGCCTGCCTCTACTGCGCAATCCAAGTTGATTAATTATGAGATCCAAGTTCGAATCCCACTAGCTCCAACTGCGCAATCCTCATTGGCAATCTCCATCAATGTGTGTGCAAATCTCATGCACAACCAATAGTCACAACTGATAGTAGACTCACCCTTTCACCCACCTATAACACTGGTCTCCACTGAACTGTCCATGCATTGCAGTTAACTGATGTGTTCTTTAGTTGATTTATGAGTTAATAATTAGTGAATTAATTAATAATTAATTCACACCACTCATCACTAGTGTATTTTTCAGTTAGACTAAATACAGCTAGTTCAACTAAGTTAAACAGAACACAACTCCACCAACTGTCTCATCAACTCCACCAAACTCTGCCACTTGAGTCCTAACTGAAGTCAACCATGCAATAGCTCAACTAACCCTTAGGAAAAGTGTATTTCCTTCTGTCAGCTGCATGTGCCACATCCAAGCATCAAATTGAAGTGCTCCAAGAGGATAAGATAATGTTTATAGTCTAAATATTATTAAGGGTTAATAATATTTGACTGTTCTATTTTTAGCCCGGCAGTCTAAAAATAGAAAGCGCCCAATGTCTAAAAATAGAGGTCCATCTATTTTTACCAACTCGACCAATCATCCATAAATAGCATCCTGCAACTCATAGACCATGATCCATATGTCTAAAAATAGACTTACCTTAAAAATAACACAGGGCCCATAGTGACGACTTCATTTCCACTAAGCTCATCATCTTGTTGCATTTTCAACACTCCCTCTCAACGCAGAATGGATTATACGCCCTATCTGCCCTGTGGTATTCGAATTTACTCCACAGTAGCGCCTTCGTCAAGATATCGACATCTGATCCTCAGTGGGAATATGTAAGTAACATGATTCTCCATGCACACAATCTGATATGATGGTACGATGTCAATGTGTTTGGATCTATCATGAAATCTTTGGATTAGCAGGAAGTTTAATGCAATACGGTTATCACAATAAATCACGATGGGCTCCAAATGTGACCCAAACAGTGACAAACCGGAATCTTCCTCATCCATATAGCCTCGCATGCAGCCAAACTCGCTGCCATATACTCGGCCTCTGCTGAACTGAGTGCCACGGATCTCTGCTTCTTGCTGTACCAAGAAACTGCTGTCGACCCGATACTGAAAATCCCTCCAGATGTGCTCTTTCTGTCCGTTGGGCTCCCTGCCCAATCTGCATCCGTGAAGCCACACAGCTTCACCTCATCCGACTGTCTGTACCACAATCCATATCCTGATGTGCCTCTGAGATATCTCAATACATGCCTGCCTGCCTTCTAGAAGAGCTTTGGTAGGCTTAACCATAGCTTGCGAAAGCCGGTTAACAAAGATAGCATATATCGGGTCGTGTATTGACTAGATACATAAGCTAATTCACCCAACTGGCTTTAGATAAACAATGGCATCCACTACTCCGTTGAAGTAGCATCCTCCTTCCTCCAACCTCCAAGAAAAGGAGACGCAACAGGCTTATAAACATGCATGTTGAACTTCCAATATTTCGGGGCATACTTACCCCGAGAAACAAACAATTCATCACTCATACGTCAAATTTCCAATCCCAGAAATAATGAAGGAGGCCCAAGTCCTTCATCTCAAACTCTCTCGCAAGATCCTCCTTGCATGAAAGTATCACACTCATCACCCCGTCAAAATCAGATCATCTACATACAGTACAATGATCAGCAACTTCCCCTCCACCACAATCTGGTACAGGTTAGGATCCGCCTCACTCTTGGAGAATCCAAGTCCGGTGAAGTAACTGTCTATTCGTGTGTACCAAGCACGAGGTGCTTGCTTCAGCCCGTACAGTGCTCTCTTGAGTCGGAAAACATGCGACTCACTGCTGAAGATCTCGAAACCTTCAGGCTGCTCTATGTACACCTCCTCCTCAATGACTCCGTTGAGGAACGCAGTCTTCACATCCATCCGATGGATGTGCCATCCCATCTGCGCCGAGAGAGCTAGGATCGTCCGTATGGAAGAGTACCTTGCGACAGGTGCAAAGGTCTCCTCATAATCGATCCCCTCGATCTGTGAGAAGCCACGGGCGAAAAATCTCGCCTTGTACTTCCCACACCCCCGTCGCCCGCCCGCCCGCTCACTTCCCTAGATCCATCGCGAACCCACCACCGATTTCCCCACCGGTCTTGGGACAATCTCCCATGCACTGTTCCTGACGATCGAATCATATTCTTCGATCATGGCATCAACCCATGCGGGTTCCTCCACAGCTTCCTCAAAAGAGGATGGCTCCGTCACAACACATTGACTCACAAGAGCCATATATCCAGTGTACCGATCTGGTGACTGCCTCTGTCTGCGCTATGTTGTAGGTGGTCCTACAACCTTCTCTGCATCTCGAGCCAGTCGCTCAGCTTCTGTAGTGCGCTTGCGCCCTCTGATGGTTGGCGCTGCATGAGTGGTCTCTTCCACTCCATGAACTTCCTCTTGTGGCTGATCCACATCCGGAAGCTCCTCCTTAGGAACTAATAGCTTCTCATCTGCATGCAAGTGTGGCTCCTTATCAAGCAAACACTTCATGGCTTTCTCCTCCTGAAATTTGATATCCCATCGCACAACAGTCTTGCGACTGTCTGGCAAATACACACGATAGTTGTGGGGCGTATCAGTGTACCCCACAAATATCCCAACCGCTGCGGTCGGATCCAGCTTCTTCCTGGCATCCTTCGTCACATGCATGTAGACAGGTGAACCAAAAATCCTCAAATGGGAAATATCAGGCCTCTTGCCAGAATAAACCGCCCTCCATTTACTCACAAGTATCTTGTGAGGACAATGGTTCTGCACATATACTGCAGTATTGCATGCCTCAGCCCACAAGTGAAGGGGTAGGCCTTGATCATGCAACATTGCCCGTGCAGCACCCACGATCGTTCTGTTCTTCCGCTCAGCAACCCCGTTCTGCTGTGGGTTATGGGGTGCGATGAGCTCTCTTCGAATCCCTTCTGCGCTGCAAAAGTCCTTGAATTCAGCAGAGATGAATTCACCACCATTGTCGCTCCTAAGAGCCTTCACATGCTTCCCCGATTCTTTCTCAACCAGCGCCTTGAACTCACAGAACTTTGAGTATGTCTCGCTCTTCTTCTGCATGAAGAAGATCCAGCACTTCCGAGAGAAATCATCAACAAAGATCACATAGTACTTGTGCTTTGCTGTCGAAGCTACCGAGAAAGGACCACACACGTCTGTGTGAACTCTCTCAAGGATCGTCGTGGCGCGACTATCCTTCTCGTGAAAGGTGGCTTTCACATACTTCCCCAAGGTACACCCCTTGCACTGATCTGACTGCGCAAGAGTGCCCTTAGGAAGCCCAGTAGAAATCTGCTGCAAGATCTTCAAAGCTCCATGGTGAAGGTGGCCCAATCTCCTGTGCCATAGTTCGCCCTCATCATCCCCGCTCACCACTTCTCCCGCCTTGCATGCCATTGCTGCGCAGCCATCTACTTGCAACTGATAAAGGTTCTTGGTTCGAACCCCTATCTTCCGGGTCTCTCCAGTAGTCTTACTGCGCAGGAAGGCTTTTCCTTCGCCGAAGACCACATCATACCCCTTATCCTCCAACATCGCCACAGAGATCAAGTTCTTCTTCAATCCAGGTACATGCATGACATCCTTCAATACAAAGGGTTTACCAGACTTCCTCTGAAAGGATATGGTACCGATACCAGTCGCACTGTATCTACCATCATCGCCCATCTCGATGTGCACACCCAAATCTTTGTCCTCCAGATCTGAGAACAACTCTCGATCTCCCGTCAAGTGTGAATGACGCACCACCGTCCAAGAACCATACCGATCCCATCACACTTGAGACCAAGCATGCGATCGCGGAAAATCCAAGCTCAAACTCGGGAGGCCAATGCCTCTCCCGCCGCAGACAAGCAGCCCTTCTTATTTTTCTTCTTCGCGGACAATTTGTGGCATACAGTCCTTGCCGGTGAGCTGAAAACACTTCACCTTCGACATGTCTTGCTTCGCCTTTCGCACCGCATCGAGAAGCTTTCGCTTCTTCCCCTTCTTTGCTTTGGCAGCCAAAGCGCAATTTTCTTCATCAGATGCCTTTGATGAAGATCTGTCCCTGGTACTCCGCCTTATCTCTTCTTGCATGAGATCCGACCAAAGTCGCTCCCATCCTGGAAATTTCTGCCGACCATTGACAGAGTCCTGATAGGAATGCCAACTCTTCGGAAGACCAAGGAGAGCCAAGTCCACCAAGTCCTCCTCATTTACATTCACCCCCACACTTCCCAGCTCATCCCTACATTGGGTGAACTTCATGAGGTACTTGTGTACACTGTCGCCTTTCTCCATCTTTATGTTTTCGAGTTTATCCTTGAGCGCCAACTTCCTCTGGTCGCTCTTAATTTGGAATAAATCTGTCAATGCTTTCCACATCAAGTATGGAGAAGCTTTTCCATGCAGGCTGGATACAATGTGATCCTTCACGCCCTCCAACAGAATCCTTCGACATTTTGCCATCTTCTTTTGCCAAGCCTCGACTTCAGCAGGATCAGTGGGCTTTTGGACATCCGTATCTACGAACTCCTTCAGTCCATTATCTTCTAATACTGCCTCCATGCGATATTTCCATGCAACATAATTCGAACTGCCTTCAAGAGCATCCTTTTGAAGTTTGAAGTTTGGGAAATCATTATAAAGGACATCATTACCTTGAACATTTATATCCATACTTGTCTTTTAGAATTTCCATCTCACATTAGGAAACCAACCAAGATACCCCCAAGATAAATAAAAAACCCAAAAACGACAAAAAGTAAGAGATAGGTTATCTTGCACATATAGTGCGCCACACTTCGTCAGCTTACGAATCCCGGATTGACAAATTAATGTAGCAATTTAGGACACACTAAATTGACCAAACAACATCCATATCTACGAACTCCTTCAGCTCGTTATCATCTAATACCGCCTCCATCCAGTCTTTCCATGCAACATAATTCGAACTGCCTTCAAGGGCATACTCGAGTCGTAAACCGTTGAAAGACATTTCAACTCCGGCACCAAGAAAACAATCTGCTGCAAGATTCGAATTCCAAGCTCAAAACTCAACTGCTTAGGGATCTGTCAGAACAAATTATTTCTAGCACAGAGATCGACTGTAAGAGCATTTACTGGATATATCACCTTTCAGAGAAAGGATGGATCCAGAGGCTACCTGGCCCGTTACAGACTCTGTCTACCGAAATAATTGTAATCACTGTAATAGATCCCGATGATCAATTCGCTCCGATACCATGTAGAAATTTGTTGAATAATGAAGATTTATCCACTGAGATTATCCTAGTCACACACTAATTTGAATTCATGCATAACACATAACCTCTTCTACAATTGATCATCAATATGCGGAAATAGAAACAGTCGCATGCGCACATAAACACAATATGTAATGGGGAAAGCTTATAGCTGAAAACCCCCAACTATTTTTTATATTATAATAGAAGAGAACATGTAACAATACATAGCACAATACTCCTCACAAGTACTCAGTACTATCTCCAAAAGTTACACACAAACTAGCTCAATTTTGAACAAGTCACGGGTTCAAAACTCATCCACTATTTGCCTGCCTCTACTGCGCAATCCAAGTTGGTGTAATGAGAGATCCAAGTTCGAATCTCCTTGGCTTGATCTGCGCAATCCTCATTGGCAATCTCCTCCAATGCTTGTGCAAATCTCATGCACAACTAATGTCACAACTAATAGCAAACCGACTCTTTCACCTATCTCTTCCATTGGTCTTCATTGAACTGTCCATGCACTGGTGTTAAATAATGTGTTCTTTAGTTGAATAATGAGTTAATAATTAGTGAATTAATTAATAATTAATTCACACAACTCATCTCTAGTGTATTAGCCAGTTAAACTAAATACAACTAGTTCAACTAAGTTAAACCAAACACAACTCCATCAACTCCTCAATCAACTCCACCAAAACTCTGCCACATGAGTCTAACTGAAGTCAACCATGCATTAGCTCAACCAAACCCCTAGGAATAGCGTAATTCCTTCTATCAGCTGCATGGGCACATCCGTAGCTCAAACTGAAGTGCTGCAAGAGAATAAGATAATGTTTATAGTCCAAATATTATTAAGAGTTAATAATATTTGACTGTTCTATTTTTAGCCCGGCAGTCTAAAAATAGAAACCGCCCAATGTCTAAAAATAGAGGTCCATCTATTTTTACCAACTCGACAAATCATCCATAAATAGCATCCTGCAACTCATAGACCATGATCCATATGTCTAAAAATAGACATAGTCTAAAAATAGACTTTGCGCCAAAAATAGCCTGCGGGCCCACTTAGTGAAGGCGACTTCATTTCACTAAGCTCCATCATCTTGCTGCATTTTCAACAACTATAACACTTTCTAATGGAATTACCTTTTTCTGTATTGTATATAACTTTAGGTTCAATAAAATGGTGGAGAGTAATCCCTCTTTCAACTGGTGCTTTACTTCTTCGATCCCTAAGATAAGTATAACTATCATAGATCCTCCCTTCATCTTCTACTCCCTCATTAAGCCATGATAAAATACTATAACTACCAGAAAAGCCAATTCCACTTATTTAGATGGTATCCAATCGATTGATTATCTCGGGTGAAATATCTTGAGGGAGTTACACTTGTGTAACAACCTCGGGTTAAAGTTCCATGTAATAAGTGGGCATTATAAAAGGAAAAAATAAAACCAAGGTCATGGGACATGTATTCCAAGTTGAATGGAGGGGAAAAACATTATATTGGGATCCTCTTGTGGTTTATTATTGGCTATGGAAATTGGCATTGGCATTGGAAGAGGTAAAACGCAATAAATGACAATTAATACAATAAATAGAGGAAAATAAGAGAAAAGGAAGATGAAGAGACATGAATATGCATGCAATGGGAAATCAAGAAAAAGGAAAGGAAAAAGAAAAGAAAAAGGAGAGATAACATTCATACACACTCTTGGACATTCTAGCATTCACTTAGAGAATAAGAGAGCAAGAGAGAGAGAACACACACTTAGACACAAGGAAGATACCAGCAAGCAAGGGAGCACAAGAGGAAGGTTGGACAACAATAAGCCAGAGTAGAAATCAAGCAAACAAAGAGCAATCAACAAGAGGATTTTTCGGGTAACATGTTGCATGTATGTTTATCTTACTGGGATTTGAATGCATGGTTCATGCATTTGGTTTGTTGGCCATTTTGTTTTCATTGGCATGGGATTTGCCTAGATAGATAGTGGTGTACAAACTTGCCTCTGACATTTCCTGAATAGCCATGGTATAGTGGGTTTTCCTTTTGATTGATCTTTGGATTGCCAGTGGATTCAGATTTGGTTGAGGTGGTCTAAGGAAAATCCCAAAGGTTGAGGGTGGATATGGTTTTCTCCTAGAAGCTCTTGACAGGTGGGTGGATACAGGAAAATTCCTCTAGGTATGGTGAAGAAATCCCGAGGCATCCAAACTTGTATTGGTTTTGGTGATTTATGGACCGGTTTAGGTGAAATCACTGTGATTGAGGGTGGAGGTGGTTTAGCCTCTGGATTCCTCAGATGGTTTTGTTTTGATTTATCCCATGTGATCCAACATTCATGCTTGGAATAGGGCACAGGGGTGATTGGTTGAAAGAAATATTTGGTTCATCCTAATCTACAGTCAGGTGCTACGTGGAAGTCCCTGACTTGGTTGGTTTTATGCATATGTTAGTATGTGTTATTCCTTATTAAGATCAATGAACATGAGTATTGTTTATTGTGTTGATTTTATGACTAGTTTGTCATGGCTTCATTATGGTTAAATGTTGGTTATAGGCATGGTATATCTATTATTATATGGCGCGCTCTTGTTATGGATCTTATTCATGGTTTGATAAGTTATTGAATGATTATATGAAAGCATGGGTTAAAAAGTGTTGTTGCGACTAGCTTGAGATGGGAGTAAGCCTTCTTTATGAACATATGATGAAACTAATGAAACAATGAATAAATATTTATTCATGACCGACAAGTGTTATGCTTACAATGTGTTTTTCTAAATTTTTATCATGTGTTGGAAATATTGGACAAGATCCGAGCCTAAGAATAGATTATATAGACTTGTAATTATCTTTTACAGAGTCTTGGAAAGTTCTGAGCAGTGGCCTGTAGGCTAGCCCTGAAATTCTGGTATTGAATTCACAGCCATAGGCACAGAACTGGAATATTTCGATTGTAGCCGCATGGAGGATGGTTTGTGCATGTGGCTGAAGGTCTCTGGCCACACCCACAAGACTTCATGTGTGCGTCTAGGTTGTAAAGTAAGGTAAAAAGTAGTTCCAACTCAAAAGGAAGGTCATCAATGGAAAATGTTTGATAGTTGGGTGATTTGGTTCCTCTCGGTGTTGAAGTAAGTTTGGTAAAAGTTGGTAATTTAAGCCCCATTTCCATAAGTGCATCTTGGATTTTAGATCATGCATAGTAACTCTGAGCTCATGTTTACCCTGGTGATCTAGTAAAAGTGGGTAAATGTGGGGTGGGGTGTTATAACTTTATCTCCATCCCAACTGCTTATCTTGTGCTTTAACATCTACTCCACCCTTGATATATATGTCATGGAGTAAGATGGACCTTTGATAAACTTATGTAGATTTGAAACCCTTTGTTTTGGTATAATTGCATTCCCCCCATTTAAATAAGTAGGGATTGTTTTACAAAATGTTGATGATCAACGAGGTGGAGAAAAAGTAGGCCTTAGCCTAATTACACATAGAAAACTCCTTCCTCTAATCCTCATAATTTGTAAGGTGGAAACATCGCACCTCCTAAGGGGTAATGCATTGAATAGGGAGAGAATATTATTTTGTATCTCCTATAGGAGAAAAAGCCCTGGACTTCCTTAATATAAGTCCCTATTTACAAATTTATCCTTCCAGGTTTTTATCATGTTTACTTGGGATGAGAAAATACCATCATTAACACAGATCCCAGAGCTACAGGTGGAAAATTCGCATCCTATAGTCGCGGGCTAGCCTAGTCAAGGTAGTGGTTAAGGCCCAAACAATGAATTTTCCTCCTATAACTTTGAGATCTATGCCACATTTTCAGCCCTTGAGCCCAGGTCACTGCCTAGAACTTCCTGTAACTTCAGGAGAGGGTAAATAACATTAAAAAAACATATGGAAACAATCACATCAACTGGAACTCATCCGACCCCACCCAGCCATGACAGGCATTTCATCAAACATGTCACAAACATAACATCTACATGCATAAACAACAAATTTAAACATAGGGGTCTCTTTCTTATTTGAGAATGAATAAGAAGCGTTTCTCCCCTACATCATAAGCTATCATAAAATCAATTTCACCATAGGTACATGGGATAATCATTTACAAGGAAAAAATTGAATAGAGCCATATATCATCACTCATCAAATACTTACTTATAACCATCAAATTAACAACAGAACTACCATGAATACAATAACAATGAAATCCATACATAAACTAGTATATTTGCATACCGAATACCAGAGAAATGAGCTCTTCATTACTGAATGTAAAAACCAACCAGAGATGGACTTCCACATTCTACTCGACCATACATTGGTTGAGCCAAATCTGCTTCAGCCAATAACCCCCATGCCATATTCCAAGGATGAATGTGGGACTAAAACCGAAAGAACCAACGAGGGCATCCCGAGGCTAAACCACCTCACCTTCATCGATAAACATGTCATAACGACTTTACCGTGATTTACCCTGATCACTAGGCCAACACAAGCATGTATATCACTGGATTATCTCCACCTACACCGTGAGGAATTTTCTTATCTCCTAGTCTCTCAGGCTTTACTGCAACCCAGAGTCTAAATCAGGGGTCATTAGGCCCTAAACCGAGACATACTCTCCAAGATTTACCTCAATTCCAAACCCGAGATTCCTAGGCCTAAATGGAGAGTAAACCACCTCTAGGATTTATTGTTTATCCTGCCATTCACCAGTTGAGGATTCCTAAGCCCATTGAGGCAACGCAATCCTGGCTTTACCGCAACCCATAGTCTGGCTCAGGGGTTGCTAGGCCAGTGGCTTTACTGTGATATACAGTCTAGTTCAGGGACCACTAGGCCATGTGCTATATCAATTCGGATATCCACCCCTTAGCTTCGAATCCATCTGGCAATCCAACTAAACCAAAACATAATAACTCCACAACACCATGGCTATCTGGAAATGGCAAGGTTAGGCCAAATACATTGTCACACCTGGAAAAACCCATGCCAAGACAACAAAGAACCACATGAAATACCATGCATGCCAAATATAGCAAGGAAAATACACATGCAAATCGATACCTTCCAAGAATCCTATTGTAACTGTTTGATTCGTGCTCCTCCTTGCTTGCTTCCTCCTTTTTTCTAGCTTTATTGCCTTTCTTGCTCAAAATGCCAAAGTACTCCAAAAAATCTAAGTGTCCAAGAGTGAGTGAGAGAGAGAGAGAGACTAATGAGAGAGCTCCAAAAATTCACTGACAAAAGGTACCCACTGATCCTCATAAGCCAAAAGGTACCCACTGATCCTCATAAGCCTTTTAATAGAACATGCCTCTATTTTCTTCATTTTCCATTATTTTCCTTCAATTTCCTCCTCACATGAAACCTGTGACCTTTTACCTCCCTTTTCTCCTAATTTCCATTATTTTCATAAATAAATGTGCCAAAAATACTTTTTTCCTTTTCCTTTTCCAATTTTGTTAGCCACAATAAACCAAATCAACACCCCCTAGGATGGTTTTTCCCGACATTCAACTTGGAATAAGTGTCCCATCAATCGTGGTTATCATTTTTAACATTTATTACATGGAATTTTCACCAAGGCTGTTATAGAACCCTCCCCCTAAGGGGACATTGTCCTTGGTGTTCCACTACACATATACCTCAGCAAAACCAGTGAAAAGAAACCATACTGCCCATGGAGCTTTATAACATATGTCATTGTAATATTTACAATGATCACTCTATTGAGAAGCAAATCAACATGACATCATAACAACCTGACAACTCAAATGACATGACACCATACCGCTTGTTGGAGATTTATAACATAGCTCATGGAGTTATTTACATCCATATACATATGTACATACATCCAACCATCACATCAAAACACATATGAAAACATCACCAAACATATACCAAACAAAACCAACATCACACCAAAATTGCTTTGCCTCAACTAGAAAACAAGGAACGATACATGGCCCGCATCTAATCTACCATCTCCCATGTAGCTTCATCGGGCCCAAAGTGATTCCATTGCACTTTAACTTGATCTATTGCTCGGTTCCAGAGCATGAGCACCTTTTTCTGCAATATACAGTAAGGCTCCGGCATGAATTCGCCATCTATTTCCACCTGCAATACAAACCAGTCAATCACATGATCAACGTCTTTAACATACTTTTTAAGCAAAGATATATGAAAAAAATCATGGAATTTCAATTTGAAAGGTAGTGCAAGTGGACAGGCCACTAGTCCAATGATCCTAAAGGGTCCACAAAACTGTGGTGCAAACTTGGGACATGATCCAATCCGCAAGGAGCTCTTTTTGGACTTGCTACGCAAGTACACCTGATCCCCTACCTAAAACTCCTTAAACAACCTATTCCTATCTGAATAAATCTTCTTCCTATCATGAGCTACCTTCAATTTCTTCTTGATCACCTGCATTTTTTATTCCATCTCTGCCAACATCTTTGGTCCAATCAATACCTCGTTAACCGAATCACTCCAACTGAAGGGAGTGTTGTAACTTTTCCCATACAGAGCCTCAAATGGAATCATCCTCAATAACTCCTGATACCCGTTGTCGTAAGCGAACTCTACCAGTGGAAGATACTCTTCCCACTTGTGTTGCTGATGCATCACATTCATCATCAACATGTCCTCTAATATCTTGTTGACCCTCTCAGTTTGTCCATCTGTCTATGGATGATACGTTGTGCTAAAGGCCAAAATTTTACCCAAACCTGCAAACAACTCCTTCCAAAACTTGGAAGTGAACTTTTCATCCCTATCGAACAAAATCTTCTTTGGAACACCATGAAATATGACCATGTCTCGGATAAACACCTATGCTACATCACTATTCGAGTATGTAGTCTTCACTGGTGTGAAATGTGTGATCTTTGTCAACCTTTCCACAACAACCATAATAGAATTGTGCTACCTAGCTGTCTTAGGAAAAAATATGATGAAGTCCATGGAAATGACCTCCCATTTCCACTCTGGAATCACAATTTGTCGTAGCAAGCCACCTTGATGTTTCCACTCTACCTTAACTATCTGACTATCTAAACATGTGGCTACAAACTCTGCCACATACCTCTTTATATTTGGCCAATAATAGAATCTCTTCGCTGTATTCAAAGTATTTTAGTAGCCTAGGTGACCCGAATATGGTTTCACGTGAAACTCCCTCAAGATCACCTTCTTGAGCTCACTATTGTCTGATACATATATCCTATCTCGAAATCTGACCAATCCATCTGGAGTAAGGCGATAGTCCAAATCATGTACACATGTACTTGTACTTGCACCTACATATGTACTTGTAACAACATCTGTGCATGTACCTGTACCAACACCTATACATGTACCTGTACCTATACCAACACCTGTACATGTACCTATACCCTACTGCAACCTGTGCACAATCTCCATATACCTGTGATCCTGCTAACCTATCTGCAAGATCCTATCATGTAATCCTGTCCCATAGGAGCTCATCACTATTAAGTGATTTACCTGTACCTTCCTGCAAAGAGAATCTGCAACCCTGTTCTCCTTTCCCTTGATGTACCTAATCTCAAAGTCAAACTCACTGATCATAGCCAACCATCTTGCCTGCCTAACATTTAGATTATGCTAGTCAAATAAGTACCTCAACCTAATGTGATCACTCATAAGTACAAAGTTCATGCCAAAAATATAATGCCTCCACATCTTCAGTGCGTGAATGATCGCTGCTAGCTCAAGATCATGTGTTGGGTAGTTTTGCTCATGTTCATCTAGCTTCTGTGACTCATAACACACCACCTGTCCATCCTGCATAAGGACTCCACTAAGTCCTCTCTTGCAAGCATCTACACAAACTACAACCTCCTTGTCTCGATCTGCAATATTTAACACTGGAGCATGTGTCAATAACTGCTTGGGCTACTCAAAACTGGCCTCGCACTCCTCTGTCCAGTCAAACTTCTTACCTTTTCTCTGCAATGATGTAATCATATTAGAAATATGTGAGAAGTTCCTGATGAACCTCCTATAATAGCCTGTCAATCCCATGAATGATCTCACTTCATCTGCATTCTTAGGAGATACCCACTCCATGATGGCCCTTATCTTCTTTGGATCTACTGCAATGCCTTCCTTAGAGACAACATGTCCAAAGTAGTGTACCTCACTCTGAAAGAAACTAAATTTGCTAGCATACAACTGACGCTCTCTCAACAACCTCAATAATGTTGACAAGTCTTCAACATGCTCTTCCTCATTTTTAGAATACACTAATATATCATCCTTGAAAACAATCAAAAACTTGTCCAAGTAAGGATGCAACACACTATTCATTAAACACATAAATGTAGCTGGTGCATTAGTCAAACCGAATGGAACTACAACAAACTCATAATTCTCGTACCTGATCTCGAATGCAGTCTTGTAGATGTCCTTCTCTTTGATGCGTACCTAATGATAGCCTGATCTCAAGTCGATCTCAGAGAACACTACTGCTCCCTTTAGCTGATCAAACAAATCATCGATCATCGGTAGTGGATACCTGTTCTTGATGGTCACTTTGTTCAGCTGCCTGCAGTCAATGCATAGTCTAAGAGTGCCATCTTTCTTCTTTACGAATAACAACGGTGCACCCCATGGCGATACACTTGGTCTAATGTACCCTTTGTCCAACATTTCCATCAACTACAATTTTCACTCTACCAACTTTAGTGTGCTCTTCTTGTAAGGTGACTTCGATGCTGGAGTTGCCCTTGGTACCAACTCAATGGAAAAGTACACCTCTCTATACGGTGGCAACTCTGAAATATCTGCAGGAAATACATCCTGAAACTATTGTAAAACTGGATACCCATTCAACACCTCCACATCCTAAATTTTTTTACCTTTATCACTAGATATATGAAATGAAAATAACACACACCCTTTCCTACGACTGCACTTGGCTTGCATAGTTGTCACCATCCTAGCTTATGTGACTTTCTTCTTTCCTTGTAAAACCATTGGTTCCCCATTATCATCCAAGCATTCAATAGCTTTGTCATAGAAATATACCTTGGTATTGTGAATATATAACCAATCCATATCCAATAGCATACTATAGGAACCCAATGGAAATATGTTCAAGTGTGTTGTTGTAGGCATACCGTTCAACTCAAATGCACAAGCTCTTACCCAATGCTGAAGTCTTTTCTTCGTACCTGTGGCCAACTGCACTAACCAAGATTCTGCATGCATTTCTTTATTCAAACCACACTTATCCACCAAATCAGGACTAACATAGCCATAATTAGATCCAGGATCAATCAAAATAGAAATAAATTGATCACAAAGCTTGCCATCCATCTTGATAATAGAAGCCTGGTGATTCGCCTGTCTGTTTTCCACTGCTGCATAAATGCAAGGAATGATCTGCCCAACATCCCCATCCGTTTGTGCCTCTTGTGCACTATATATCTTAGGCCTACCTCCCTGATTCTGTGGGCAATCCCTCTTAAGATGCTCATCACCATATGTCCAACACTCCAATTGTCCCATACCACTACCTCCATGCTGCTGATGTGATCTATGTTGATGCTTTGGCATATGTCCCTGTCCAACTCCATTAAACTTCTTTTTTGGTGCCACGTTTTCTTTCTCATCTACATTCTAAGGCCTTGCTCTCTTAGGCTGCCGTTTACCTTTGTCCTTTCCTTTCCATACTTGCTAAGACTCATTTTTATGCTTTCAATGTTCATAGCAATGCTTCAACTTCCAAATGACTTCCTCAAGTGACTGAGGCTCATCATACTCAATCCGATCTTTAAATTCTAATGGAAAACCTCTAAAAAATCATTGAACTTTAGCCTTTTCATCAGTAAGATATGGGACATACCTCAATAGCTCCAAGAACTCCGTGTTGTACTCTTCATCTGTCATAGACCCCATTCTTAGCTCATAGGAATCTTTAGCCTTACTGTCATAATACCTCCCTAACAAGTACTTCTTCCTGAAAATATTCTTGAACTCATGCCAACTCAAGTAATATGTGCTAATTTCTTTGACCCGCTTCACATCTTCCCACCATATGTCCGCTCTACCTTTCAAACTGAAAATAGAAATTATAACCTTCATGTTATCAATGCTCTCATGCAACTCAAAGAATTTTTTGATACCAAGTATCCAAGCCTCTGCATCTTCTGGTTTCTTCAAGTCTCCATCAAAAGTAGGTGGTTCGGTTTCTTAAATTCATCTGGTAAGTAGCCCTTGTTACTCCTTCTATAAGGATGATACCGATGACGATCATGATGTCTATCTGAACCAGAACTGGAACGATACCTGTACTCATCACCCTGCCTATCTGGAGTATCCAAAAACCTGCCATCACTCACTATGTCTGATTTATCTGACCTATGTCTATCAGGAGACCCACTACCATATGCCCCATTGGTTCTACCCTCATGTCCATAGTTGATCCGTAATGGCCCTTGTTTCTTCAAATTTGACAAGCTCTGAAGAAGTATTGCATTCACCTATGCTTGTTTCTCTTGTGCCTTTATGATCCTGTCATTGTCTGCCTTACAAATCCTTATTTCTTCCTTTAGGCTTCCCAATGTGTCTACCAAATCAGAGCAGTCCCCACCATGCTGCTCATATGACTCATAGGGAGAGTCATTGTAGTCTACAACCTTTCTATCCGTGTTGACCTTTCTTCCTACCAAATATAATATCTTAGCTAAACCAAATGACAATAAACCAATGTAGCTTAGTGTAATTTGGGGGGGATACTTCCTGCAAGATTAACCAATCAACATAATAAATGTATAGATATCATCATGATAACATGTAAACATGTAATTTCTAGGCATATAAACATATAAATGTCATTCTAATTTGATCCGGACTTACGCAGGAATGCAATAAAATATATAAATAAACATAAACGCAAAGATGCAAAAAGAATAACACTTCACTTCATTAATATAAAATACTGAAAAAATGCTTACAGACAGAATGGAAAATAAACTAGCTCGAGCGATGGTAGCTTATTTATGAGAAGAGATGTAGCAGCTACATGCCTCTGAACTGTATTAAAATGAGGCTCAAGGGCCTTTTTATTATTGAACAACAAGTGAAAACCGTAAACAACCAAAACCCTGACCCAAGGAGATGTAACACCAAGAGTTTATGGGCCCCGTTGGGGTTAGTTGGGCAACCAATTTCCTAGGGTCGTAACTTGGTCATGTTATCTCCTTTTGGTGCGTATGATACCTCATTGGAAATATCTCTCTGAGGTATAAAATTGCTAACATGTTTAGTTCCAAATAACTCGACCAATCATGCCCAAAAAACACCATTTAGGGCCTCAAAACGGCTTCGGAAGTTCATGACACGAAAAACTGCTAAAAATAGTAAATAAGAAAATTGATGAAACTGACCAGGTGGAATAGGTGGGTGGCCACCTGTTAGGGTCCTATAATAATAGGATTCATAATTTTTGAATTGAATTTGATTAGTCTTGTAATATGTACATACTTTGCTTTCTGCAAATTGTTTTCCCATATTAGAAAAAATAAAATAAAAAAATGTAAAGAGGGTAAAAGTCCTAAAAGAAAAATCAAAGGACTTGAAAAGAAAAATATCAAAAAGAATAGAAAAAATGGACCCCAAACAAAAAGAGATAAAAATAAGACATGAAAGTGAAGCAAATCCAAATGCCACTACTATTTTTTTTTTTTGCAAAAAATAAATGATTATGTGCAGCTTGTTCAAAATGCCATAATCCATGATAAGTCAAATAGCTTAATATTGAGTTTTTCATGTTTTAAATTTCATGCTGATAGATAGAGAATAAAGATCTAGCCAAACAGTTTAATCTTGGCATATCAATAGTTAGGTAGATAATAAATAAGGAGCTCAAAAATTTAATCTGAGCCCTTGGAAGAAATCAGGATAGAATTAGTAGTTTGTTGTTTTGAAAGAAAAGTGAACAAGGGTTTGCAAGCTCAAATGCACCCAAGTAAAATGAAGAAAAAATGTTAGGGTAGCATGAGGGTAGGCAGAAGCAGTGTTTACAATCATGGATAAGCAGAAATTAGTCATTTCAGTCACTAGCTTCCTTCAAAAAAGTCATTTCCCTTGTAAAAATACTTTATCCCCTTCATTTTGATTATTTCCCCTTCGTTATCCCTTTTTCCATCTTCATTTACTTTCACTTCCTAAAAATCCCTTTTCCTAGGTGTAAAACTCATTTTACTTAGGGAAAGTAAAACTCTTGATTAATTTCCCTTTTACCCCAAAAATACCCAAAAACCCAAAAAAACATTTTACCCTAAGTTTAAACATAAAAATACTATATTGGGACTTTCTACAATGGAACTTATCCCTTTATTTATGTTTTACAATAAACTTAGTTTATTTTTATCCCTCTTCGCACTTCATTACTAAACATTAACTTTATATATTAAATCTTGTATTTTAACCTTACCTCATATTATATTTAATTCCTTTTATTATTATATCCCAAACCCATATTATATTTTGAACCTATGGTTCGTTTTACCCACGTGATTATTATTCCCACTCCCATAGGTTAAACTATTCCTATTATGTAAATACCTCGCCTATAATAACATTACACTTATATTCATTGCATTTGTTAAATAAAACACTATACCCGCCTATCATATCATGCCTAAACTATATATTAAAACCTTATGTTTTAATAAATAATCCATACCCGCCGCATATATATCCTAGGCCCCACGCCTTTTCAAACCCCGCAGCTTCATCGCTTGATCTTAGTCATTCGCTCCATTCCTCCAGATCTAACAGTGTAAATCCAATATCGCAGATTTCATTGCACCAACGTTAAACAAGTCCGAACCCTGCGATATAATTTGGTTTGAACTTTTCTCTCCCCTCCACGCGTCCCATTTCTGTTGGATCGCATCGATTCAATCGATACCACTTACCATCTTTCGACAGTGCGAAAACTCCCTAGTGGTTATACCCTCCCTCGCGCCTAAACCATCCATAATTTGAAATGACTAGCAGTAAATGTGTTCACTATTCAACTAATTACTTGTAAAACGCCTGAACGCATCCATTTTGAACCTTCTGTTGCCGTTTTTTGCTCGTAAAACCTTCCCAGACTAAGAAAAATACGTTGTCGCCTCTGTTTTAGCTCAAAAACAAACAAAAATCGTTGAAATCAACTGCTACAACATTGCAAGAGCCACCAGACTGCATATAAAGGCCAGAAGAAGCTTTTGAAATCTTTTCAAACCCCAAGAAACCCTTCTTCTCAGCAAAATTCCTAATTTTTACAGGTATTCTTCAGAAAAAAAAGTTCATCCATAATTCTGAAAGAATTATATTGTTAATTGAAGCCTTATAAGCATGTATGCCTTAAGGAATGCCCCTTTTCTTCATAAATTCTTCAGATAGACAAACACTAAGCATTTTTTCAGTTTTTGAAAGCCTTGACCTGTTTTAAAAGCAAATTTAGAGTTAGTTTAGTTATCAGCAGACTAAAAAAACCCTCTGAGACATCCAAAGCCTTTTCTACAGTACTTTGAAGCCTTTATGCATAAAAATTAAGGTTTTAATATTGTTCTACCATATAAAGTCTATTGTAAACCTTTGATATCTTTTGTTAAAGCTATAAGGTCAAGAAATTGCTTTTTTATTATACAAAATTGCCAGTTTGAGTCAAATTTATTAGAAATATCCCTTTACAGGCCAAAGATAAACCCCTGTCATATCTAAAATCATTCTGTAAACTGTTTAAACTTACAGAAAGTATTTCACAGGCCTAAAATCAAAGTTTTAAAGGTCAAGGGTGTTTAAACTGATAAATCAAACCGATCAATCGCATCCAAAAGCACTATTGTGATCAACCCTATACAACCCCTTGCTGTAGATGTAGAGCATACTCCCTTGGCAGATGTAGACTTCAAAATCACAGATCCTGTGACAGAGTTTAACCTCCTTGAGTTCCACTACTGGAGCCAAGAGAAATCCTTGGATCAAGCAGATGATGTGTTTAGTTGGGAATCAAATTTGCCTAAGTATGTTGTTCCTCACACTCATCAATGCCCAGAAGCTATCATATTATGCCAATATTAGTATTCTCTAGATCAAAGAGCCATTGTCAATTCTGAAAAAGAAGTATTGTTTACCATAACAACCAAATCTATCAACCAGATGCTTCAGTTGCAGCCTGAGCCTAATCAAGTTCCTTTATCAATTGAAGCCCTCACTAAGTTCTATTTGGAGTTGGATTTTCCTAAGAGAATTCAAAATTTTCAAACTTTCATGCCATCCCATGTGGAAATTCGTAAGCTCAACCCTCCATATTCCTCTTCTAAATTCTAAAAAAAAACCAGACACATTATTTCCATGTTGTCTTTTATCCTTGTATATTTCACAGATGAACATGCGTATGCATCAGTACTTGGTTTCTTATCCAGTTTTGTACCTGGCCAGCCTCCTGCAGTTATCTTTAAATTTTCGCAGTATATTGCTGATAACATCCATGAACAACTAGTCAAATTACCTACTAAAGTTGTCTTTAGGTAAAATTCATTTATTTTCCACATGTTCCTTTATTTTCAGTTAGAAAAGTTTCTTATAACTCTTTAGAAGATGGAAGTGGAAGGAAATCCACAATCTGTTGTATTATGGACTTCCTTGATCAGAAAGGAGTCAGATGAATTCACTTATGCAGATTTTACAAATTCTTTCATCCATCCATTGGTAAATCTGCTAAACAACAGTGTGCAACCTAGGATCAGCAATGAAATCAAGAAAGTTTTACAGTTGTTTGAACAGAGCAGGAAAGGTGATTGGTATTTATACCAAAATCACATTGAAATCGAAGTCTATGGGTCAAACCTCATTCCTTACATATTTCCAAAATACCTCCCTATGAGGTTGTTTGCTTTAGAGTATATAAGGCAGATTTTGAACTCAGATGCTGCAAATTTCTTAGCTGCAAAGAAGAAGACCCAATTTAAATTTAAGAGTCAATTTGATCCATTCATATGTAATAACATAGAAGCAGGTCCAGAGGCAGAAAAGTAGTTGTCAGAGTACAAATTTAATACTAGCTTTCTTTGGTATTATGATCCCTATGGTATAATTAGCAAAATGAGAGTTAAAAGTAAATTAACTCCATACATTCATGAAAAGAAGACTGATATTGAAAAATTCTCAAACCAAACAGAATGGTTAGAGAATACACTGGTAGAAGCTGATAAGCAAAGTGATACTAGTCACATTTTGCAGACACCAGCTCAGGAAGATAGAAGCATGAAAAGAAACAAGGAAGACGGGTCTTACACAATTAAGACCACTACAGAAACCAAATTTAAACTCAGATACAACAAAAAACCAAATATTAATCCTGCAAGCAAAGAAAAAGAGACAATTGAGGTAATTGACACAGAGATTGCAGAAAAAGACACTGTGCCTCCCACAGTAGTTGAAAATGAACAACATCCAACCACTTATAATACAGAGTTGATTCAAAACAACATAGTATAGAAGTGTCATCATCAAAGAAAACAGAGGAAAAAGATATGCACATCAAGGAAAGGTACAAAGATATTAAGGCTAAAAATGAAGAAATCAAGAATGAAATATACTCTTAGTACTTAAAGTAGACCCCCAGCATACAAAATAGGTTGCTTTTAGCCTTTGATTACAAGAACAAGAAACTTCTTATGACAGTGCTTCAGCCCACAGTGCCAACTCCTAAAACATCTGATTATAAAAAGGTTGATTTTGAAGTTCCAGTCCAGGACATTCAACCCCTGGACTAAGTTGAATTCCATAAACAAGCAGGAGAGATGCTTTATTCCACAATGACTACAACAACAATGAGTGCACAAAAGCTTCAAAATACTTTGATTAATGTAAGAGATCAGCTCAAGCTAGAGAAAACATCATCATATGCTAAAGATATTAGAATCAAATCCTTGGATGAGTTAGTGATTGAGGTGGGCTATGATCCTCAAAACATAAAGTTGCTGAGGAAATGTTTAAAAAGAAGAATGTTGATATTGTTGCACTTAGGAAACAGTTGAAATTGCCTCCTACAGAGCATCCACGGGCCAAAAAGATTTTAGAGGAATCTAATCAAAGAATGAGATGATGAGTCTCATATTGCAGCTGACAGCCCAGATTAAAGAGATGGAGATTGAGATGGACAAATTGGTCCAAGAAAAAGAAGCCACCAAATCACAGGAAGTCCCTGCTACTGTAATTCCTGTAGTTACAACAGCAGTGCCATCTACTCTGGTAAAAGAACTAGCTCCAAATGTTCCATTGGCTACAACAGTGCCAGTAACTTCATCAACCACTTCTGCCACTGAGTCTTCCATTACAGCAGTCCAAAAATTAGATGAGGCAAGTAAATTGGTAAAAGAAATGTAGGACATGTCCATACAAACCAATGAGATAAACAAGTTCAAGGAACAAATTAATAATCTTAAAGATGCCAAAAATCTTACACAGATTAATGCTAAGAATGAAGAGCAAAAGGCCAAAAGGTTGAAGGAACAACTCAAGAAAATGGAAACATAATTGACTTTGAAAGAACCTATGACACATGCTAAAAACCAATTATGGTCCAATATCATTGAAGCAGTCAATGATACTTGGTCATTTATACAGGTAATTTATGAACATAAATATTTACTGAAAGCAACAAAAGATGAAATATTGAAGACCAAAGAGGAGCTAGGTAAAAAACCTGAAGAGGACTTAGAAATTATTACATTTCTTAATTCCAAAAATAAACAAGAACTGGATGAAATTGGAATTACAGATAGAACAGAAACCGTACTTGAGGTAAGAAAGGTAATATCCGAGAAGAACTTGATGAAACAATTAGAGGAAAAGTGCCAAAACATGAATATGGCAATCACAAGATTCATGATAAAATTTGATATTTTGAGGCAAAAGGGCTTTCCAAATCCTCTGGTAATCAATGAAAATTTGATGAAACAAGAGGATTATGACAAAAAGATAAGAGAATATTCTAGAGAATAGGTAAACAAATCAGATTGGCAGGGAATCCCAACAGGGAAAGTTTTGCATAAGAATTTTTAAAATTTGTTTTACTTGCAACATGAAGTAAAACACCTTTTTGTCAACAAACCAACATTTTCCAAATACACTGAAGTTGGTGAAAACTTCAGAAGACTTATGAAGATCAAATTGCCAGAAGCTGAGTTCTGGGATAAGTTAATTGATTTACTATAAGAACAGATTACAGTGATGAAAGAGCATGAAAGGTAAAAACAGAGTTTGTTGTTTTTTACATCAGCAGTAAATAGTTTTCTGCAGTGAAAGTGTATCAGTTAAAAGTGTATCAGATGAAAGGATGAAGACAAAATCAGATTGAAGATAAAACTGCCAGCGTGAGGGACACCTCAGTTGTCCAGCTGCAGCCAAAATCCAAACAACAAGCTATTTTATTTCAATAAATAGGACAGCTAGAAATTAGTTAGGTAGTTGTCACTATATTCTTGCATGAAGATATTTTATTTTCCACGAAAAATTCCTAAGATTATTCTAGGATATTTTGTACTAGTTTTTGTATAAATACTTCATCATTTGAAGTATTGAGTGTGGATTAATTTTTGAACATTTCTATAGCAATAATATTCTGAACCCAAGGGTTTTTTGTATCAAGTTCAAGTAAGCAAACTGGATCACAGGAAATAAAGCATCATATTATAGGATTCACGTGTTAGGCCATTGTAGTGACGTATTTCATTTGTCATCTTGTCAATTTTCTTATGTTTGCAATCCATTCATGAATGTGTTCTAAATTTGAATGATAACCAGGAATTGTTATTTCAGAATTGGTTAAAAGCACTCTGTTATTGATTGATTATCATTTAAATGTTTTCTATTGATATCCAGACTAGAGAACCCTTAATTTCTCCCTGATTTCGATTGACCTCTGCCTTTTCACTCCTTATCCGGATTTTAAGAACCCTTAATTGCTCTTTATCCCGATTAAAACCATTTCACCATCAACCTTTGAAGATCTGAAGTGACTCTGCTATCTTGCCCTGTAAACATTTACCTTTAGACCTTGATCCTGATCTGACTGCTTGACACATTGAATCCATCTGCCCAATGGAATATAGATCTATAGCTATCCATCTAAGTAAATGATTTTCCCACCAAACCAAATCAAAACCCCAAAACCAATTTGCCCCATATAACTAGCATAAAATCAAATTTAATCAACAAAGTTAAAACTTATAGAGAGAGCCCTCTCTGAGCATTAGGAAGGCTAGATCCTAAGGCTTAAAAGTAGGTTTGTGGTTACCTCTGATATTCTTTAAACTATAATAAAAAAATCTCACAACTTTGAGAATTATTAGAGTGATAACACCACCAATATCCACTTGGATCATTACTCCCCCCCTTAGGAAGCAATGGTCCCCATTGCATGCGGAGCCTCCATGAGTTGGGGAAATTTTTGTTGAACCTGGTCCCTGGTGAACCACTTTCTCTAGTGAAGAAGTTGGTCTGCTTTGAAAAGTTGGTATAGTTGGATCCTTTGTTGGCGAGTTTTATTGATTCGTGTGTCCATGATCTGATTAGTTGTGGCTTGTTACATGCAGTTTGGGTTTAACTTTGTTGTTGTGAGTTGTTCTTCCATGTCGGATGTGTACAGTAGAGGTGGAAAGTAGGCCCGAAGGTGGTCCACATTGAACACTGGATGCAGAGCAAGGAATGGTGGAATATTGAGCTCGAACGCATTATCCCCTACAACCTTGGTGATGGTGTATGATCCATATTGAAGTGGATGAAGCTTGTGGTGGGGTCGAGCAAGGCGCTCCTTCTGCAAATGTAGCCACACTTTGTCGCCCACCTCGAAGTTGTGTGGCACCCGATGTTGATCATGTTGCTGCTTTTACTTAGCATTGGCTCTGTCCAATATGTCATGAATCTGTTGGCGAAATATATATATATATATATATATATATATATATATATATATATATATATATATATATATATATATATATATATATATATATATATATATATACATAAGGCGGGACCCGTTACCCAATCGGCATGCGAAACGCGCAGAGTTGCTACAGGCGAAATAGGGCTACTATAAGCACAAAATTTGCTACAAGAAAGACAAATTTGCTACATAAAGTTAACCAGGACCAATTTTGTTGATCAAAGGTGGTTTCTTCCGCTCTTCTCTCTCTCTCTCCTCTGCTTACACACTCCATGGAAAAATCCAGCATGCACCTAATCACTCATTTCACCTTTCAAGTAGGCAGAAAACTCCATTTTTACTCCTGATTGTAATTGCTATCGGAAAGTCCTAACAGCTACAAGATTCATGTACCACTACAAGAAACCCTATAAATGATACATGAAACTTATTTACAAGGAAGGTATCTCTCTCAAAGGTTTCTAAACTTAAAAAATAGCATGACAATTTATTTTTTCCTATACCTACCAATCTTAACCCTCACTTCACTCCATGCACAAGGATTCACTCCCTAAAGCCTATGTTGCGCCACTAGCAGCTAGATCACCTATACCTTGGTAGGGGACCTCTCCCCTTACCTATTTATCACTAGATTCATTACATCACTCCATACCTAACCTCTATAAACCATTTTCCTTCACCTCTAAGAAATCTAGAGCCCCAAGAAGCAGAGAGAAGACTACTACAGGAAGTTGAAAATTTTATTGTAGAAATTTTGTATATGGCACAACAAGGTCAAAATTTGAGGGTAATATGATGAATGTGGATTCAAAGGACCACCAACAGACTCTAGGAGGATGAAAACACCAACAAAGGCACCAGAGGACCTCCATGCAACACCTGCAAGAAGAAAAAAACAATTAAAAAGGTTAAGAAACTCACTCAGAAACAAGCTGCTAACTCAGAAAATACATAAAAAAAAAGCACAACAAGAGAAAGATAGCCATGGCTATCACCAAACTCCACCTCCATACACCAGATAATGTTTGCAACTCCTCGGCAACAAGTACAAACTAGGCCATGACTTTACACACCATTACAGTTGAAGAATCACTTGAGAGAAAGAAGCAACCTAAACCTACATTAGAAGTTTAATGGGAAAATAAGATAGGGGAAGAAACGCAAATAGAAGAGTAGAAAGAATATTAGCAGTTGGAGAAGCACATGGACCAATAAACAAAGAATGAAATAGGCCAACATACAAGAAGAACCACAAGGCAAGGAGGATGAATAGGTTGCTCAAAGGATGAACAATAGTTTTTGTAGGGGGGTATGATGGGCTTCTAAATTAGACATAAATTAAGGCCCATATAACCTTTCTTAGGCACATAAAAGATATATTAAATCTCTCCTTCTACACTTAATAATATTGTTTTTAAGCTTTAACATGATTTTAGGAAGGTTTAGATATAATTGCATATTTGTGCCTAATATTATTTATTTTTGAAGGATATTGTGATAATATTGGGAAAATTATGGAGATTTTGAGAAGGAGATAATTTAGGGACTTGCTCCCTACTACTGGAAGATCAAGATTGGAGAATAAATGAGTAAAATATCATGAAATTATTGAGAAATTCTGGAGAGATTATGGAACTCTGATGATTGAGAAAATCTAGGAATGTGTTCCCTGTCATTTACTGTAAACTCCTAGTGTTGGGAACCAGATCCACTATTTGAGGGATTTTGGAGGGGAAAGCTTTCTCCTTTCAAGTATAATGCTTCATCATCATTTTTTATAAGTACCAATTCGAATTTTCCTCTAGGGGCATGTATTGTTTAGTCTTATTATGGAGAAAACTTGTTTTTTGGCAACTCCACTTACTTTTCTTGCAGGGATGTACTTGGATTGATTCAATAATGAATATTGGTGCCATTGTTAGCTTCTAAGGCTTGGTTTCTTCCTAGGACTCTGAGTCCTCCTTGGGCTTGTCCATCTCAGGAGCCTCTGAGCCCTCTTGCACAATTTCTTTATGTTCTTTTCACTTCTTATTCACATGCATCTCTTATTTATGTTCTGCATATTTTTGTATTTAGTATTGTTTCTTTTTCTTTATGTAGAATTGAGTTAGATGACTTAAGTGAGATGTTTTGCAGGTTTTTTACAGGCTCGAAAGTATTAATCATCCTTAGAATAAATTTGGAATGCCATCTTAATCATTAAGCTACTTGGATTTGGTTATTAGTTCACGAATATATGATTTTTGGAAATGCCCTATAGCGAAATAATAGTAAATTTTTGTTATTTTTTAGAAGGGGTTAATGAGATCCATTTGACTTGATTCTGCTTGGATTAGGTCATAATAATGTTAAACCTGATAACAAATCTACCCCATTGCATTTTCACTTGATTAGGTTAGGAATTTGATAGATTAACTAGCTCACTAGTTCTTGAATTTCTAGATTTTAGAATAGTAATTTTATGTTATTTTTTAGCACATGTGAACATGGGTATTTTGGAGTGGTTCAACTTGGAATGGAGACCTAAGAAATCATAATTAATAAAAAAAATTATCCCATCCCATTTTCATTTGATTTTCTTAGTCATTCGGTGAGTTATTTCCAAAACAGACTTGCCTGTAGCAAAAACAAAGTTGCCTATAGCACTCTTAACAATGTTACCGATCAAATAGGTAACCGCAATGTTACCTACTTGTTTTTGGTAGCATAAAAAGCACCCGATTTTGAAAAGTGGTGATGCAAAATAACCTTTTTTTTTTGTGCACATTTTTGACACTCTAATATTTTTATTTATGAAGTATGAATATTTGTTTTAAAATGTTAGTGATTTTCATGCTAATTTTGAAATGTATTGATGCAGCATCAAATTTTTTTTTTTTTAGAGCAGTGATTTTCATGCTAATTTTGAAACGTATTGATGCTGCATCAACCTTTTTTTTTTAGAGTGGTGATTTTCATGTTCGTAATAAAACACAAAACTTAGATAAAAAAAATATATAAAAACAATAAAAAAAACCAATAAAAATGTAAAAAAAACAAAAATAGCTCGTAAAAATAAAAAATTTAAACAAAAATAAATTAAAAAAACAAAAATATTTGAAAATTATATCAAAGGAAATGACAAAATTTGAAAAAAAAACACATAATTTAAAGAAAAAACAAAAATTGACCAAAAAAATTAAAAAAAAAAAACAATCAAAAACATTTTTTTCTTACTTATTAAAAAAACCATATAATAAAAAAATATATATATATTTTAAAAAAAAATTAAAATTAATTAAAATTTAGATTAAAAAAATTAAATTAAAAAAAAAATTAAATATAAAAATTTAAATTAAAAAAAATAATAATAAAAACAAAAAAAAAAAAAAACAAATTTTAAAATTAACAAAAAAAACAAATTAAAAATAAAATAAAAATAAAATAAAATAAAATAAAATAAAAAATACTATCATTAAAAAAACAAAAAAATGAAAAAATCCATGTCTGAAATAATTAAAAAACAAATATACATAAATTTAGTGTTTTTTTTTTTTAATGAAACAATTTATAGAATTTAATCTATAATATTAAATATAAAAGAAAAATTAAACAAATTGAATTTGAAATTAAAAAATTGAATAAAAAAAATACTTTTTAATATATATATATTAAAAATCAAAACAAGAAATAATAAAATTAAAAAAAAAATATATATATATATATATATATATTAAAAAAAAAAAAAAAAAAAAAAAACAAACAAACAAATTTTATTTTAAATAAAAAAATTAAATTAAATAAAAAAATCAATTAAAAAAAAAAAAAAAAAATGGGGTTGGTGGTGGTGGGGGTGGCGGGTGGGCAGGCGGCGCCACGGGGGCGGCTGATCGGCCTCACGGCCGTCTACGGCCCCGGCGGCCGATCCGGAGATCGGCCCTCCCGAACGACGGAGCCCTCGACGGCGGAGCCGCCCCGTAAGCCGCCCGGCCGCCCCCACCACCACCAACCCCATTTTGTTTTTTAATTTTTTAATTATTTTTTTTAATTGATTTTTTTTTTTTTTTTTAAATTTAATTTTTTTATTTAAAATAAAATTTGTTTTGTTTTCTTTTTCTTTTTAATTTTTTTTTAAATTTTATTATTTTTTTGAAAAATATATATATATATATATATATATATATATATATATATATATATATATATTTTAAGTTTTACGATTAGTTTTTTAGTATAATTTTGTAAAATTTAATAAATTTTGTATTTTTTTTTAAATTTATTTGGATTTAATATTGTTTTTTAAGTGTTTTACTCTTTTATTAATTATTTTTTGTTAATTACATAAAATTTTTATATTTTTATATTTCAATTAAAATTGTATATTTAAAATTAGATTTTTTTTAATTAAACTTAATTTTTTAAAATTAATTTGTTTTTTAATTTTTTATTTATTTATTTAATATATATATATATATATATTTCAATTTTCCATTTCTAATTGATTTTTAAAGTTTTTGTTTTAACAATGTTTTTTTCTTTTTTTTTTTAAATCTGATATATATACATATTTTAATTTAAGTTCATATATATATTTTATTTTTTATAATTTAAATTTAATTTATTTTTTATAGTTTATTTGTTTTTTTAATATATACTGTTTTAAATTTAATATTTTCATTGTATTTTATTTTTATTTTTAATTAATTTTTCATTTCTTTACTTTTAATATATATATATATATATATATATTATTTTTATTTTAAATTTTTAAATTTATTAAAATTTAATATATTTTCTTAAATTTAATTTTTTGTTTAAATTTTTTATTTTATTATTATTATTTTTTTAATAAGCATTTTCTTTTTCTTTTTAAAATTTAATTTCTATATTTTATTTTTTATAATTTCCTTTTTTTTTAACTTGTTTTTTTTTTTGAAATTTAATATTTTTATTTTGTTTTTATTTTTATTTTTTAATTTCTATATTTTTTTAAATTTTAATCTTAATTTTTTTTTGGTTTATTTTTTATTTTTTTTTCCCTTAAATTTTAGGTTTTTTTTAATGATTGAATTAAAATTTTTACTTTGTTTTTATTTTTATTTTTTTTATCTTCATATATTTTTAAATTTTAAGCTTTTAGATGTTTTTATTTTTTAAATTTATTTTTTTTCTTAAATTTTAGGTTTTTTTTAATGTTTGAATTTTTAAAATTAAAAAATGTTACTTCTATTTTTAAAAATGCCAAAAGTATGACACAATTTTTTTTTGTTATTCCAGCATCAACTGGTTTTGTTTTGAGGGTGTTTTTTCAATCCTTTTTTCAAGAAACAATTTTGTTTTTACCATAATTTTATAAAATGTTGAAATTTGACCTTCAAAAAAAACGAAGTGCGTTCTGGAAGACACACTTTTTATTTTTGGGGTGTTTTTTCATGTTTTTTGAGACTTTTTGGGCTAGAGTTCCCGTTTGAGGTCAGATTACCTATTTGATCGGTAACAGTGTTTCTTGTAGCCTGTGTAAACTCTACTAGATTTACTCCCAAAGGTTGGCTTTTGTCTCTTAGGCTTGAATCCTGACCCCTAGGACCTAAATACATGATTGAGGAAGAATAAACACCACTTAGGACATTCATTTTTGCAAATTAGATTAGTATTTTTATTTGAATTCATGCTCTTACGATTTCAATTACCAATTGTTGTTCTTTCCTAGGATTAATTTATTTTCAAAGCAACATTTCCATTTCTGCACTTAGTTTAGGCTTTGATTTCATGAAATTCCCTCCATTACATCAAACCAACAAAACAATGACACATTGTATGTTTCACATATAGTGTCGATACGTCTTAATTTTGTACAAACTTCGGGTTGATAATTAAAGTTGGTAGCCTCGGTAGTTGCAACATTCTTGTTGCAATACTAAGGCTCATCATAATGTATGATTTAATATTATTCTCTTTGGTTTAATATTATTTCCTTGGTTTTATAATTGCTTAGGTTTTAAGTATTAATCCCTTGGCTTTATTATTCTCTTGGATTTATAATATCATGGTCAGCCCTGGTCAATCATGGTCAATGAAGGTCAACCATGTTTTGTAAAATCAATCATCTTTAATCATGTTCAACCATGGTCCAACGTCGCATTGGAATAAATATTGCCTCAATATGGAAATCAACCATGATCATCCATGCTCCATCATTTCATTGTGACAAATATTGTCTTGATATGAAAATCAATCTTGGTCAACGATGGTCTAATGTCACATTGTGACATTGATCGTCTCAATATCAAAATCAACAATGGTCAACGATGTTTATTTTAAGGTTTATAAAAATTATCTTAGGCTTTATATACCTTGAGTTTATAGTATTAATTCCTTTGCTTTAATACTATTCTGTTGGGTTCATAATCCCTTGGAGTTTTATTATTAATCCATTGGGTTTATAATATCAATCCCCAGGGTTTATTAATATAAATGGTCATATTCCTAGGGTATAACACTAAAATCCCAAGGGAATAATATTAAACCCTAGGGATTATAAACCCTAGGGAATACTATTAAACCCTTGGGTTTATTAATCCCTTGCGTTTAATATACCTTTGGTTTATAATATTGGATTTATGTACATTGGGTTTATAATATTTATCCCTTGGGTTTAATATTATCCCCTTAGGTTTATATTTATTGGTTTATAATCTCTAATTATATTCCTTTAGGTTTATAATATTACTATTATTAATTAATATTACTACTAATATTATTAATTGATATTACTATTATTATGTTAGAAAGTTATATATTACAGAGCAATGGAACAAATAAAATATATTCGGAAACACAAACACACGAAACACATAAAACCAGAGAGACACAGATATACGTGGTTCACCCAATTTGGCCTACGTCCACCCCGAACAGCTAGTCCTTCCTTTCTCTTATCCAGCAAAATGAAGAGACAAAACCTACATCAGATCCGCTATAATATTCTTTGTTCTCTCTCTCAGTCTCCCTATCTGTTTCTCACTCTCTGAATAGACATACAATACACAGCTGCAATACAATACCCTCATACAAATCGAGGGGTTGCCTTCTAGGGCAAAAAACCCTAAACTAAACATAACTTCTACCGTCAGATCATCTGCCTAATGAACAGCCCAGATTGACTAGAAATTACTATACTTTTACAAGGCAATTTTACATATTTTTTTAGCTTCGAGGGCGCTGCCCCTGAAACCCCCCGCCAGGGAGGGTCTCCCCCCCCCCGGGACCCCCCAGGCAGTGTTTAATTATGGGTGGCATTGCCGCCCCATTAAGGTACAGGGGTCCAACGCTGTGATACAAAATAAACAAGATAATCAGGCTCCACACCCAACATATTATTGATTAATATTAATACTATAAATTAATATTAATATTACTGCTATTATTATTAAATAATTAATTTATATTACATAATTTTAAAGTAAATAATAATAAATAAAATTTAATATTAAATAATAAAAATTATTAATTATAATGATTCTCGGATGCGGGTGTTCAAGGTTGACAGGTGGAGGTCTCGCGTGGGGCACATGCCATCGCCACTTGGTTGCGCGTGGCTCCAGAGCTTGGCATTAAAAGTACTGACTTGGCATTTTTTCTAAAGACATTCATTCTCCACTTTCTCTAGTTTAATGCTCTTCGCACTCCACCTACACTTTTGTTTAATGTTCGTCCTTTTGCAATTAATTCATGGCACCTTGTCATCCTCTCGCTCTCTCTGGTAGATGCCTATATGTGCATTTTTCTGGACAGAACCTCCATCTGTCTTCATCGCCTTCTCTGCAGTTGGAGGTATCCTACCTTCTCTGCGTTTACCGCCCCATCTCACCTCTTGCTTCCACTGCTTCGTCGTCTCGTTCCTCCTCGCCTTTCAGTCTTCCCTCTCATGCCTTGATGACACAATATGCTCTACCGTCAAGGTCAAGGGAGAGTCCAAGCCTCTCGTCCACCCATCTCTGCTTTGGCTGACTGTCACTCTCCCCCACAAGAGAAACGACCTACGGAACTCTCGCTTCACCTAGACACCTATGAGGAACGGGATGAGCATTGCGTCTCTACTTCTGTCTCCCTCCACCTCCCAGATGTCCACTCCTGTGCAATGGATTCTGGCTCTTGGAAGTCCACAATTTTTCATTCCACTCAGCAGCTATCCAGAAAATCGACAGTTGTTCTGGAAAAATTAGCATTGCACTCCTCAGGAAACGACTGTGGGGAAAGTTCAGAAGTAGAGGGCACGAAAGAGTCTGCAGGGGTGCGCTCAGCCTCAACGCCAGAGCCGTCAGCACAGCAAAAGAAGAAGGTTGGGAATTCCTCCAAGGAATACGGCTGCTATATTGTCGAAGAGCCTCCCCCAAATATCTGAAACATGATTAGTGGTGGATGTTTTTGCATCTGAAGGTCTCCTACTTCTGTTAGCTCTTATGCTACTGCTTTTATGTCTTCCTTTTTTATGCTCAATTTCATCTCTTTTTGGACAATTATGGCTCATGCTGGTTTCCCCTCATTGGGCAACACTTCCTGGACTGGTTTCCCCACTTGGGGTAGTCCATATTTTGAGTTTTTGAACTTTGTCTCAACTGGAATTGGCTAGCACAAGCAATTCCAGCAAGCTCGTGTCGAATGTATTCCTTCTGTATTATATCAATAGAATTAATCTTACTAAGAATTATTTTTTTATTAATTATAATGATAATAATAATAGTTTTTTTGTATTATTAATTTTATTGTTATCTATTTATCAATGGTATATACAAATGAAGCCTTCAGTTTTATCAACCACATTAATTTATTAATGTGGTTATGCTAGTTACTAATAAATTGCGTTATAAATGCATATACATGATCGAGTTGATTTAAGATGTCATAATTTACAACAGAAACTGCATACAAAGCTCCATCTATCGCTTGATAACCATTACCACTAAAATTATTGTTTATTAGTGCAAGGCTAGCGCAAATATCCCAAGGAATAACCAAGCTTCAAATTGTTCAAGTGCGACGTCTGAAATGTAGAAATAAACATCAACAATGCATCTTCACATGTTAAATAAATTTAATTTTGTTGAGGTAATATTGATGCAAATGCCAATATTTTTTTTACATACAAACTTGAGGCCATAAGGGACCTTCTTGCATAACCAAAATCTATGATCTTCACCTATTACAAAGAGATATACTCGTTTTCTTTCCATGTTGGTTATAATCTAATGCATTCCATATAGAATAAAAACAAAATAGTTCCAATAGGATTTTCAAATAAATAGACAATCTCCATAAATTTTGTGAAGCGTTGATCTTCATAGAATGAGACATGTTAATGATAGAGCATCTTAAAAGATAATAATGTGTTAAAGTAAGCCACAAACTGCTCAAAAAATTGTATCTTCTAACACATCTATGTTGTTTCTCATCATTAAGTTTATGCCTTATATAATAGTTATCACATCTTGATTGTATTCTTTATAGATGACATGGGCCATTCACTTGCATTCAAGAGCTATATAGTTTTTAGTAGAACCCACCATGATTTTGAGCCATCAAAATCATTTGGAAGAGATTTTACTTGAAAAATATGAAATTTATAAACACATGTTATATGGTACGACTACATGGATACGTTATATCATGAAAATTTTCAATGTATTGTATAACTTCAAAGGTTTCTACACCATGGGAATTTTCAAAAATAACATCAAATGACAATATCGAATATGGTTGTGCCCTTGGATGCTCATGAGTGTCTCCACCACATTCAATATTTGAGGAACTCAATCATTAGCCATATAACCATGACAATTGTGGTGGGGATCCACTGTTTATTGCGCTCTAATGTCCCATATGTCTTGTGGTCAGATATAACACAGTATACAAATACTACCACCCATATTTAGTTCATTCAACAATTAGTTTGTCCTTATTATGCTCTATGGGTCTCGACCTTACCGTTGGCATACAGACGTAATTGTGCTGACATAAATATGCCATATCATGGTAGCCTTAATGCACTTAACATTTTGATCACATTGCACTTGATAAAAATATTGTTAGGACTCATGGAATTTTCATAACAAATTCTTATGCTTTTACAATTCATAAAAAGAATTGAGTAACATTTAATTACTTTAATATCCTCATATGTCCCTGCAGTGATTCCTTCGTGCATTGAATTTCATGAATTATATATCGCTTTCTTTCCACATTTTGTTTAGAAATGTCAAGGCTCTTTCAATGGTCTTGGGCTTTAACTCAATGCGACGAACAACAATTGAAAAAAAAAAAAAACTTTGTCAATATTTTAGAGCTTGGAATTATTATTTTTAACTATAGAAATAAGGTCCCAAGAAGTTATATATGAAAGATACTGGTGAAAGGAGTCCTCTACTGGAGTTCACCTGAGAAATCCTTCGCAATTTCACTGTGAAAAACTTGGCTACAACATCGAATCCAATTAGGGATAGTGTCTTGATGGAAGGACACTAAGAACAATAGACTAGGTACCTTGTCAGTCGATGGATTCAAATTAAAAATTATTTTCAATCAACTCTAGAAATATGAAAATTAAAAACCTCCCTGAAACATTATTATCTAGGCCTATTTCCCTTATTCACCAATTGAAGTACAAAACTAAAACTACAATAACTTGAAAATTAAATGATCATCAAATGCGCTTATTTAGATACATAAGTTATACTTTAATTCTAAGGTTGTTAATATTTAGGTGAAATCAACTTTCTAATGGTACCAAGATAGTACCAAGGTACTTAATCTCGTAGCATCTCCTTGTTGAGCTTTTAAAAGAGGAAGCAATATGAGCAGAAGAAATTGATTAACAAGAACCAATACATACCTAGAAAGAGAATTTGGATGTAAGAAGAATCTTATCTCTAAATTGCTTAAAGAACCCATATAATCCACTACAATATCGTGAAAAACATGAAAGAGAAAATGATCTTTATCAATAGATTCAAAATTTTGTTTAGATTCTGAAACAACTTGGTGAAATGCATCATGAAATTTTTTAATCAAGAATTCGTTATGCCAGCTGAAAATATCTTCTTCTACAATTCAACCGTAATCACTTATTGGTCCTTCAACTTCAAGATTTTTTAAAAAGTACATGTTTATCTATAAAAAGAAATGCATATGGGAATATTTTTTAATTTTTCTTACCATTATTTCAGAAACCTCATTTTCTTCGTTCCAGATAAAAAAAACTTCTCCGTGAGCTTCTCCTTGACGCTGTGAGAAATTTTGCGTGAAAAGGTACACCATAATCCTCCTCATAATCATATGAATCCTATACAATAACACCATCAAAATTAAAAAAATATGACCTCAAAGGATTAGTTTGTAGCTTGATAATTTCTTCGTTCTCTAGAGAAAATTTGTCGGGGTAAAATGAAGGAACCGCCATTTTTAAAACCTAGAAAAAAAATGCCCAAATATGAAAATTTCAAGTGAAAATTTACAACATTAGCCTCATTATTGTCACCCTCAAGAATAAATTCAAAAAAATTCAACACCTAGGGAAAATTTTCAACTTCATCCATGGCAATGGAACCGATTAATGTTGTTCCCTCGAGAGAGCTCTTGGCTGAAAAATAATCAGTTCCTAAGAAATATAATGATAAAAAATAGAAATTTTAAAATGGCATGCTACATTTGAGATTACAAAATATGCAATGAATATATCTAATTCAAAGACTTGTTACTTAGAGTGAGTTTGGCGAGGTCATTGAGGGTTGTAAACCTCAAAACTTATAGGGTGGTTAGAGGAAAATTTAGAAAAGAAAGGGTTTTTTAATCTTAAGCCAAATGGAATTTAAGCCAGAATATTGAGACTAAAAGTGTTAATGAAACTAATAACAAAGGAAATGAATGAGTTTCCTGAAAATAACGAAACACTCATTAAGGTTTTTTACTCCAAATCACAGGTGCTAAAAGTACATAGACAAATTTGTAATTTAAAATTTTACCTACTACTTCATACTTTATTTTCATTGGAAGAGAAATGGAACATGAAAAAAATAATGTACACACGAAAGGAAGTACATATTACAACCATGGAAAAACTAGAACCAATTTGACTTCATTAGCTGGGTCTCTAAGAGATTTTCTTCATTACATAATCATCATTAATCCTTTGACTCCAAACCCCCTTTCTGTCTTTCTGGTGGCCTTTTATCTGTGCCCCAAAAATTCTTTGACTCCAAACGCCCTTTCTGTCTTTTTGGTGGCCTTTTATTTGTGTCCCAAAAGGAATGGTCAAAATCAGTTTTAAAATTGATTTGATTATAGTTAATGAAATTGTCTCCTTTTGTTTTGAAAGGATTTATATAAAATAATAATAAGTTTTTTTATGAGTTTTGACAACTCATAATAAAACATTTGAATGAATCATAATATATATATATATAAATATAGGAGTATATATATATATATATATATATATATATATATATATATATATATATATATATATATATATATATATATATATATATATATATATATATATATATATATATATATATATATATATATATATATATATATATATATATATATATATATATATATATATATATATTATATATATATATATATATATATATATATATATATATATATATATATATATATATATATATATATATATATATAAACTCTTTATAAACCCCCTTTACAAAATTTCATAAAACATATGGAAATATTCATAGGGTTTAAAAAATAAATAAATTAAGTACCTGAACAAAGTAGCTCTCGAGGACATCGTCTCCTGCGACTTGAGGCATCTGGATACCTACAACATGGATAGGTAAATGGGGCTAGTTTAGAAGCACATGAAAATGGAGCATATCGTTCCAGGATGCAGTGCTATGTCACCTGGGACACCTTTGTGTTCTTTCAAGCGAGTGTGCCAAGATTATTTGGGATGTGCACTACAGTTGGGTCGTTGGGCATTTCGGGGTCGAGAAAATAGTGGTAGTACTCCAGAAGTATTTCTATTGGCCAAACCTTCGACATGATGTCAGGAAGTATATTAGATCCTGCACTGCCTATGGGATTGCTAAACTGACCATCGAGAAGTAATGCATATATACTCCGCTGCCTACCCCTAGTCGACCTTGGGGATCCATCTCCATGGATTACATGTTGGGCCTTCCTTCTACTAAGCATGGCAACGACTGTGTTTTCGTGATCGTCAACAGATTGTCGAAGATGGCCATTATGGCAGTCTGCAAGAAGAATATCACAGCAGAAGCCATTGCTAAACTCTTCTTTAAATGAGTGTGGGTACACTTTGGGATCCCATAGTCTATCATCTCAGATCGGGACAACAGGTTCCTCAGTAAATTTTGGTCCAGCCTCTAGTCAATGCTGTACACTAAGCTCATCAAGTCCACAACTTTCCATCCCCAAAATGATGGCCAGACAGAGGTCGTCAACATGATGATCGTACACATTTTGTGCATGTACAATTTAAAGTATCCACGCACATGGGATGAGAGCCTCCCCTATGTACAACATATCTTTAACCAGGTCCTGCATAGCTCAACCGACCACAGCCCCTTTCAAGTGGGATTGGGATTCCAACCACTATGTCACATTGACCTAGCCATGCCATTTGGTGCTACTCAGGCCAATTTGGATCATGTCCAGTCTGAAGTTGCCAAGGCGAACAACTTAATTGAGCACATTCAACACATCCGCCAAGAGGTTCATGACATATTGGACAGAGCCAATGCTAAGTACAAGCAGCGGCATGATTAACATCGGGTGCCACACAAATTCTAGGTGGGTGACAAAGTGTGGCTACATTTGCAGAAGGAGCGCCTCGCTAAACCTCACCGCAAGCTTTGCCCGCTCAGATATGGGCCATACAACATCACCAAGGTTATAGGGGACAATGCCTTCGAGCTCATTATTCCACCATTCCTTGGTCTGCACCCAGTGTTCAATGTGGATCGCCTTCGACCCTACTTTCCACCTCTACTAGACACATCCGACATGGCAGAACAACTCACACCAACAGAGTTAAACCAAGGTTGCATGGAACAAGACATAGTTGATCAGATTATGGACACACATATCAAGAACACCCACCAGTATAGGATCAAACTATATCGAGTTGTCAAAGCAGGCCAACTCCTTCACGAGGGCAAGTGGCTCACTAGGGACCAAGTTCAAGAGAAGTTTCCTCATCTCATGGAGGAACTCAATGCAATGGAAACCATTGCTTCCTAAGGGGGGAGGAATTATCCAGGTGGATTTTGGTGGTCACCCACCTATTCCACTTGGACCCCCACCATTGTTTCTTTCAGTTTTTTAGTTTCCTTGATTATAGCACAATTTACTATTTTTGGTAGTTTTTCGGGTCCTGAACTTTTGGAGCCGTTTTGAGGCCCTAAACAACGTTTTTTGGGCATAAAGGTATGGAAAATATGAGTCGGAAACTTGATAATCATTGTCATTAGTTGTATTCCTCAGATAGATATTTCTAACGATGTATCATGTGTGTCAAACGAAGATAGTATGCCAAAGTTACGACCCAGGGAAATTGATGTACCAATTTACCCCGACGGAGCCAATAGTTTGGTGTTTCATCTCCTAGGGTTAGGTTTTTGGGTGTTTAGGGTTTTCCATTATTTCTCAATAATAAATTGGCCTTTGAGCCTCATTGTAACACAGTTCAGAGGCATGTAGCCACCACATCTCTTCTTAGATATAAGATACCAACGCCCTAGCTAGTTTATTTCCATTATGTTTGTAAGCATATTTCAGTTATGAGATATTAATGAAATTAGGTCTTATTTCTACTGCATCTCTGCATTGATGTGTATTTATGTATTTTATTGCGTTCCTGCATAAGTCCGGATCACTGTCGAACCATATTTTTAGACTCAGGTGACTGGACCAACCTTCTCTTTTAGCAATCTGTCATGGGGCTATGAACATAAGAAGAATAAGGGATTGAATAACTCACACTCTCCTATAATGAAGGTGGTAAGGTGAAGAAGGCTCACACATAAAAAACCAATGTAGAGGGAGCCAACATGGAAATAAAAACAACTGGTAAAAAACAAACTTAGACCACATCACAAAATACCATAAATATCAAATCCCTTTTCAGGTTGGGGACAATGAACGTCCCAACCCAAACCAACAATAAGAATTCTTGAGAATACACTGTAGCCATTCCCCTTCAACCTCCCCATTGTGTGAACTATAAAATTTCATTACGGTCTAGTCCCATACCTTATTCTTTCCATTTGAAAACATCAACACCAAGCCTTGACTACGTTGCCATTTTAATGCATAGTGTGCAACACATGACCCTGATTGACTATGTGAGGCGACAATTGCCTCATTTTGTCCCACCTAACTTGATCCGAGGAATAAAGTAAAAATCTTATTATATATAATCCATAGATCCAGATTTTAAATCATTATTTTTTGTATAATAATTACCCTAACTATGAGGTACGCTCATATGTTACAATGAGTTACTCTTAAGATATTTTTTGATGTAAATGTAATAAGTACCTATTATACTTTTTATTTCATTGATATATGTGTGTATTTTTCTTTTGAAATAAATAAATAAAAATATTTATTATTATTATTTTTATATATGTTGTTAGGCCAGGAGGAAACTCCACCAAAAAACTCACTTGTTATTCATGAAGGATGTATACAAATATATACATGGAGGCGAGACTCTTGGGATTCATCTCCCAGTGTCTCTTCAACTTCCTTATTTTATATTTACATTATATTACAATTTCGCCCAATCCCTAAGGATTAGTTGTCAACATTCCCCCCTTAATCTGAAGGTATGTTGGTGAGTCTGAGCATTGTTCTGAATCTTTCAAACTTTTCTCTTCCAAGGGCTTTGGTGAAGATGTCCACAATCTGCTCATTTGTGGAACAATGGTGTAGATATATTATCTTGGGCTCAACACGATGTCGAATCAGATGGTATTTCGAATTGATGTGCTTTGTTCGATCATGGAACTTTTGGTTCTTGGCCAACTTTATTGCAGAACTGTTATCGATCATGAGTGGAGTTGAATGCATTTGTTTCATCTGGAAATCTTCCAGGATTTTCCTCAACCACACAATTTCCTTTGTAGCTTTAGATGCTACCACATATTCTGCCTCAGTTGTGGAATCTACTGAAACTGTTTGTTTGCATGATCTCCAGGAGACAACAACTAATCGAAGGCTCATAGTATAACCTGAAGTAGATACCCCAATTTATTTGTCTCCATCAAAGTATGAATCAGAGTATCCAATCGTGAAGTCTCGCAATTGTGTATACTTGAGTCCCTTTCAAGTACTTTAGAACTCTTTTTGCAACAGACCAATGTCCCTCACAAGGCTTTTGCATAAACCTGGAGAGGATTCCAACAAAAAATGAGATGTTTGGTCTGGTAGTAGTCAGGTAGATGGGACTTCCCATAAGTTGTCTATACTTCGTTGCATCCTCAAATTCTTTCCCTTCAATGGATGTGAGCTTCAAGTTTTTTTCCATTGGAGTGGTCAAACAATTGCACTCAGCCATGCCAAATTTTTTCAATATATCTCCAATGTACTTCTTCTGAGAGAGGAATATAAACTTAGGATGTTGAGTCACTTCAATACTAAGATAGTAGTGAACATAGCCCAAATTAGTAATTTCAAAACCTTTCCTCAATTCCTTCTTTATGGATGAAATGTATCTCTCATTGTTCCCTGTCATCAAAAGATCATCTACATACACCACAAGATATACAACTGTCTTTCCAACTTTCTTGACAAACAAAGTTGCATCATCAAGATCATAATGTTTGAAGTTAAGTTTCATAAGCTGCTCAGTTAACTTCTCAGACTAGGCTCACGATGCTTGCTTGAGGCCATAAAAAGATTTTACAAGCTCACATACTTTGTGTTCTTTTCCCTTAACAAATCCTTTTAGCTGGGACATAAAAACATTCTCCTTTAGATCTTCATTCAAGAAAGAAGTTTTTACATCCATCTTATGGACTTTCCAATCGTTCTGAGCTGCCAAGGAAAAGAGTGTGCGGACGGTAGCTCATTTTGCTGTGGGGGAAAGCGTCTCCTCATAATCAAATGCTTCTTTCTGTGCAAAACCTTTTTCCACAAGCCTGGCTTTGTGCTTGTCAAGTGAGCCATCAACATTGTACTTGTTCTTGTAGACCCACTTGCAACCAATTCGTTTGGTTCCCAATGGAGGATCAACTAGCTTCCAAGTGCCACTCTTTATCAATGCATCATATTATTTTTGCATCACTTCATTCCATTCATCATGAGAAGCGATTTGTTTAAAGGAAGTTGGTTCAAGATCTATAGACAAATTCAATTCACAATTATAAGAAACATCCATATCAACAGGTGAAGAAGAACCATCTACATCACCTCCATTTTTCCTGGAGTAACTTCTTGTTCCTATCTTTCCAACCTCATCAGGGAAAAAAATTTCAAGTGTCTTTGTCAACCATTTTTGGGGACCTTCCTAAGATGGCCCAGGCTGCTCATTTGACTAAGTTGGGATTGAATCAAGATTAAGTCTCCCAATTATGTCAATCAATTCACTCAAAGTGTCATTTGTGGCTGGATCTTCATGTGGGGGAGAACGTGCTTCAAAAGACGATTCCATAGATTGATTCAATATAGGAATCCCCCCTTCAAGATGTGGAATCTGATTATCAAATTCTTGAAATGACTTTTCATGTGAGAATTTATCCAAGCAATCAAGCTACTGCTCAACAACATTGTTAGTCTTTGGAAGATTTAAGAAATATGACATCTCTAGATACTACAAACTTCTTATTAACTTCATCATAGAGACAATATGATTTGGAGGAATTGGAGCACACCAAGAAGATACATCTTCAACTCCTCGCACCAAGTTTATTTTTTTGTTCCTTCGGTATCAAAGCATAACAGGTGGAACCAAAGACCTTGAGATGCTTTACCGAAGGAATGTGGCCAAGCCACATTTCATAAGGAGTCTTATTTCTAGTTTCATTAGAGGGACACCTATTCTTTATGTACACAACACATAGAACTGCACCAACCCAAAACATCAATTTTACATTCTTGAAAAACATTATGGAACATACCATATTTAAAATTGTCATGTTCATTCTTTCAGCTAGACTGTTTTTTTGAGGATTATAAGGTACAATTGTTTGATGTTTGATTCCATGTTGGCGAAGATAGTTTTCAAATTCATTTGAAGTGTATTCTTTTCCATTATCAATGCGTAAAGAACCAATATGAGTTTGTGCATTATTTTCAATCCATGCATGAAAGTTCTTGAACGTTTGAAAGCATTAGATTTGTTCTTCAATAAGTAAACCCAACACATTATGGTGTATTCATCAATAAATGTCATCATATATTTATTTCCATTTGCAGAAGGAACAGACATGGTGTGGTAGTGTATTCAGCACATGGATGTACGAAATACACTTTGCTTAGTAGGCAAGCTGCTTACCTACATAAGAGTCACATGCCAAAATGGTTTGTTAAATGTTAGTGGAACAAGTTCAACATGTAATAAGCTAGGTCAGAAAGGAAACATAGCATACTGCATAAAAAATAAAGCAAAACCAAAACAACATGCACGAGATACATGCTCGATAGAGAAAACACAACAATAACTCAAAATTTAGAGCTTTTCCCTTTATTAGGTGCTGGTGGTAATAGAAGGTAGAATGATAAATATCTTGTAGTCGATCGCTTGAGGTATGAAGCTTCGATATCCAAGACAAGGAGGTCTCTTCCCCTCAAGTTTTCAGCAAGCCTCTCTTCCCTCTCAAAGGATGGTAGATCGACGAACATGTGGTGAACTCCTCTATCTTGGATTGAGATGTTGGGTGGCCAACAAATGAGTCCTTCCAATCCTTCTATTGTTGGACAACACAAGCTGGTTTGCTATGGAGCAATTTGGCTAGCATAACAATGTGTCCCTTATTATTCTTCCCAAGGCTGGATTTTATAAACCATTTTCAAATTTTCCCTCCTTCTCTTGGCCCAAGATGGATGGTGACACAAGAGTGGAGGTATGATTCCTTTGTGTGTTTCATTAAGGCCTCCAGGTGGCTCAAAGATGACTATATTTGGTTAGGTTGAGTGGGAATATTTTTAACCAAGTGTGCCCAGTGGTCCTGGCGACATTCTGTCATCCCAAGGACCACGCGACTATCGAAGAAAAAGCTGCATTGTGCGCAAAAAGCCTTTTTTTCTTGTGCGTTGTCCACAAATTTATCCTTTGACCTTAGGAAGAATTAAATTTTTGGCTCTTCGTAATGTATTCCTTCTCTGTAAACCTTTATTTGTACCTTATTCTTGACATTTTCAATGTCTTTTGCCCGTACGATTTTTCGGTGTTAACAGTGTCCCCCTAATGTATGAGATCTAGGAAGAACTGTATAACCGAAATACATTATGGTTTATTTTCTGCGTGATCCTATTGAGAGAGAGAATGAGAGTAACTTGCTTTGGAACTGAGTTGAGAGACCCCTTTTCTTGAGTAAAAAAAATACCATGCTCTATTAGAAACTTGCAAGATATAGAATGAATAAAATATTTCTACGAGGTGGGCATGTCCCATGCTCGTGATGTTTTGACTAGTTAAGCTTATCTAATAGATAGTGGTTTTGTTTATGCCACTTTTGGTAGTGGCATGCTGCTGGTTGATGATGACAGTTGTTGATACCCTCAGGGATGTTTTTCTTTGAAAGAAGGTTGAATGTGGTTCCCACATGCATAATCTTGGTATGGCACGTTTGTTTAGAACAAGTGCTCATTGTATGCATGGGTCTTTGACTATTGGGGACCTACCCATGTAAGCATTGCTAGAAGAGATGCTTATCAAGTCACAGGTCTTCGACAAATTTTGAAAGAGTGCAACGATTATAAAGTATGATACCATCTTGACATGAAAGCTTAGCTTGAAGTCGAATGTCAAGAGGATCGATGACATCAATGGATGATGATGATTCCCATAGTTCCATCCCAGGATGCCCCTATTGAGGTGAGGAGCCATCCAAGGTACTACCTCCTTCTTGGGAAATGGTTGTTGTCGTCGACAAGAAGGAAACATCAACCGATCAAAATGAGTACTGATACAAGGGACTAGGGTTTCTGATATAGTAGGGCGTGGTGTGATGGATTAACTAGGCATGATGACGAGAAATTATTATAATTGATGATGGTAGTTAAGTGGCCCGAGGTCGGAGTTGTAAATGCAAGTGGTGGAAGTCATAACAATTTTTGGTGAGGAAATCCTTGGAGTCAGTAGGACATCCCGGGTGGGTGTATGGTTGCTATGAGTGTCATGGTTGGGTGTGGTAAAGAGTGCGCAGCTCCGACCAAGGGTGATTAGGGACTGATGCTAGGTGAGAAATGTAAATGGATGGGTGGGAGTGCTCTCCTAAAAAAAACTTTGTACACTTGCCAAAATAATATAAAATGGGTTTGGATGTACAAGAACGGAGACGGGTGGCCCTATAAAATGAAATAATCCTTCACAATGGTGTGAGGAGTGTGTTTTACTGAGGGTGGGGACCCCACTGGTTGGTCTCGGTGCAGGGGTGATGAAGCGAATTAAAAATGTTGCAGATGGGCTATTCTGATGGGAGTGTGATAGGCCAAATGTGAGACACGGTGGTGTTTTTTTTTTTTTTTTGGGATGAGCTTATGAGAATGGTAGCCCAGGAAAGGGGCTTTAACATGACATGGGTAAAACTTGACTTGATGTATAACAGATTAATGAACATGAAGTGCTTCCCGGGATTGGGGTTTTATGGCCATGGCTCCATACCTTTGGTGTATGGTCTACATGAGTGATGGACACCATGGAGGGTAAGGCTCTACCGACCTGCAAGGGCGTTTATCGTGTGAAAGGTAGGGTGATGATAAACATGGTTGGGTGAATAAAACCTATGGTATATTTCTTTGAAGGAATGATGTCAGGATATGAAAAGCTTCTTGGGGAGCCTATCATGTTGGGGGTAGAATGATACCTTCTCTTGTACCTTTGTTGGCTGGGACATATGGTGATTTGGCATGTTTGTAATACCTGCAACCAATACCCCAAGTAAAAAGCATCTTTTTCATACAAATATACTTGAAATAATTTGAATGTAAAGCAATAAGAGAGGGCATACTTGTTGTGCCTAAAAATGATTGTTTATGAGGCGTGGATTTATGGGGCCTGGTTTGAACATGATGAAGTGTTGATAAATGTGTTTCTTGTGGTTTTGCGATCGGGTACTCTGAGCTCCAGTTATGGTCTGTCGAATAATGAGAAAAGGGCGATATACGGGCCAATATGGTTTATTTCAACTCATTTGTTTCTTTTGAGGGTCTGAGGTCAGAGCTGAGATCTTGTTCCCGAGCTTCTCTTGCCATTGCGGTTAGCCTGAGTACCCGGGATTCGTGCTGTCAGTGTCAGGTAGGAGCCTAAACGTCCCATTTTTCATTATTTCCATTTTCTTGAATGGGGTTCGCACAATTATGGATTTGTATGGATTCTATACCCATTTTGGGTTAGGTCACGCGGGTGATCAGGGATGACCCGCACGGTCCTCGAGAAAAAATGTAACTTTTGCGCGAGACCCTCGTGGTGGGGAAAAAATATGCATGATGGACCACACATATCTATCTGATATAGGTGTGCAGTCATAGCGCCTAAGTTTTTCACAAGCGAGGGGAAGTCATTTTTTTGAAAAAAATAATAATAATAAATAAATAAAATATATATATATATATATATATATATATATATATATATATATATATATATATATATATATATATATATATATATATATATATATATATATATATTGATTTGTGGTGTTTTCTCTAATGGCAGGATGTTGTGGCGGGAGAGAGACTGGCCTGATCTATGTGTAGTTGTGGCCCAAGACCCTGATACTCAGGGGGTCGTGGCTTAGTATGGTTTACTAAAGTTATTAGAGAACAACCTACTGAGATACTAGGATAGGTTACTGTGATACCTGGTCCGATGCTAGAACAAGAGACGACACGTTATGGTCCTATGTCGCAAAGACATCATGATCCAGCCAAAGACTGATGTCTATTTTGTGACTGGTATGTTGCTTCAGGGGGAGGCCCTTCCCTATCCACTCCCTCTTGGGGAGTGAACATCCATCGCTGGGCAGAGGATGAGGAGAATTGTGTTCATGATGCGATCATGCGGGGATGTATTCATTTGAGCTATGTGACGGACCTGGATGAGAGAGCTTCCTTAGAAATGATAGTTCGCCTATCTGGGTTGACAGTGCCTCATCGAGGATCAGGTCTGCATCTTGTGGTTTTGCACTGGATTTAGGCCAGTCACTTTTTTGATTGGGCTCCTTATGTTTACCAGGGCATGGTCACTCAGCTAGGCAAGGCCCAAAGGGGGGCTATTAAGGCCTTTGCTTATGTGAGCATCCTCTATAGCATCATGTACGAGAGGGTTGTGATGATTCGACCTTTTGTGGCAGGGCCCTGGGTCCTCCGAGGGATCCTAGGATGCGTCGGTGGGCACCTGTAATGTGCCGTGGTGGAGGAGGAGAGGCGGGTCGCTTTTGGGACGTGACGATTGAGGCGTGGTTCGAATCAAACCTGCAGATGTTTCTTTACTTCCCGTATTCATGGATGTAATTCTAGGGGGATCCAGATATGGGTCTTCCTGCAGGCTATGTATGGGGTCCAAAAGGTATGACTTTTGATGATTTCTACATTTTGAGGATTTTTGTTGTGTATAGATTTATATGTCTTTTATGGTGACATTGATACTATTTTTTGGGTTTCTCTTACAGACGTGGGTTCGGCAAGGCGTCCTACCACTCGTTTGGTGGATCACCAGTCTAGGAGGAGGGTTCCGCTTAGGGCTGGTCGGGCTTCGGTTGGGGGATAGGGTGGTGCGGGAGGTCCCTCAAGAGAGGGTAGCAGCGTTGTAGCTGCTGGTGAGGATGCTACTCTTCTTGCCCGTGCTGAGTCAGCCGAGGTACGGGTGGTGGCGATCGAGTAGTTATTGGCTGCTGCTAACATTGTTGGTAGCAGAGGCTTGGGCTGAGGACGTTGATGCTCGTGTTGCAGGTCTATCTGATTCGTGGATTCAGTTGGATAGGTTGACCCGAGGCATGTCGACCATGGGTTTTTTTGATGACCTAGATGATGTCTGGCTGGAGACGGTGATGGCTCGAGAGAGGGTGCATCGCCTGACTTTATGTAGGGTGACACTTGCGGTTGTGGCTATTGCACCTATATTGGAACCAGGAGCTTCTGTGGTTCCAGAGGACCCACTAGGCGGGGCTCAACCCTAAAGATTTTTGTATGGTTTAGGGAAAGCACCCATTATGAGGATGGTTCCCTGTTTTGATGACATGTATATTTTTTATTGACATGATGGTCAGTGACCTCTTTTGTATACTGGGACTCATATATTTTTGGATGTATATATTCGAGATGTATATTTTTGTGGATCTTATGATGTGTCTATATTTATTATTTGGTTTATGTTTACATGTGTTTATGATGGATGTTATGTACCTATGATGGATATTTATGTTGTATGCCTTTGATTTTTATGGATGATAGTTTATACGAGATGCATTCCAGTTTAGGATATGGTTAACTATGCGATTAGCTGTCTGATTTTGATTTCTTGGTATATGTGTAAATGTAATGTGATCAAAGTGACGACTCAACCATCTTGCATGCAAGTATTTCCTAAATAGGTGTGAATCTCATACTTCAAAAGCTTGGTTTAAATGTGATACCACTAGATGGGAATCAAGAAATACATGTAGATGTTGAATGCCCTGGTTGGAGGCATCTCTCAACAACCCAATGACTGTATCATATTCTGCTTGATTATTGGTATCTGATCCGATACATACTTCGTTGGTGAGGAACGGTGACTGGTCAAGAAACTGTATGGCCTAGGCAGCTGCTGCTATATTTTGTGACCATTGAGAGGCTCCATCAACGAATCCAAAATAGTGGATGGGGGGACGATCCATCTGTGACACAAGAGTATTTTTTAGAACAAGTCCACGATGATTGTGATCATCTCAAAAATTTATGTTACATTCATCTTGTCTCTAAGGCTGAGACTTCCTGCCCTATGGGTGGAATTTTTTGAGAGCCCGTTGACAGGATTAGTTAGGCATGTACCGTCAGGCTCAAACAGGATGTATGCTCCTTTGAGGAGGTAGTGTTTTAGGATGTAAGGACCCTTCCATAATGTTTCAAACTTCCCAGGTCCTAAGGCTTCTTTTGTAACGTCATAGCGGAGGACTAGCTCCCCCTTTGAAAATGAGTGAGGGGTGATGTTGCGGTCGAACGATGCTTTTACCCTTTTCTTGTGAACCTCATTATGTTGGAGAGACTCTCATCGAATTTCATCGACGAGCTCTAACTGTACCAACCGTTACTCTAAAGTTTGGATATCATCGAGGATTTCGATAACTGTGTGTAAGTTGGGGATTTTGTGTTCAATGGGAATCATGACCTCCACCCCGTATACCAACTGGAAAGGTGTGAATCCTGTTGAAGGTTTAACCACTGTGAGATATGCTCATAAGGCTGAAAATACCATATGGTTCAAGTTAGTTTTATGGGTTTTGACCATACACTGTAACATCATTTTGAGTACTTTGTTAACAACTTATACCTAACCTTTGGACTGGGGGTAGTATGGTTACGCAAACTCATGCATAAATCCTAGATGATGGGATAGCTCCTGGAATATTTCAATTCCGAAATGCTTTCCATGGTCAGAGACTAACTCCTTAGGTACATCGAATCGTGAGATGACATGGTTGAAGAGAAACCGAGCTGTGGTTTCTGCTGTGTTTTCATATGTAGGCATGGCTTCTGACCACTTGGTGAAATAGTCGACAGCTACAATAATGTATTTGTGGTTTCTAGATGATGTAGTGTTGCAAGTCATAAAGTTGATTCCCCATTTACAAAATGGACCTACTACAATGACCGAGTGCAGAGGAGCAGGAGGTGTTCTTGCCTCTTGGGCGAAGCATTGGCATCGCTCGCACCTTTTGACTGCTTGAATGCAATCGTAGAATAGGGTGGGCCAAAAATGACCATCCCACAAGACTTTTTGGGCAGTGGCCATCCCTGAGAGGTGGCCCCCACAAGCCCCACTATGACATTCATTTAGGGCTTGCTCAGCTTGGTCGCGTGTGAGGCATCAACGTAAAATAGTGTTAATGCCTCTTCGATAAAGGACGTCCCCCATGAGAAGGTATTAGGGGGCCTGATTACATATGTGCCTTCGGTCGTCACGGGTGAGCTGTGGTTTGAAATTTTGAGTTCACAAGAATAGAAGGATGTCGCCGTACTAAGGGTCCTCGGTCCTTATTAAGAATAGATGTTCATATGGTAGTGAGTCGTTAACTGGAGATCCTTGAGTCAGACTTGGAAGGTTAGTGATGAACTCAGCTAGGATTAATGCTTCTCTTGGGGGAGCTGAACTGCAAGTCGAATTCCTGTAGTAGGACTACCCATCGAGCGTACTTATGGTTCATCATATGGCATGTTAGCATATATCGCATGGGGTTGATAGTTTTTATGACTATTATAGTCCTTAGGGTGATGTAATGTCGAAGTTTTTGTACTGCATGTGCTAGGGCTAGGGCACATTTTTCTTCTGGTTTTTATTTTAAAGCGGGGCTAGATAGGTTCTTGCTGACGTAATAGATTACGTGCTCTTTTTTATCTGGTTCATCTTGGAATAACACCCCAGCTATGGTTGTGTCTGATGCTAGCAGATATAAGGTGTAGTCTTTATCATAATTGGGTGGGTTGATCAAGGCAGATGAAGACAATGTGTCTTTCAGTGCCTCAAACGACTTTTGATCTTGATCAACCCATTTGAAAAAAATTTATTGACGGAGTAGGCGTAGGAAACTTTGCACGTAAGTGGCATAGTCGGGGATAAAGCATCGTAAGAAGTTGGATTTCCCCTGCAGGCTTTGAAGTTGTTTGAGAGTTTTAGGTGGTGGTACTTCTTTTATTGCTTGGACCTTGAGGTGGTCAACTCTAATCCCTTGTTGGGATACAATGACTCCTAATAGTCTGCCTGCATTAATGCAGAATACACAATTGAGGGGGTTCAAGCTTACATTGTAGTGTCGGCACCGTTGGAATACCAACTGCGAGTCCTCCTGATGGTCCCTTTGTTTCTTGGATCGTACGGTGAGGTCCTCTAATTAAGCTAAGATGAGGTGAGCCAGGTCTTGGAATATATAATTCATGGCCCGTTGAAAGGTGCCTACAATGTTTTTAAGACCGAAAGGCATAACTTGATATGCGAACGTGCCCTAGGGGGTAGTGAACGTCGTCTTGTACTGATCTGTATGCCGCATCTGAATTTGATTGTACCCTGAGAATCCATCCATGAAGGACAAGGCCTTGTGACCGGCGCAAGCATCAATGACTTGGTCGATGAAAGGGGTAGGGTGGTTTTCCTTGGGACAAGATTTATTTAAATCTCGAAAATCAGTACATACTCGGATGGTGCCCTGTTTTTCATGACAGGTATAAGGTGGGAAACCCACGATGTGTAGGCGATTGGGCAGATGAATCCGGCTTTGTGAAGCTTGTCAATCTCTTGTTTGATTGCTTCTACTTTGGATGGGTGTAATTGACGCTGATTTTGGTGGAATGGTGATACGTCAGGTCGTCTGGGAAGCATGCTGCCCCTAGCGAGAGTTCTTCGGTTTTGCCTGGTTTTATTGAGATATTAACCTTAATGGTTTGACAAATATTCGACATATTCCCTTCTTCAAACATATCGGGCGCTGGGATATGGTTTTTGAACCAATCTACCTTCACAGATGGAAGGAAGTATTTGGATTCAATGGTGTATATATATTGGGTTTTTGGGCTGCTAGGCATGAACGTTTTTTTTGGTAGAAAAAACGAGCGGTGATGCATTGAGTCCCACAGAAAACGTGGTTCCGCCATGGCCTCTAGAATATCTTCATTAGAATGAAACAAGATGCCTAAGGGGGAATTGGTTTGTGCGAGGCCGTGAGTAATTGGTTCGGGCATAACAGTGCTGGTCGAAAAACATGAATATGATTCTGTGGTTGATGTCGTGGAACCAAACAAGGTTGACATGGTGCAGACGGGTTGGGTTTGCATCGTCGAAGGGACTACTACTGTTGTGGTAGTTGCAACAGTCTCGACACTAATGAAAGATGAGTAGACAACACGATTCATGGTTCCAATGCATGATGAGATGAATCGTATATGGTGTCGTGAGTCATCAACATTATATGGTGGAAGAATTCCCGTTATGGGTGTTTGTTTGAAAGAAAATTCGTGCTCTTTTGGCGGTGTACTAAGGAAACACACACCTTCCTTTACTTGGAAGTTGCGTTGAATGCAGAGGTGCCAAAATATTTTCATCATTGGGCACATCTCTGTTTCATGGTTATGGCTCATGAAAATGGTGCATGGAATAACGATACCTAACGAGTAGATGGTGTGAGAACCAACACTACTCTCTACACCATATGTGGATGCTTGGAGATGGTTGGGCATTGGTGCATTTTTGTGCTTCTGCCACCTCCGAGTCTTTGGTCTTGGGTGGTATGGCTCCTTTGGGGAGTCCAAACTCAATGGTGCTCTTGTAGCTTGTCACTTTGGGAAGTATTCACAATTCATAGTGTGGTTAAATTGCAAGCATATCCTGCAATAACAGTGTGTGATCTTCTCTTGATTAGAGAGATGGATATGTGGTATGGTTGTGACCATGAGGAGACTATCGGTGAGTTTCTTGAGTTCCTGACATTAATTGACCATGTGGTCCTTTCTATTGCATAGAACACATGTTGTTCTTGGTTGGTTTCGTGCCCAACTAAGACAATTGGTCGCCTTGAGCTTTCCTAGGGTTTTGGTGACGATGGGGGGAATTTCGCATTGAGCATGGTTGCCTAGGTTTGAAACCGGTTACATCCGGATATTTGGCGACCAGAGCGTATGACGTCTAACATAGGTTAGAATTGGGGGATGTAAGTACAATGTCGAGTGTGATGGTTGTCTTAGCAAATAATATAATATTGTTTCTCTTTGGTTTTCCACTTCCTTTGGACTACCAGAGTAATTAGGTACCAATTACGAAATGATCGTAAATCTGGGCATTGAGCGATCAAATGATTGCGTGCGTCGCACAATGCTCAAGCTGGGACTAGTCACGGAGGGTGGTTGGGGGCGATAATCTTCCCCCTTGTTGGTCATTTTTCTTTCGATATGAAGTGGATGGACCTGGTTTCCTCATTCTCTTGGGTTGTTGAACTTTCCACTGAGTCTGAATCCGATCCGTCTTCTTCAATGAGACGGGTTATGGTCTGGGGTAAACAATTTAATGCCGAATGGAAGCGAGGGATGTAGGGACAACGACGAAACCAGGTGGTTATTTGAACACACTCAGCATGAATATTGGACTTCTCATAGGTCGTTGTAGTACACCGAGTTGACCGGGTACCATCTTTGAAATAACTCTAGAGCTGCACAGTCAACGATGAAGTGATCTCGTTCATCGCAAAGTGCACATAGATGGACTAGAGCTTGAGGATGATTACGAGGAAGAGGTGGTCATTCAGGTCACCGTATCTCCTCTGACACATAAAATATGGTCCTTGTTGCTTCCGTCCTTTGAGTCGTAGTGTTGTTTTTGGATTCTGTGTCCGAGTCGGCTAAGTCAGGGTTGTCAATGATGAAGCATCGCATGAAATCCAACATAGACCAGAATCGATAGATATGGGGACAATGGCGCACGTGGTGGTTTCTCTGAAAAATTTGGCACGTATGTCATATATGCCGAACTAAGTTGCTTTGGGAAACTTGCAGGATTTGATACCAATGGTTAAACGCCCTTAACTCAGGACACTGTGTGATTAAGTGATGAGGCTCGTCACATAGTGCGCAAATTGGGACATGCGGTATGGCCTCTGTTTGTCGTCTCTAGGCCGTTAGGGTGACTGTATATGGGAAAGATTTAGGCTCCTTTCATACGTATAATATGGTTTTGGGTTTACCATTGTCCATTTACATGGGTGGAGGTGACGGGTGATCTTGGTAAGATTGTTATAGGGCTTGCAAAGCATCCCTATATCGCGTTATCTTTGGGAAATGATGGGTATAATGCCGATGATGGTTGCATATGGCACACACATGATTGGTGCGTAATGCTTTCCCTTGGTTGTTCGTGGCCTGCGCCTTTTTACGGGAAGTCGAGGTCGTGAGATTTCTTTTGGTGTGTAGAAGGGGTTTCAATTCTTCTAACTCCGGGAAAATATTAGTAGGATGACCTACGATATCGCACAATGCGCAAGGTTGCAATGCCCTAGGTAACTTGGGGGTTTCTACTTTTTTCCCTTTTTTGTTATTCTTCCTGGTCGTGTCAGTTGGTGTTGCTATAGGTGTTTCTTTAACTACTATGACCTCTTGATGGACAATAGGCTTTATTCCTATAGAGGTGATGCTTGGACTTCCCAGCATGGTTGGGGGGACCAAATACCACACTAGTATTGCAAAAGCCATATTCAGAAGTGTCATAGTTGCCATGAATTTTTTTGATATAAAGCCAAGTGGGGGATACAAAAAAGGGGTTTGTGAAATGGCGTAAGGTAGGAATGTCGTGCCTGTGCCTTCGGAACCCATACTGTTGGTTTCTATGTCTGGGCTAGTTTTGGTGTTTGATGAGAGCATCATGCACACCGGTGCCCCCGTGCTTTTCGGGACTCCCTCTAGTATCATAGGGGGATCTCCTAGGAATGACCCTAAGATGGATGATGGTTTGAACTGGCCTGTGCCGAATTATGTATACCTTGTGAGTGGTTTTGTGGTTGTGTCAACGTATGGTAGCTATGGTAGCACGACATCGAGAGAGTCATGGGTTTCTTGTCGTAGTATGTGAGTTGGTAGATGGTCATAATCCGGTCATCAGGGGGAAACATCATTACCCTAAAGACAAAGGATGCGAATGCAGTCATGGCATACATATAACTCTACCCGAAGAGTATATTGTAGTATAGTTGTGCATCTAATACGTCAATGTCTATAAGAACTGTCTTTCCAGCCAGGTTTACTGGGACATTTTGATATAGATTGATGGGGGCTGAAGGGATATCGTCGTATGCTTTAAGCATGATGTCAGATGGTTTTAATTCAGGTGATCCTAACGTTTTACAAACTGATTTGGACATGATACATGTGGATGATCCTTCGTCGACGACGCATCGGTGTATGGTGATGTTCTGAACCAAAACTGGTATTTGGAAAGCAACTAGAGAAGGAAGCCTCAGGCTTGCCTTGTCTAGGTCGAAAACCATTAGGCGTGAATCAGAAGGATCTATTGTGCCTAATGTGGAAAGTAAGGCTTTACGTTGTTTTGGGCATGATTACAGAACTTCCAAAGCTAGAATAGAACCAGGTGATTGAGCTAAATCATTTACTATGCTATAGCTATTAGTGGCTTTAGAGTGATGTCCTGCACGCCTGGATGGTCCCTTGACCATTTTTGGAAGGGGCTCAATAGGTAATTTGGAGATAGTTAACGGTGCAGTAGGTACACTCGTACTTGTACCTGATGGGTTGGTGTCTGGAGGTGTATCGTAGTTCCTATTCCTTGTTTGGAAGAACAATTCTTCGCCAGCCATGTTGATCTCGTGATTTCCTCCTCCAGTATCGTTTTGGGGTGGTTGTTGTTGCTAGGTGTTAACCACTCCTTGGTGGGGGAAAGGTTCCTGCATTACAACAGGTTGTTGAGTAGGTCCCCCTTTTCCTCAGTTACCCCGAAGTTTTTTCAATTCAGGGAGTTCGGGATAATGGTGAGTGTAATGGCCATATTCACCATATATGGCACATGAATGATTTGTATGTAGTCTGAGTCTCTTGTTTTTCCCTTGGGAGTTACTATTTGGCTCTCGGTTTTGATTTCGGTTGGGGTTGCCCCCAGACTAAGATCGTGGGGGGCGTTGTTGATTACTACCCCCCTGTCCATACTCTCCCTTTTGCTTATTCCTAGGCTTCTTTTTCGTAGCATTTGGAGGATTATTGTTGTTCTCATGGTCGTAATACTATCGCTGTTGAGCTCGGGATGGTTGCACTAGGTTCACCGGTGCGTTGTTTTGTGTTGGTGGTGGACTTTGTGCGGGAAAAGGGGGGTATAGATTCCCTTGTCCCTGATTAGCATAAGATTGCTGGGGAGTCTCTCTTGTATCAACATTCCTAGCTGAGTATTGGTTTCCCTGCGAGGGAGAGTATGAGCCTTCTTGCTGTTGATGGTATGGTATTACCCTATTCGTCATATTCTGAAAAGGTGTAGATTGAATTTGATGGTAGCCAGATTGTGATACATTTTGAATAGCATCATACGAGTATCCTGGGTACTGATTACTGTTGCTTAGGTGACCTTGGGTTAAGGACCTGATCAAACCATCTGCAGTATTCGACGTGCCTGGTAACTCTCTATAAGTTTGTAGGCGTGGTGCATTTGGTAGGACATTGTAAATATATCCTGAATGGGTGTAAATGAGTTCAAGATGTTAGGCCTTGCTAATGGTGTCCTCCTCGGAGGTAGGTTTATACGTCGCCACGTCTTTTGAAATCTAAGCTGTGAGAGTTTTAAAAAATAAGTCCAACAACACTCTATTGTCGAGTCAGTAGTTCCATTCTCGATATATGGACAGCTGGCATTTGCCTAAAATGTGTCAGCAGTTCCATTCCCGAATCATGATGAATGGGAAGCTGAAAATAGGTGAGGAACGCAGTAGTGAGGGCGCTAAAGGTTCCATGAGAAGCAGAAGGCTGCTCAACATACATTTCGCCGCAGGCCCTATTAGGGTGCGTTGAAAAAGTCTTAGTCTAATGGTATCATCAATGATACTATTGGACGAACACCACAGGTGGAAAGTCATGATATGATTTCCTGGGACTTTCGCTTGCTTCCCTTTGAATTTTGGTATATCTGAAGGGAGATTCGTGGGCATGGGAGGTTAGTTAAGGCCATGAGCAATGGGGTCATTAGTTAACTTTGTTAGATATGGAAGATTAAGTGATGCTAAAAAGGGTAACTGTGTATTGACTGCCATTGTACGTTGTGGAAAAACAGGTATCTGAATGTGACGGTTTAGGGGAGGTGCCTAGGGAATATTACCCTGTGGCGTGCCCTGATGGATGTTTTGTTGATTCCCCGAAGGGGTAGCGCTCCTCTGCCCTATAGGGGTTATAGGAGGGGTTGAGTATGGTGAACCTGCTGGGGTTTCCACTGTTGTGGTGTTGGGTGACCCTTGGGGGTTTCCAATCACATATGCCTTGGTAGCCTGTCATCTTCGACACCTAAATGGCGGGAGACCTGACAGTCCTCCCTCTAATGGGGGGAGGTCCAAGAAACGCCTAGATCGACGAGGTCCCGTTGGGTCCTTATGGTGTCGACTAGCTTAATCTTGGTGTTACTTTTGGTTTGTTGGAGGAAGGAAGATTATTATCAAGGAAAATATGACCACATGCATAAAACAAAGCAAAAAAATAAGAGGTAATTTTTCCTTTAATTTAACGTTATGTGATCAATCAAGAAAAAAATGTGCTTTTGTTTGTTTTGTGTATGATACTCAAAAGCTTATATAGACCTACTTGTCCTTACACTCTCAACGTAACTGGGCCTTGGGAAGATATCTTTTGATGGGTACTGGGGCTAACGTCCCTAAAGAACTAGCGATGCCTTCTAGTAGCCGAAGAATCGACCGAGGAAATGGTATGAGGATCAAGTGCTTCCTACACTGTCACCTACAATGAAGGATGCCCTAGTTTTGGCCACTAAAGTACCATCGTCCCATGTGAGCATTTGAGTCTTGAGCTTCTTGGTAATCAACTACTATTACCAAGCACTAGATGGGTCAAGTAGCCCCAAAAAGTAGCACACACACTGGGCCTAAGCTTAACCCCCTCTGAAACGAGTCTCTGGTAATGCTCGAGTATTCGTTCCATGGGCAGATAGACGGATTTGAAGCTCCCTAAAAAGCCAACATCTATGTTTCAAAATGTATTATGACCACGACGACTTATTGAATGCCTACCCCCGATGGTCCTAACCTGAACTATAATTTCTTTTGTGGCCCTTGTGGGGAGAATTTAGTGAGTTCGGTTAATGATTATTTTTAGAGAGTCTCAATTTTTCTTAGGGTGTGCTTTGGTGAAGCAACTATAAGAAGAGGATAAAGGTCCCAACACACTGGGTGCCTTTTGGTCTAATGCTTACCGATGCTTCGTGTGTGCTTTGGAGTGTACAATCACAAGTGTTATGAGATGTGGATATGCGTTGATCCTTTACAATCCTTTTATAATTACCCTATGTGTGATTGTTCCTTGCAAAAATAAATGATGTGCAGATTATGGGTCGCTTACACATTTCCTAGTTAGACTATGTTTGCACTACAGGGAGATGGAAAATTGTCTTAGTAAAGCGTTCATGTGCATACCTAGGCTCATCGTGAGGTGCAAGGGTGGCAGAGATTACTTTCTTTCGTTTTAATAGTTTGGTCCTAGTCCCAATTCCTAATGCAAAATTGAACTAATGTAATGCAAGAATTGAAAAAACTTGAATTAGGTAAATATATGTGGATAAATGGGCCACTTACTTTTATGCTAATTACACTATGTGTTTTGTATCTTTTATCAACAAATCATTTGTTCGGACTACATATGTGGATTCAAGGCCACTTACTTTTTCATACTTAAACTACGTGTGATTTGCAAAAATAAAAAACTAAGATTAAAACTACTTAGTTTCTAAGCTAAATTCTAGCAATTAAGAGTCCTAATCAGCCATGAAATACAAGAACACAGTGATGGAAAACTTTTTATGGGTTTCCAAGCACTTTACAACCAAAAAAATGGCAAAAATCAAGCAAAAAATAGCTTGCTGGCTTACCGCGCTGGTTATCTTCCCACGGGCATAGAGCGTGTGTCTGTCAGAGCGTAATACGTGCGGTCGGAGATTGGAGATGTTGAGAGGATGCGAGGGTGATTTGCAGCAAGATGAGCAGGAAGAAGGACCTGCATCAACAACCATTAACTCAAAAGAATAATCCAGTGGAGTCGCCATTCCTGTGGTAGTGTATTCGACACATGGGCGTACGAAATACACTTTGCTTAGTAGGCAACCTGCTTACCTACATAAGAGTCACAAGTTAGGAACAAGTTCAACATGTAATAAGCTAGGTTAGAAAGGAAAAATAACATACTACACAAACAATAAAACAAAAACAAAACAACATGCACAAGATACACGCTCGATAGAGCAAACACATTAATAACTCAAAATGGAGAGCTTCTCCCTTTATTATGTGTTGGTGTTGATAGAAGATAGAATGTTAAATCTCTTGTAGTGGATCCCTTGAGCTATGGAGCTCTGATATCCAAGACAAGGAGGTATTTGCCCCTCAAGTTTTCAAAAAGCCTCTCTTCTCTCTCAAAGGATGGTAGATCGACGAACATGTGCTGAACTCCTCTTTCTTGGACTGAGATGTTGGGTGGCCAACAACTGAGTCCTTCTAATACTTCTACTGCTGGACAACACAAGCTGGTTTGCTATGGAGAAATTTGGCCAGCATAACAATGTGTCTCTTATTCTTATTCCCAAGCCTGGCTTTTATATACCATTTTCAAATTTTCCCTCCTTCTCTTGGCCCAATATGGATGGTGACACAAGAGTGGAGGTACGATTCCTTTGTGTGTTGCATTAAGGCCTCAAGGTGGGTCAAAGACGACTGTACTTGGTTAGGTTAAGTGGGAATATTTTTAACCAAGTGTGCTAAGTGGTCCCAGATGGTGACATTTTGTCATCCCCAGGACCGCACAGCTATCAAAGAAAAAGCCGCACTATGCGCAAAAAGCCTTTGTTGCTTGTGCGCTATCCACAAATTTATGCTTTGACCTTAGGAAGAATTAATTTTTTGGCTCTTCATAATGTATTCCTTCTCTATAAACCTTTATCTGTATCTTCTCCTTGACATTTTTAATGTCTTTTTCCCCTATGATTTTCCAGTGTTAACACATGGGGCCACATAAATATGAATGAATAAGCTCAACTTTTCTATTTGCTCTGGAATGTGAATCATGAAAATATTGTTCACTATGCTTTCCTGGAATACAAACATCACATTACTTAAGTTTCCTAGGAATTGTTGGCAAACTAGTAACACCATTTTTCTTCAACAATCGAAGGCTATCATAGTTCAAGTGTCCAAATCTAGCTTGCCATAAAAGACTTAATGGGAATGTACCCTCATCATACCGAGAACTGAATGCAAAGTTTTGTGCATGAGCATAGGTACCTTGCAGCTTTAGGAGTCTTCCTTCTTATATCCCTCTCATGAAAAGTGAGCGATCTAATGCTTTTCTGACCTCAACCTTGCCATCAAACATATGAATGGAGTGTCCTTGCTGGCGGATGTGGACCAAAGACAACAAGTTTCTCCTCAGCCCTGGGAGGTATAAAATCTCATGTAGAAGAAAGTCTGGAAGGCTAGGCAAAGTATACTTCTCCATCAACCTTGCTAGTAAATTCTTCAAAAAAATATTTTCTAAAAGTCATGTGGCAATTTTTTCCTAAATCTAGCAACCAATAATTTCTCCAAGAAGCAAGTGAAGCGTTAAACAAGTCTTCAGTTACTCCAATATTACAATGTGCCACAACATAATGGGCGGATTCAGGTGCTTTACCTTTTTCTTTGTCATGAGTTTTACCTTTGGCTTCATTTATTTCATGCTCAATTTTATCCCAAGGCAACTTACATGTGGATGCATAATGCCAATCTCTATTGCAAAATATGCAATGAAGGTCAAAATTTTCACTTTGAGCTTGTCTACCCCCCATTCCTCTGAAATTTCTTCTTCCTCGTCCTATTCGGCCATCTCTCCCTCTAGAAGAATATTGAGCATGATTATTCTCTCTATGTGCAAGACACACAACTTCTTCAGAAGACTAAGGAGTTGTCTTCTTCCTAAAAGCCTTCTCTCTCTACAAACTTTTTATCAAGGGAGTCAAAGGTAATATCCTCGAGGTTTCCACTTGCTTGCAATGACTCAATATAATGTGAGCAAGTGGGATACAATGCCTTGACATAAGCTATGAGAGATATGTCAATTTCAACACTAGTGTTTTTAATGTCATGCATGATAGATCTTACTTCTGATGCTAAAGCAAGAGGGTCATCATTTTTCAATTCAAGGCTGAATAGTTTAATCATCAACCAAACAACTTCAAGTTCTGAATGTGAGTCATAGAGTTCTTTCAATTTCTTCAAGGCTTCATAGGCAATTGAAAATGGTGTAATATGGTGACTCACCTCTTCATTTATAGATGTTGCAATCAAGGCATAGGCCTTGTTGTTTTTGTTGTCCCAAATGGCGATCTCCTTGTTTGTTGTAGGCTTTGCAGGTGGATTTTCTCCTTCTCCTTCATAGATTCCTCTCCACAACTCATTAAAAATGAGTGTGTGTTTAATATTCGTTGACCATTCAGGATAGTTCTCTTTGCCTGAGAGAACTACTCCCACAATAGATATGAGTGAATGGATTCTGTAAAAAAATAAAATCACTTTATTGGCATTATAAAAAAAAATCAATTATGGCGCTGAAAAGAATTTTGCACTTAATTTTTTTGTTGTACAATTTTATTTTATTTTGGTAAAAAAAAGGCGCAAAGGTATTAACTGGGGGAGGGTTTATTTGGGGGAGGGCGTAACTGGTGAGGGTAGTATAGTGGAGGGAGGGCGTAACTGGGGTAATGGAGGGCCGACAATGTATGGGGGAGGTGCAGGGCCGACGGGGCCAAGCCTTGGGAGGGCTAAGCACCGAGCGTCGAGGGAGGTGAAGGCCCGACTCATACACCGCAAGATATACAACGTGAGGGAATTGAGTGAGGAGGTTGACTGTAGGAGTGTCGAGAGGCCAAGCCTCGGGAGGGCCAAGCACTGAGCGCCGAGGGAGGTGAAGGGTCGGCTGTGGAGGTGAAGGCTCGACTCATACACCACAAGATATACACCGTGAGGGAATTGAGTGAGGAGGTCGACTGTAGGAGGGCCGACGGTGGAGTCTGACGGAGATAGGAGGGTCGATCGGAGTGTTTAGAGACCAAGCAGAACTGTGTGCTTAGAGTAGTGTATGGAGTAGTGCGTAGGATCAACCAGTTGTGGGAGAGTGTGTATGGACTATGCGTAGGCCAGTAGGGGGTGTCGCTGTAACTGTCGAGAGACCGGAGGAAGGTCAATGCTATGTGACTGTGAAAACACAAGTTGAGTTCACATGGAATCCAATGAAAACGTAGAAGGAGAAGCTGATTGTATATGGAGAAGGGAGGTTGCGTAATTTGTGGGAGAGGAGGAATTGATTGCGTATGAGTATAGAGAAATTGAGAGAGCACATAGAAGGAGACACCGTGAGGGAATCGAGTGAGTGAAGGAGAGAGAAAGAAATGTGCAGAATTTGTAGTGGGCAGTGACAGTTTTGCCAAGAGCAAGCAGAAAGGCAGAGAGGGACTTACAAGGGCAGGAATGCCATAAATAGAACGGGCTTTGATACCATGTCAAGCCAGGAGGTAACTCCACCAAAAAACTCACTTGTTATTCACGAAGTATGCATACGAATATATACATGGAGGTAAGACCCTTGGGATTCATCTCCAAGTGTCTCTTCAACTTCCTTATTTTATATTTACATTATATTACAATTTCGCCCAATCCCTTAGAATTAGGTGTCAACATATGTCTTCTAGATCTTTCACATAAATGTAATGATTGCGAATACATTTATTTTATGAATCTTGAAAATATATATATATATATATATATATATATATATATATATATATATATAAACCTTTATTTAAATAGATTCTTTTTATTATAAACTATAATTCATATATCTAATTTTAAATTATTATTTTCTTATCAAAAATTTCAAATATTAAAATGAATCAATCCTATAATGTTTCTCGATGTAAACCCAAAAATTATCTATTATACCTTTCCATTTCATTAATATATAGAGAATAAAAATATATATTCATATTTCTTATGTAAACCCAAAAATTATCTCTTACACCTTTCCATTTCATTCATATATATATATATAATAAAAATATATATTCATATAGATAATAATTCATATATCCAAATGTTAAATCATTGTTTTATTTATAATAGTTTATCAACTTCAAAAGTAATATGCTAACTTTACACTTACACTTATTAAGTTATTATATTTAATTTATCATAACCTTAGTCCAAAATTACCCTTAAGCATATTTAAATTCCTTAAATTTCCCTCACATGACCACTCAGAATGTTCTAATGTCACCGACACAAGACACCCTAGGCCAAGCTATGTGATCTCGAGAAAGGCGTAGAATGTTAGATGCCAGCCTTGCTTGGAGGAGAAATTGGAAAAGTATTTTTGGTGTTTTCATTGGTTGGAGCACTTTGACCTAACTTAATAATTTTCTTTTCGCACAATTCACGTTTAAATGTTATGCAAAAAGAGTGAGAGGGCCCACAATTACTGTGAACATGCTAAATCTTTTCTCTCGTTATGGAAATGTAGAAATTTTAAATATCTTTTTTATGTTGTCAAAGTAGATACGTAATGTGCTAATGTGAACTTGAGATATACGTAATGTGTTAGTGATATAACTTGGGATTTATAATCCCCCCTTATCCATTATAATATGCACTTGTTGAAAAACCTAGTGATACCATGAAGTGTGTGTGTTTTTTTGGTATATATCTTGCAATTATTATTTAAAATTTAGTATATTATTTAATTTTATAAATTGTTATTTAAATTTAAATTTATAATTGTAGAGTTTAGTTATTGAGGTTAAATTTTATTTTTATTTTTTAAAATTTTTGTTGGAGGAATTATGAAAAATGCATCATATGCATTGATTAATTGAATTAACTCTTTTAAAAATAACGTAAAATCAATCATTTTTTTAATTAAATCAATAAACACTTTTTAAACTAACATAAAATCAATCATTTTTTTTAATTAAATCAATTAACTTTTTTTAAAATAACAAAAAATCAATCATTTTTTTAACTAAATTAATTAACTCTTTTTAAAATAACTTAAAATCAATGGTTTTTTAAATTAAAATTTTTAAATTTTGTGTTGTATATTTGATTTATATTTTAATTACTATTTGTTTGTATTTTTTTTATTTTATTTTTTTTTTGTTAGTTTTGCCAAAAAAATCAAATTTTATGGTGATTAATTTTATAATTTCTCAATTCGATGAGTTGTTATGATGGGATTAAATGATCTTATAGATTTGATACATCCTCTCACTGCCTCTCCTGAGCATGTCATCACTTCATGGTGAAATGCTCTTTATCTTTGGCCACTAGCTTGAGCTTTAGTTTATCCTTCATCGCCTCCTCTTCTTGCTTCCCTTGCCCATCATGCACTTGGATTCATGTATGGTTGCTCAGGTGGGTTTCCTTCCATTTACATAATTGGCTTTCCCCCCTCCCTTGGTGGCTTTTTCCAATGGCGAAGGCTTTGCCCAAGCTTGCCACTGGTGAAGCTTTCCTAACAAGCTATCATGGACTCTCTCTTTCATAGTTGTCTCATGCAACTTCTCTCCCATCTATGTCCTAGTCTCTGTGATGTCTTGTTTCCTCCAGTAACCATGACTCGTTAGCGAGCTCATTATCGGTGTGGAAGTGGTGATCGTGGCACTTTAGAGGGCTTTGGAGCATGATTGTGAGTCAAATCTTCAACCCCCAACTTCCATACTCATATGCCTTCAAACATTCAAGAGGAAATCCATCTCATGGAAGAGGAAATTCATCATGAATGACATGTCACTTTGGATTTAGAAGTCATGGCTGGGATAGCCTATTAGGTCTCAAATACATGCAACTCTTGGGGCCACCAAAATAACTATCTACATACAACTGATTTGTATTGGTACGTTGAGTTGCTATTGAGGAAGATTCTGGTTGAGAGGAGACAACCAAGGTCAATCTAATGCACAAACTTGGATGAACTCAGAGATATTATGTTAGATGTTGAAGGAAGGTTTGCTAGACTTGAGATGGGATTGTCGCCTAGCTCTTCAATTCCATTACAATGTAAGGTTGAGGAACAACCCATGAACCTCGGTACTTCACTATTGTCCTGATGCTAAGGTTTCCTATATTATATCGTTTCATTTCATGGTCTTCCTGCTTGCCAATCTGGGTTGTTGATATGCTCTTAGATTTTTTGCACAATTATTTTTCTTGTTGACTTAGGTTATGCAATCCCCAAAAGTTCCCCATTTTGGTTATTGTTGCCGGTTTCACCCATGGTGGGACAACACTATCTTTTGGAGTTCTCAAGCTTTGGACAATTAATGACCATTAATTTTGTTAGTTATTGACTCTATATTTTATTGTTTGTGGTTTGGTTTTCAAGGTGGCAGACCAAAGAAAATAAACTCATATATCTAAGTTAGATATTTGATATTTCAATGCAAAACTAACTTACAAAAAAACTTTATAATTTCTATAGATAAATGTCTTGTTTTTGAAGGTTGTAGTCTAAATGCACTATGAATTGATCCTTTTTTTGTTACTCAAAATAATAGGAAGGGTAGACATTTTTTACCTGAAATTTAATAAGAAACATTTTGGATTAATGGAATTATAAATATTAGATATTGATATTGAATAATTTGGTTGTATATGAGGGCGTTGAATCCATTTTTGCTTTAAAAATTACAATTTCATGAATCCAAACTTGTAATGTTAGCAAAGATTGCTTAGTTGGATTTCGATGATGTCAAATTGGAAAAAATTTAAAAATATATAATGCTTAACCTTCCTCCTTTTAAATTTAACTTATTTTAAATTAAGGAAATGATAGCTTTTCTTTCCCCCTTATCTTTTTAATATATCTCCATTGAGCTAAATATTTCACCACGGATTATGATTTTGTTGATTATTGTCATCTTAATAGAGACATTGTTTTCTTTTAAAAAATTGATTTCTCTCATTCATAATGCCTATTCAACCCAATTAAGGGATTTCCAACCAAGATTATATTGTCGTAGAGGAAGACATTATCTCCATAGTAACATCACAACTCTTATAGGAAGATATGGGTGCTAAAGCCAATGAGGTTGTTCATGCTTGTTCCACATGATTGCTTGAAATTGACTATGGAGGTGTCCTCTTTTTTCGTTGTTAACTTTCAGATCTATGACTTTTAACTCTTTCCCATTAAGGAGCTCAAAATATTTGCATGAATATTTCAAATGATATATATGTTGACAAAATCGATAATGAAAGTCATGTAAGCATAATAAAAAACTTATGATCATTTATGATTACCACATTATCCCATGATATGAACATGTACCGTACACATAGTTCACACTTAATACGTATTCTAGAGGAGGTGTTTGATGAGTCTCTCAACTTGGATATCATTAATTTAAGAAATAAACCAAAATGATTCTTGATCTCTAGCATAATGGTGTTATTCCCGATGTAGATGGGGAGATTTCACAGTTGCACCCAAATTAGGTATGAGTAGAGACATGTTCACTTAGTTGAATTCCAAGAACCATTATTTTTGGAAAAGACTAACATTGCTCGATAGTTGTAATCTTATTTCCATGATTAGTCTTTGTTCTTTGGCGCTCTTAAAAACCTCAAGAGCAATAATTTCCCTTCAACAATTTGCATACAATATAGTAAGTTATTCTAAAAGAGCCATATAAGTTGGAGATATTTCAGTAACTCTATGTATTATAGCTTTATTTATATCGAGCTAGATTATCATGGTGATCTTTGACTACTTCATAATAAATTTTGTTTACCTAGAGAGATACATTTTACATCTCATTGTAAGGAAGACCACCATGACTGAGTGAGTGTAATGATCATGTTATATATGCTTATAACATATGATCAATATAGATCCTTCTTAATCCTAAATCTACCATGAATTGAGAGAGATAAAATCTCTCAAGGTGCACAAATTTAAGCAAAGGTTCGTGATTCCTTTCAATGCTTAATACATATAAAATTAAGATGGAGTTATGTGTATGCTATTTTTCTATTTTTTAAAATTGATATGGTATTTTATACAAAATTGTTAATCAATCCACAAAGTGTTTATTTAAGTGATATTGATATTGTATTGTTTGATTGTGTCATATATAGATTTGATAATGTGGTTATTTTTTCTTCAATATTACATGAGCTAACTTAGACTATGACTTAGACAACAAGGTTTGAAGCCATTGCAATAAATACTCATTATGATATCAACATATCATACATACAAATTGAACCCCGATGGAGAGGAAACCAACATTTCTCCTAACCACAAGAGCTAAACCCAATTAATACATCTTCTTTTTACTTATCAAAAGATACCTTTTATTAAAAAAAAAGATATGTAACTTAATCATTTTAACAAGTTTTTTTTTTGTAAATTAAAAAGTTCTATTAACATCTGGATTATAAGATTACATAGTAAGCAGCCGAGTGAGAGCAAAAGCTTCAACACCCTGAACAAAGAACTGATGCCGAAGAGTAGACCCTCTTGGGAGGCGATTTACATTAGATTTAGCTGAGAGGGTGATACATTTACAAAAGAGTGGGAGCGTAGCCCAGAACAAAAAATGCCAACCTGGCCTCACATGGAGAGAAGAGCCAAGCATGTTGAGAAACTGTACAATACTATGGTCTGAATATAATATAAAAACACCTGACATGAGCAAAAAGCAACCTGGAAACTTCATAGGACTGAGCAGGCCTTTACGCAATGTCTTCCTTCGAGTAATCGTCAAGGTTGATGGGGCGCTCTGGTGTGCTGCCTTCATGGGTGACGTGCTGGGCTTTTGCAGTTGTGGAGGGGCTCGCTGCCTCCCTTTGATCTCTGGTATACCATGCCGACTTGTTGTTCTGTGTTTGAGCATAATGTAATGGGGAGAATTCTTGTCAACAAAACGTCTGTGGTGGACCTCACCTACATAGATCATGAACTTTTCTGTGAGGGCATCTGTTTTCTTTTCCACCACGTTGCTACTATCCCTTTGCTCCTGCAAAGCGAGAGCCAACATGGTCTTAGTCTGCCAGTGGAGCTCAATATCTCCGTTGAAGATGTTTTCCCTTGCCCTGGTCAGTCCAGGATCCAGGATCCAGTTGATGGAGGCGTCTACTTCTTCTGTGGAGACCCGCTGGTGGACATTCTTGGTTTTGTCTTCAAGCTTAAGGATGTGGTCCTTAGATTCCTGAGTGCTGGTATTCTCATAAATTATGGCTGCATTTCTTACGACGGTAGCCGCTCTTGTTGTTGGAGGTTTGTTAGGGGAAGACCAAAGCGAGCGGCGACCTCGCCTCCCAAGGGTAGGAGAGTCAGAGTTGCGAGGAGGTATGACGATGGAGGGCTTGGAGAGCAAAAGGCTGTTGGGCAGATTACGCTGGGAGTTGGGCTTAACGAGTGTGGAGAGCGGATTGTTGCAGGGCTGAGATGCAGTGCATAACCTTAGCAAGCAGGGGGAGGGAGAGCGCTTGGGAGAAAACTCACAGGGGAATGAGACAATGAGCCTGGAGGCCGGGTATACATAGGTCGCAGGCGAGGTGGGATGATTGGAAATCGAGGGGAGGGGAATGATGAGAAGGCACGCGTAGAGCAGAGGGTAGTTAATGCGACAATGTTGCATGAAGATGGATAGGCCCAAAGGGTGGCAGACATGAGAGTATGTGGAAGTCGTAGTACCACCGCTGATGCAAAGGAGGTTAAGGGATGTTGAGATCATGATACAGTGGAGGGAGGATCAACAAACATCTTATCCGTGTTATACGTGTCCGCCATTTCTTTCCTCATTATGATGACACACTCTTCTGTAACTGTGAATTACCCAAGATCATCCCACGCTTGAGAAAATCATTTTAACAAGTTAATAAAATATACATAAACAATTTTAAATTTATTTTAATTTAAAAATAACAAATATCTAGCAATACCAAATCTTTAAAAATACACTTGTATTTAAAAAAAAAATAAAAAAAAAAGTCAGAAAAATTCCTCCCTCGATCAAAATATTTATAAATTTTGAAATTAAAACAAATCTCAAAATACGAGAGTGAAAATTCGAATTATAAAAAATGTCAAAACATAAAACATAAGAGTGAAAATTCGTCAAGTTTATTCCAAAAGGATCTATGCCTAATCCAAATTTAACACGCCTAATCCAAGTTAGATTCTCTACCATTAAACGACTTTATGTGACAATCTCTTCAGATAATTCCCAAAATTTGACGGTCTCAAACCAACAAAAAGGGATCCACTTACCCAAAATATACCCAAAATATATATATGCTTGGATGACAATTGTGGTAGAATCCAGGGAAGGGTTGGCAAGCGGGTGCACGAAGTTAAGAAGGTGTATCTATACGGCCACTTTGAATTAAGTTTATTACCTATCCGTTGGAGGGCAGGTCGATCCGGCTCCTCTGCAGCCTATATATATACAAATATAGTTCCTTCCTCTTTTCAATCCCTTTCTTTTCATCTCGTCTGTGCAGCCTCGCAGGAGCTCGTCTCTCAATTGGGCGGTTTCGATCCCGGGACCTGTTGATTCGCTTGGTGGGTAATCGATCTCAGGACCCTTTTATAAGCAAATTTCTTTCTTATGATGCAGTAGTTCAATGCTTTAATTGGTCAGAGTGTCGTTAATTTATTCATATTTGGATATTTATTTTGTTCGGAGGGAAGGATTTGTGTGGTGGTTGAGGCTTTCAAGCATTTTGGATATTGATTCTGATTAAATTTTGGAAACTTTTATTCGCTATTTTTCGCTCCTTGGCTCTGTTTTGGTTTTAGGTTCTTTTCAAAAAATAGATTTGCTAATTGCCAATTATCTCTTATATTTGGCCTCAAATGTCTACTACATTCGATCATTTATATTACTTGCATTAGTTTTGAAATATTTATCTTTCCACCAATATTTGCAATCGATCTTTCAGATCACTGTTCGGAAACCTCTACCCCCACTGAATCTGTTTTAGATCAATTAAACGATTTAAATGAAATCCAAACTGATGAATCTATTGGGTTGAAGAAGGAAATTAATTTATAACGATTCAATACAACTGGCCGTATTTTGCAGGCGAGAGAGAATATTATAAACTGTAATTTCTTTTGTCCGGTGAACCCTTTTTGATAGGAGATAGAACTCATTGAGAATATGAGCTTTACAATCCAATGGCCTCTGGCTACAATGCCACGACTGAGGGATATCTGTTCTATCAAATTCACCCAGTACATGGCCCTGGCCTTACTGGCAAAGATTGCATTAGCACAGGGGCCACCATTAGCAGCATCTCAACATTAGCATGGAACCAGTGTTTGGCACATTAATGCGATTTCACACCTCGGAAAGATTAAGTCAACCACATTATCACAGGGTCTATGGCTGCCTGGTGTTGAAACTCGGTCATCGTCATGGACCTTTTAGTATAATTTGGTGGATTTGTACATCAACATAGTAAAATAATAGAAAACTGTCTGAAACTGAAGAAAAATGAATTCAGATTGCTCTGCAAAATTGGGAAGAAACATTTTAACTAAGTGGTTTTTGGAACAATTTATTCGGTGTGAGATAGAGTTTAAGAATCAAGGAATACTTGACCAAAGACTATTATTTTGATCAAAAATTTAAATGAAATAGATAATCAATGCCAGAGTTTAACAACACAGGATCATTTTATGCAGACCCTTTATCTACAAGTAATTTATATTAGGAAGTTATGGGAATTGATAGAATAAAAATTTAAAGTAGCCCCCTGTAAATTTTTTGGTAGATCCTTAAGTTTGCAAGAAAAGGGAATTACAGCCCCCTGTAAAATTTTTGGTATATCCTCAAGTTTGCAAGAAAGGGAATTACTACACAGATTCTAGTTAAGTTTAATCTGAAAACGGAATTGCTTGATCTTTATTTGATCAGCTACCTAACTTTTCCTCTAATTAAATAAGTTGGAAAACACAATGTTGGCCTTGTTTTCACTGAACTGTGGCTCTCAGAAGGAACGGCCATTTAACCATTATTGTACAAGCTTCTCTAGCATCATAGTGGCATAGGTTTTATAGGCATGCTATACTTTTCTTTGGGAAAGGGAGTGACAAAATGTTGACTAAAGATACTTGGTACAATAGAAGGATGAATTTTTTCAGTGGCAAGGTACTGCCAATATGTTTTTGACGTTTGTTAATTTGGTCTTAATTGTTTATTTTGACTCTTATTCATCCATCAGTGGTAGGTTAGAGTCTAGGCCCCCCTGAGATTGTATGAACTAGGGTTGGGAAAGCTTTGTCCATATGCCGAGGTGGCCTAGTTGAGAGGCTATGTTCATGCTCACAACGTTCTCAAACCAATTTGTTGACTTGCTGAGGTTTGCTCATTGAAGAACTTGTAGAGGCAGTGTAATATGAGGCATGGGCATGAGTAGGCTTTGGTTCCAAAGTCACATGAGTCATAATGCAAAGGGCTCCATCCCAATAGTCTAGAAGTCATTATAGGTGCTTTATCTCCAAGTGTGCCTTGTGGGATTGCACCTCAGTCTGCAAGGACAAACTGGCACAAATTAGACTACCACCATACCAAGAGAAGATTGATGTGACAAAAAAGTTGTTGTTTATCTACTTAAATATTCTTTGTCCATTCTCTCATAAATGATTGTTTGATGCATGTTAGATGGACTGGTTCTTTATGTTCATTACTCTTTTTATTGAAACACCTTTGTCTATGCAACCATTATAATGTTTTTTTATGAGTTTTAGATCAAAACTCACACTTGTAGATGATTTTTCAGTGTTTCCCTTGAATTATTTTGTTATTTTATCATGTTATTACTTGCCTTTCCTTTTTAATGGAGAATATTTAGTTTAAAACTTGAAATTTTTAATCAGTAGCAATTTAATACCATTAAGTATAATTAGGGTAGGGTCGTCTATTTTTTGTACCCCATTGTACCTTGAATTTTTAGGGGTATCACCTTATGTATTTGGTATGTGTCCCAATATACCCATGCTGCCATGAAACTAGAAACTTGGGCATTTGGTTCCATTGTCTCCTCAAAGATGCCTAGTGGCACCCCAACTATTCCAATTTGCTCCAATCAACCCAATCTATTTGTGAGGTCTCCTTTAGGGCATCTCGTCTAGTCATTTACATGTTTCAAATATTAAGATTTTTTCCAATATCCTAAGATATAAGGATTTGTGAATTCAAGTTAGTCTCCATGTTATTTGAGAGGAAAGTTTGTTTGTCCTAATAGGATGGATGAGGCTAATAGTGTATGAGACCCTCTTAGCTATAGAGTAACTTCCAATTTGAGATAGTCGACAAACAAGCTCATGTATCCTTCACTTCTCAATTGGGTAAGTTGATTCTTTCTTGTATCAAATGTCTGTAATCACTATGGACCCCTACTTCACCTTCTGATCAACAATGAGAAGCACTATCACAAGGCTTTTAATATACCACTAACGATTAAAAGTATCAAAGGCACTGTGCAGTTTGTTCATATAGTCCTACCTCAATTGCATGATGAGTTGAATTTGCTATGTGTAGAACTCTAGTGTAGGGTTCCTCTCATGAATGGTAGTTGTAACTTGGCCCACCATCAATATCATTCTCTAGTTATGTTGTCTCCTCAAAGACGTTCGACAGTTTTTCTCTTGCCACATTAAACTTCTAGTTTCTTTTCTTGTGATCTATGAAGAAGAGGAGAGGAGCAAGAGTAGGTGGAAATGTTTACAAAACACAACTAGCAACTACATGCCCCCCCATGTAATGTTATATGTTGTAAAGATAAAGACATCTCTTGCATTATGAAAATTGCTAGTGGATGGGGTGGTATGTTTGCTCCATGAATATGATCACCATCATGGCCAATATGTTTTTGATGTTTGTTAATTTGGTCTTGATTGTTTATTTTGACTCTTATTCATCCATCAGTGGTAGGTTAGGGTCTAGGCCCCTCTGAGATTGTATGAACTAGGGTTGGGAAAGCTTTGTCCATATGCTGAGGTGGCCTAGTTGAGAGGCTATGTTCATGCTCACAACGTTCTCAAACCAATTTGTTGACTTGCTGAGGTTTGCTCATTGAAGAACTTGTAGAGGTAGTGTAATATGAGGCATGGGCATGAGTAGGCTTTGGTTCCAAAGTCACATGAGTCATAATGCAAAGGGCTCCATCCCAATGGGCTGAATTGTTCTTTGCTTTGATAATTGCATTTATACACTTTTCATTATTTACATATCCATTCACCCCATACATCATTTGCAACATATGCAATTATGTAGAAAGAAAAATCATCATCATCAGTGCAATGGAAATAGAAGGAACATCAAAAGAAAAGTACACACATAGAGACACTAGGATTGGTCAGACACCAAGGCAAAACCCCACAAGGGGGAAAACCTATAATTCTTCTTCTTCTTCTATTACATATCACCAATTGTTTTGCTGAGATGCAAAGTACAAATATTAACAGGTAGCCCAGGGCCTATATTTCTCTTGTTCACAACTTTGTTTGTGAACAAGATTCGTCAATATTGTAGTTAAATTATCATCGATGACTTGCCATACTGTTATTGAGATTGCAACATGAGAATTCCCTTACTGTTCTAAGATACATCAATGAGAGATTGTGATGACTTACATATAGCTGAGAAAATGCCATACATATCACTGAGGAGCTTCGCATATATCTGAGATGTCATATATCTGTGATGTCTTATGGTGCCACCATGGAGATATTTAGTTGTGAAATCATTGACTTTACTACTGAAGCCGAAGATCAACTACAGAGAGTCGAGATCATATACCTACTGTGATACGACATATAATTGGGCTGAGATGCTATAAATACCCTAGTGATTTGTCATGCAATGCATTGTACAGTATATGCTGAGATCATTGAGCTGAAGCAAGACGAAGCATGGTTATAAAAGACTGAATGACAATCTCATATATATATGCACTACAGAGGATCGATGTCACAAATAGCACAAAAGAACTATGGGGTAATTTAGCAGAGGTGACTGCATATACATCGCAGGGGTATGGAATAATGTCAAGACCAATGGTGCCGTGATCAATAGACTGAGGATTGTGACAAGATTAATATATCGAGACTTATGTCAATACAATCCACTAAGGAACATCCATGTCGAGATTCTCATCGAAGAGGAGTTACAGGGATTGAATACTATAAGAGAGACAATGTGAGAACAATCCTGTAGTAATGAATCTGAGCCATAGACTTGGAGCCTAGGTCTTGAAGCAAGTGAGAGAGGAGTTCTAAAACAAATGGGGGGAATATAGATCTGTGATTAACGCAATAGAGTGAAGCCCTACCTTGTAACCATTCAACGTGCCAAACAAATGTGACATCTGATTATGCACAAGCTATTCGAATTGTGGAAGAGAATTAGGATCACCCAAAACCTTAGAGCCTTGAATATGCGAAGGTCTCAGAGAGAAATACCCGAGCGAAGATTATAGAGAAAATACTTAAGCGAAAATTGTAGACTAACTTTGCACTTGTTCTTGTGGATCACCCCAATGGGGTATATATAGTGATTTGCCATGGTGGAGAGTCATGACCTTTGGATGAGCCAACATGCACTTATTGAAGCCGACTTGAAGACAAACATTGATTTTCAAATAAAATGTTTTTCCCTCCAACAAAGCTGACATAGACTTTAAATTTGAATTTCATGATTTCCTTCCAATAAATTGAGCCAACATGGAAATCACTAATAAATATATTTCAATAATATTTTGGAGTCATGAGATGGCCAGGGAATTTCTCCCTGGTTGCAAAAATTAACAATGTCACCCAATAACTCATCTTCCAATCATTATAAAACTATGGCTTCATCCTACAAATCAGCCTTCTTTGGTTGGTTGGCCCAAGTCACATGTTTTATCATTCTACACTACATCACGATATTGGGGCAACAACCTCAAGTTGTAGTGCACATAAACCAAGCTTTCTACTTGGTCTACATTCAAGTTGTTTCTCTTCATACAATGGATGAAGCTATAGGTGCTCCAATACCTCTTTGTAGAAGAAGTGTTAACAACCTATGGAAGCACCCTCACCACCAATTTATGTAGATGTGTGGTGGAGGAGCCATACACGTTCCACCATCCACTGGGATTCAACCTATCTCGATCTTTAATTGCATGCAAGTTATGAAAGACTCCATATTCATTGATGTACTTGCTTAATTGACTTTGTACTTGAGCACACTCGTCTTCATCAAGACCAACTTGTTTCCATGTTTCCAAAACTTTTGGGGTCACGTTTCCTGTGTGTTTTTTATTTTTTCAGAAACTTGTTTCCTTGTATCATGAAACCTAGGGACTGGTGCTAATGAAGCTTTAGGGCTCCATGCTCTTGCATTCTCCACCACTCAATTGGGTAAGTTTATTTTGTTTTGTGTCAAATGTTTGATAGGGGCTAGTTAATTTTGTAGATGAAAGAAACTAGTATTGAACCATCCTACATACATCAAGTATGAACATCTTGACAATAGTCACTTTGAACCGCTGCTTCACCTCTTGATTACCAATACATTCCATATATTAGACATAAGATCAAAATTCAACAATAACAAGGTACACTTACAAGATGAAGTGCATGTATAATCCAATATTGATCCAAGATAACTTCTCCAATGACAATAAAGTAGCTCCAATGGACAAAATACTCCATAGATCACATCTTCTCCAACAGACAAAGAGGCCAAAATCTCCTAAGACGATCGAATTAGTCACAAGTGATGATGAATAGAATGAATGATCTTTTCCTCTATTATATGAGAAGGATGACATCTAATTAGACTAATAAGCCCTATAAACAAGTTTGATGACAACATATGCTTGGTTTATAAGCCAACCAACTAGCTTTAGTCATAATTACTCAAATAAGTCCACACTTGTGAGTCGTTAGCCTTCTGGGGTTAACATCATGCATGAAATAATGTCCAAATGCCATGTCCAAGTGCTGTAAGGTGTCAAATGTGATGTAAAAGCATGTAAAAATCAAGATTTGAGGGTTGGACCTCAAATCCACCTCAAAGGCTCCCCGTGGTCCTAAAATCCAACCGGGCCACCACAAAGTGTTTTCCATGGGTCTCCAGCTATTCAAAGTGTCCATCTTTACTCCAACGTTGAGGGATTTCCAGGTGCAACTAGCCCCCCCTAGTCTTTGAAGGTGAGACCATCCTCATCTGGGCCCTGAATCAACTGTTGCCTTTCAATTGGTGCTAAGGTTGACTTAGGGGAATGTTGGGTCCAGGTGTGTCATCCTAAAGAATCATCAAATCTAGTTCAAAGTGGTACAACATCTTAGGTGTAGGGGGTGCCCTCGAACATCGATGATATGTTGCTACTGCTAAGAGGCCCAAGAGTCTCAACGCGCTTGATAGTGACAATATACTTCTTTAATGTCCTAGGTACTTGTGGAAAGGTGCCCAAGACATGGAATGTTGAGTTACCTGACAATTACAACACAAACTCTAGTGAAAGTAACTCGTCATTAGGGACAAAAATCATTATTGCATCTAAGTGGACCAATCTTGAGTGTCATGGGCTATTTAATATTTCATATAATGATCCCCTTCCAAAATCAGGGCCTTGAACTCACTTTTCTCCCTAGGTAGGATTAGCTAAAGGACAATCTTATTAGGTGTTTCCAGCCCCTAAGGGGAACTGGCATCTCCTTGGACCACCCTTTAATTGATAGGTGTTAGTGAATAATAAAGATGGTACAGAAGGGTGAAGACTTCATGGCTGAGTGCCATGGTCAAAGGGATCAACTGCTGTGGGTATCCACATCCCGAGTGTATAGATGTGAGGAGGGAGCAATCGTGGATGCATGAGTTACCAACTCGGCCTTTGTTTTTCCACCCCTCTTGTGCGCCTTTTACTTTTTCTTGATTTTTCTTTGTAATGTTGCTCATAGCTCAAGGGTTAGAGCTTGCTTTGAATGATATAATAGTTGTAGTACCCCTTAATGATGAGTCAATTCAATGCTCATCGAGGTTGGGGCATGTTAGGCTTCCTCCTTTTGATGTAATGGAACATGTGCTCAATAATTGTGTGATGGCCATAATGAGTGAGGTAGAGCTCATGCTAGGCTTTTGCTCATGTGCTTATTTGTATGTCCTCGACCACCTTATGCATTTTGATTTTCTTTCTTTTGATTTTGCTTTGCTTGTGGCCATGATATGCTCTTTCTGTTTCTATTAGCTGCATCAACCTCCTAGGGCAAGGTTTCTGAGCCCTACCTAGTTATGTGGACATATGGGTGCCAAATCCCATCTCGAGTGTATAGATGTGAGGAGGGAGCAATCGTGGATGCATGAGTTACCAACTCGGCCTTTGTTTTTCCACCCCTCTTGTGCGCCTTTTACTTTTTCTTGATTTTTCTTTGTATTGTTGCTCATAGCTCAAGGGTTAGAGCTTGCTTTGAATGATATAATAGTTGTAGTACCCCTTAATGATGAGTCAATTCATTGCTCATCGAGGTTGGGGCATGTAAGGCTTCCTCCTTTTGATGTAATGGAAAATGTGCTCAAGAATCGTGTGATGGCCATAATGAGTGAGGTAGAGCTCATGCTAGGCTTTTGCTCATGTGCTTATTTGTATGTCCTCGACCACCTTATGCATTTTGATTTTCTTTCTTTTGATTTTGCTTTGCTTGTGGCCATGATATGCTCTTTCTGTTTCTATTAGCTGCATCAACCTCCTAGGGCAAGGTTTCTGAGCCCTAACTAGTTATGTGGACATATGGGTGCCAAATCCCAAAGAACGAATGGTTAGTTGAACTTGAAGAATGGAAGGATTGTAATGTATGATGGAAAGTGTTAAGTATGACATAGGGATAGATGGAACTGTGCTATCTCAATCAGGGCTTCCCAAGTAGTGCCCCTCCTATACCCATTGGGCCATTAGGGGAGGTCCTACTAGGCTAGGATTGAAAATTAACCCCCCACTTAAGGTGAGAGAACAAGATCATGGTCAAAACCTCTCCTAACAAATTCCCAAAAACAAACAAGCATAAGCGCTTGATTGCAAAATGATTAAAATACTTTTTGAGAGGAAGCCGGGTGGGTGAGAAACATATCGCTGATGCAAGTGGTGGAAAGATGTGACATATCATCAACTAGTGGTCGCTGTAAGGGGCTGTCGGCTATGTGGCTAACTAGATGGTTGTCAAGAATAGGAGAAACGTTTTCTCCTATAGGGTTACCCATTTTGGTGGGTAACATAGATGAAGAGCTCAACATTCTCAAAATAAAATAATACTAACCTCTAACCAACTATCCTCAAAATAGTAAATCCTCTAAGTAACTAGAGAGGGTGTGGTCAAAAAATAATAAAATATGGTGTACTGGAGGCTACATGTACAACAAGATAAGATAAACACCTCAATCAAGTGGGCACCCTCAAAATAGCAAATGGATGAGGTCAAATCGTAACAAATTTCCTTCTAGGAAGGTTGAGCCGATCATCACGCAACTAACTCTCCTTAAAATAGTAAAATATCACCTCATACATGTGTATATGATCCAAGAAAGAAGTGCGTCCCCACAAAATGCTCCAACAAGATGTAATCAACTCATAACAACCCACACATATGAAGCAGTATGAGCTCAAAAGAGGTGTGCCCCAAAAAATTCTCTAGAAACCACCTCACATGTGTTAATGGGGGCTAGGAAGAAGGGCTCTCTCCCAAAAATGTTCCAACCACATGAAACTACCTCAATTACCTCATACATGTGCTAATAAATGAGGTTGTTCTCCCAAGAATATGTTGTAACAACACAAACCACCTCACACATGTGAGGGAATGTGTTAGGAAGGTGAGCATTTCATCATAATTGTCTCACTAAGCCACAATAACCATCACATGTGAGGATATGTTAGATAGAAGGCGCACCCCATCGAAATGCTCCACTCTGTCCATGAGTGATGACAAATGGACAAATAGGTGACACGTGTGTTAGTAGTGTTGGCATTGATGACAAAGGTGTTTTGATGTCACATGGTTTGAATGCCTCCATTGTGATGAAAACAATGATGTGTAATTTGTTGGGAAACTACGATCTCAAGGATGTTGCTATACATTGCAAGTTCCAGAGGGTGCTTTGGAGGTAATGAACCGACAAGTAGTCCAATTAGATTCTACTTGTGTAAAGGTTCCAAAATTGGAATTTGAAGTATCTCCAGAAGCACAATGTGGAACACTTTCAACTGGTGAGGGAGTGCTCCTAAGAGTTGCAAATGAACTACAAGCACCTCAGGAGGAACATAGAAGAGTAGATCCAACAACAACATTCAAGTATTTAGCACCAAAGGAGGTGATGAATTTTCCAATAGCTTGTGGAGCATGTGCAGTAAGATGTGAAACTTGGATGGGTATGCCACAAACATTCCATACTTCTAGGAAGTGATCATTATGGCTTAAACCTATGATCTCTGTGGATTTTGCAACTTTGAGCTTAAGCTAGGTGGTAGTATTCCTGAGAAGGGAATGAAGGTAACTACTCTGTTTCTGAGCATAAGTGACCTTAGTTGGGATGTCTTAAGTGACATTGCAAGTGTTATTGTATCAAAGTTGGATTTGGAGCTTACACCTGGCAATCTTGGTGGTCTTGTTACAACAATTAAGGGGATTATGGTTGGAATTACCTAATGTCTGAAGAGATTGCATGTATTTAGTATTGGTGATAGTGCAGATGAATGGAAACAAAGTAAGTGGCAAGATTTTGGTTCTCACTTGACGAGGTTTATTCAAGTTGAGGTACTTTGGACACTAATTCTAGATGATGCCCTTGCAAATTCATTTATTGCCCCAACAACTAAGACTATTGAAGATGATACACAATTGATGTTTGAAGAGTATGAAAGATCATGGGAGTAGAATGAGGAGCTTGAGCTGAATGACATGGACACATCTTCAACAGATGTTGCATATACTTGAGCTAGTGGTATGTTGTAGGTATCTAGATCAAAATTCAAAGAGAAACTCTCGATGGCAAAAGCTTCCAGATGCTTTAATTGTATTCGAATTTCAATGGTTTAAACTTGCGTGCAATAGGGAAGAAACACTTCACATTCATTGTTTACCTTTAAATGTTTTTAACTTAGTAGAATTTGAATTTGACCATACAATAAAGTATAGTGAGCAAGGTCAGATCATTAGAAACAGAGCAAGATTGGTATGCAAAGGGTATGCACAGGCATGATGATGTGTCCATGATCTAGAAGCAAGGCACCGTCATGAGGAAGGCCAACACATGTGCAAATGATAATGTAGAACTTGTGTCATGATATCTAGTGCAATGTTGCAACTTCCAATTTAAGTGCACATCCTAGATAGAAGGTGCACCCCACCAAAATGTTCCACTTTCTCCATGAGCAATGACAAATGGACAAATAGGTGACATGTGTACTCCATGATGATGTCTTCATGATCTAGAAGCAAGGCACCATCATGAGGAAGGTCAACACATCTGCAAATGATGATGTCGAACTTGTGTCATGATATCTAGTGCAATGCTGCAACCTCCAATGCAGGTACACATCCTAATTTGAATACATGGATCCCAAGGTATTGTCATGGATCAAAGACAAATACTTGGATATAGATGCAAGTACACAAATCTGAAGGAAAATACACGGTTCCCAATGCAAGGTGCCCACGATTAGTTAGGCCTCAATATACATGCCATTAAGTAGTGCACATCAAAGTTTTACCATGGTGGGGACAACCTTAACCTCTATTACATGTGACAACTCCCAAGATCAAGAGGTATTTCCTAGGACACTAAGTTTGGAGTATATGATCTCAGGGGGGGGTGGGGGGGAACTTTTTGAATTGTCTACCACAGCCACACATAGGTCTTTAAAGATGTTCGTCCACAAGTGCCTTTAAATATGAGGAAGTGCTTAGCATTGTTTCTTGGCATTTTTTCTTACTATCCCTTTTCTTCCCTTTTTCTTTCTGTTTTCCTTTTATTTTTATTTGGTCCCTTTTCTTTAGATATGCATTGTGCATGGGACTAGATGCATTGGTCTCATTGTGAGGTGGCATAGCTCAAGCTTTATTATTTATCTTTTTTCATTTTAGCTACTTTATCCTCGAGCTCATAGCTTTTAAATGAGGTTTTCCTCACGAGACTAATAAGATAAATCACCTTCATCGTATGACATATGATAAATGAATCACGAGTGGGAATATGATGAATGTTTATGGATGTTAATGGGAGGATGAAGAAGTGTATAAGATGGTTAGATGATACAAATTTACCTAGGTCTCTAGTAGTACAGCTTGACTCAAGAGATGACGACACTTACGTAAAGGAAAATTATCCCCCCCATGGTACAACAAGGCAAAATACAAGCAAGAACTAAAACAGCAAGAAGCCATATTATACAACTGAAGCAAACAACTAAAACCAAGGGGCGCTGTCAAGGTAAATGTGTGCAAGATCTCTAGTGGCAAGCTAATATACCATCATTGAGTCTGTTGGGCAAGTCCATTGTGTGAAATGGAATCATCATGTTGTAGAAGTCTAGAAGGATGTCATCAATTTATGCTGTGAATGACAAGCAAGAGTGCTCACATCAAATGTGAACTGGAACATCATGCTATTGAAAGAGTGGTGCTGGTACTTGTTGCCCATATGTGATCACAATCTCCTCATGCCATATGGGGGGGCAACACTATGAGAGAGTCACTCTTGCTTGAAAAGGTTCCTTCAATATTTGAAGCTAAGTGCAACCTAAATGTTCTAGCTTTTGTCGAGTTAATTTTGTCAATACAACAACAATTACCTTTTTAGAAATGTAGAAAACATGTTGCTTGATACCACTGTATCTCGATAAAATCATCACCCCCACTGTTTTTTTGGTTTGTTTTGGGTTTTTTCATGGCTTTTTGTGGGTTGTATGGGCCTTTAACAAATTTTGAAAACAGTTTGTAAAGGCATTGGTTTTCCCACCCCACTTCTATCTACACTTCCAATCTTCAGTGGTTAAGCAGAAAAGTTGTTATCCTCTGCAACTAGGTTCAAATCTCACTTGTGACATGTTTGCTCCTTGTGGGTTGTAGGTCACATGTTCAAAATTGGTTGAGACCCCTAGGGTTACCAGCTGCTATTGTGGTTGGTGGTTGAGTTGCCCTCCATTTGGATATTCCAGGTTAAAGGCTCTCTGCTTGAGCATCACAGCTGTAACTGGTTTCAGTTTGATTTTTGAGAGGCCATTGTTTGTGGAATTCACATGAAAGGCCTTCCAACTCTAGAGACCTCCATCTGCCATGCCTGGTTAACTTTGAGCAACTCGTCTAATACTAGAGACTATTGAAGGAGGCTTTGCTTAAATTGAGAGGTTCAAGGGTGCAATTTGCCTCAGAGAGTCCTATTCTCCTAACAAGATGAAAATCCTTCAAAACTGGTCTTGGAAAAAATTCCTTATTTGGTCTTCATCTTCTGTTAGCTCTCCTTGCTGTTTTGAGCAATACAATAGCTCTGAAGTGCATTTTATTTTCAAGTATTGAAATTAAAGATATATCCTTAAAGACTAGTTCTTTAATTTAGACATAAGAAAATTGAAATTGAAGTTTCAAAACTGTAAAAACCGTAACAAGCTTTGCACAACTTTTGATGGCAAGGCCATTGGATTTCTATTATACCTGAGATGAAAACTGTTCAACATTTTTCTCTATATGGTTTGAGGTGTCATCTGATTTCTGAAGAGAGTATGAGAAATAAAACAATGCCAAAGGGCATTTTATATATATATATATAGTTCGTAAAGTGCATATGTGATATTGCTTGCTGGTATTGATTTCTGTGTTTAGAAGTTATTTTCTTTAATGAAGTTCATGAACACACACACCCCCCTTTCTTTCAAACTTAGGTGGCATAATGCTTTCCTCCTTTGCTTGGAATATTTTGTTGGTATTGGGTGAGGGAGTTCTTTTTCATTTCAACTTCAAATTTTACGTATCGCTTGTTAGGTTTCAGGGTTCAGTTGTAATCACAGTTACATGATGTAATTCTTATGGTATATAATCACAGTTTTAAATGAAAGACTGGGACTCTGGAAAGCCCTTCTAGTCTATTTGTAGGATTAACAAGGTTTTATGCTGCATAGCCGTTCTTTCATGGCTGCTATTTATGTCTCAAAATTTCTTTATAGGATTAATATTTTCCTTCGGCCAATTCTGGTATGCAAATTTTGTGTGTTGTGTTGATACATTACATCACAAATAAAATGTTTTGACAGTTGATACATTACATCACAAATAAAATGTTTTGACAACTATTTTGTTGCGATGAAAATCCAAAACAGAACGGAGTTGGACCTTTCCAAGTATCAAAGCTTACAACTAAAGATATCCCTGCTCATATTGCATCACAACTTTTGTTTGTATTCATTTGAAGCTACAATGGGAGACATTCATGATGACGGAGATTGTGCCACACTACCTGAGAATACTGTCTGCTCACTGAAAGGGCCATTTAATTCCACTGAAATGTGTAAAGAAAGCCTTTTATGCGAGTCTGATAGTTATTCAAGAGAGACCTGCGAATTAGAACCAACAGGTGTTTCTGCTGGGAAGTGCACATCTATGTCTGCAGGGCAATTGGGAGAAAGCTCTTTGGCTGCTGGGCAATCGGTGGAGGAAAGCTCCTTAGCTTCAGGACAGTTGAAAGAAAGCTCCTCAGGTGGTTTGACAAAGTCTTCACAGAAGGGTTGTCAAAAACTAACTATTGCAAGTGTTTACAGACAAGATGTAATCCAACATGCTTCAGAAGAGGGTGTGTTTGGATTGGTAACTAAAGTTGCGGGTGATTCAGATTCTGATAGCGATAATGAAGATCAGGATGATGCTGAATCTCTTTCGGGGGATCATGCACGAGTAATTTGGTCAAACCTTTCAGAGACAAATGAAAAAATTGAAGATCTTGTGGTAGTTGACAGGAGCTTCTTGCATGGTGACATTGTTGCAGCTGTTTCAGATCCGAAAGGGCAGACAGGCACAGTAGTTAATGTTGAAATTTTGGTAGATCTGAAGACAGCCACCGGAGAAATTAAACGAAATGTCTCCAGCAGGAAACTAAGACCGATAAGGGCCTTTGCAGAGGGTGATTATGTGCTTCATGGACCTTGGCTGGGCAGAGTGGTTGAGGTTGTGGATAATGTGACAGTTTTGTTTGATGATGGTTCAAAGTGTAAAATAATGAGGGCTGATCCAGAGCGCCTCATGCCTGTTTCCAGGAGCTTTTTGGGAGATACAGATTATGATTATTATCCAGGTCAGCGTGTACGAGGTAGTTCTTCAGTGGTTTTCAAGAATGCTAGATGGGTGCGAGGTACATGGAAGGCGAGTCGCATGGAAGGCACAGTAAGTAATGTGGAGGTGGGATCAGTATATGTTTACTGGATTGTTGCAGCAAATCCTGGCGCTAATTCGAAGTCAACAACCATCCCTGCAGATACGCAGGATCCTAAAGAGTTGAGGCTCTTGTCTTGCTTTTCATATGCAAATTGGCAACTAGGTGATTGGTGTCTCCTTCCCATATCTGAAAGGAGAATCTTAGGCATAACTGCCACTGCCAAGCAAGATACTGCACCAGATAGAAACACAGAAACACTTGTAGGGAATCACACTTTGCCTGCTTCAGATTCTGGTGCCCCTACAATTTCGGAATCAGTTGGGAATGACACTGTATCCAATTTGGATTCTTGTATTCCTGCTTGTTCAGGCTCAAAACCTTCGATGCCTGACAACTGGGTTTTACACCGCAAGAAATATCGTAAACGCAGAGTCAGACGAGATAAGAAAGTTCACAAAAAAGAAGACATTCTTGAACGGGCACTCCTTGTTGTAAACACTAAGACTAAGGTTGATATACTTTGGCAAGATGGCACAACATCCTTTGGGATAGATTCCAAGGTTTTGTTTCATGTGGATAATCTTGGTGAGCATGATTTCTGGCCTGAACAATATGTGCTGGAGAAGGGCTCAGAGGAGGATGGAGAAGATCTGGAATCAAAGCGTGTAGCAGTTGTGAAAAGTGTCAATTCAAAAGAGCGCACAGCGATAGTGAGGTGGCTGAAACCTATGTTGCAGCCGGAAGACCCTAGAGAGTTTGACAAAGAAGAAGTGGTAAGTGTGTATGAGCTAATTGAGCACCCAGATTATAATTATTGTATTGGGGACATTGTTATTCGACTGCCCTCTGTTGCAGAGCTACCAGAAGTGTCTGGTGTTATTGAATCATCAGTTGATGATAAGGTGTGTCAAAGCATCTCACAACTTGAGAATTGTATGAAAACAGAAAATGATTCAAACATTGAGAAAGATTGTGAAATGGAGCCAAAACCTGAGTATTGTAGTAGAACAGAGCTATCTTCAGAACAGAGATCTTTGAGAAAAAGACAAAAAGCTAAAGCTGGTAGTCTGGCCTTTGAGGATCAGTCCGGTGATGATAGAGAAATTGAACTGAAGCCAAAATGTGTAAATGAGACCAAAAGTACAGAGCAAATTTTCCAGCAAGGGTCTTCAAGAAGGTGTAAGGCTAAAGTAGGTATGAACACTGAAGAATCAGATTTATCCTCGATTGGGAATATTATAGGTCTCAAAGACGGGGATATTGAAGTGATGTGGGCAGATGGAATGATTTCAAAGGTAAGCGCTCTCTTGTTTTTGCTTGGATCTATTCTTTGTTACATTGTTGTTGACTCTTCTGTGATTTGCTTCACTAAAAATGTAGTATTTAAGTAAATTTTGGTCCTGGTTTCCTTCATCTGAGTTTTCTAGCGGCTTAGGTGTTTAATTTGTTCTACTTGAAATTCAGTTCTGACCGCCCTTTTAAGCATTTTAACTGTGGTCAAAGTTGCACAGAACATAGCAGGATAGAATGGATAGAGAGATTTTAAACCCTTCACGAGTGGTCCCACTAGCCGCAGTAGATTGGCGTACAAAGAATCAGTAGATCAAATGCTGCAGGATACTCCTTAACTGTTGGAGGCTGTAGGGTAGAAGGGACTCACAACAAACACTTGCCAAGTAGGTAGTCAATTTTGGTATTGCTTCTCAGCTCGCCTGAACACAAAACAAAATTCAAAAGATAGTATCTGCAGGCATAGCTGCATGAGTTAGAAGCTGTAGAGGATGGTAAGTTGTACAGCTAGCGAGGTGAAACAATTCTAACCCAGGTAACCTTATAATTTCCTTAAAAATGCAGCAATGGCATGCTACAGCTTCTCGAAGCCAGTCATTTGACCTTGTTTCACAGCACAAAAATGTTTCCAGTAACAAATGTAAGCTAGCTCAGTGCAGCGTTTATAAAGAGCCAATGTCCTTATCATACCCTAATAGACCATGTTGGTATAAATAACTTTATGCCTTTGCCAACTAGCATGGCAAACTCTCACTTTCAACTGAAACCTGTAACATGTCATTCACACAGTAACGAGCTATAGAAAAAATAGGGGAGCTGTTACCAAAATTAAATGGCTGTCTGTTAATTTTGGGCAACTAGGTCCAAACTCCATGTTGTACTGCTCATATGATGATGGTCATATTTTTGTTGGATTCCTCTTTCGGAGAGGTGCAAGATTGATCTATTTGGATGAGCAAAACATATATTTTGAATTTATTTTCCGCACATGTGCAAGGTTGGCCAGATTTGTAATGTAGTCTCACATGCCTAATAGATGTGTCACACACCCTCACTTATGGATATAAATTGAAGAGACTTGGCGGTCATTTGCTCATCAGCTGATCACACATCTCTCATTGTGATCTGATTGGTTCGATAGCCTTTGGAGGCCTCTTCCCTTCACACATGCGAATCTATAGGAGCTGTTTTCTGCGGATCTGTTTATGTAGGAATACACAGGGTAAGTTCCGTAGATCAAGAACCAAAGGTCACCGCTCACAAACAGATCACAAATCAGTACACCCAGTATAATCACGTGGTTAAAACCCTCAAAGAGGGAAATAGTCCACGGCCTGAGCCAACACGGCCACTTCAGGCAATTTATTAATATAAAAGAAAAATTACATATGTTTCTCTCATAAACGGTTACCAGACAAATGATCCTCCATGCTCTTTAAATAGAGATCATGGACCAATCGGGTGTTAAGCCATGGATCAAGTGTCGTTAATACCGAGGTGAGAGATAACTGTCGGATCACTACAAATCGTGACCGTTGGATTATACGTTACAAATGTACATGGTAAAGAAACACACTTTACCTAACTCTACACCAGACTAAGTTATTCTTAACTATTTCCTATGTGTCGCAATATCCTAACATCCCCCCTTAAGAACAACTTGGGATAGGATTGAAGGATTTACAAAGGTGACACAAAAGGAGCCTATTTCCTATGTGTTGAAATATCCTAATATCCCCCCTTAAGAACAAATTGGGATAGGATTGAATGATTTACAAAAGTGACACAATAGGAGAAGGAAGGAGGCATTAGAGCCTATCCCCCCTTAATTACAACTTTCCTGAACTCCAAGAATGGATCGAAGTTTGGTAAACTTCGCTTCTGTTAGAGCCTTTGTAAAGATATTGGCTACTTGATCATTGGTTGGACAGTACTGCACTTCAAGAACACGATCATGAATGAGCTTTCTGATGAAGTGTATGTGGTGTTCAATGTGTTTCATACGCTGATGCTGAACTGGATCTTTACATGTACCGAATGGCACTGATTATCACACCAAAGTGTAGTTGGATGTCAACATGGAGACCAAATTCAGACAGGATCTGACGAAGCCACATGGCTTCCTTGCTGGCTTCAACTGCACCACGATACTCTGCTTCTGCGGAAGAAAGAGAGATGGCACTTTGTTTCTTACAAGACCAAGTAATAGGTCCTGAACCAAGAGTGAATACATATCTTGCAATAGACTTTCGATCATCAGGGTCACCAGCCCAATCAGAATCAGTGAAACCAATCAAAAATGGAGATGCTTCTGCACTGTAATGAATCCCGAACTGAACTGTACCTCGAATATATCAAAGTATTCTTTTAGCTGCTTTCTAGTGACTTTCATGATGTTGGTGCATAAACCGATTGACAAGACCAACGACAAAGGAAAAGTCAGGACGAGTATGGGTTAGATACAAAAGTCTACCAACAAGTTGACGATATAAGGTAGCATCAACTTCAGGGGTAGTACAAGTGACTGAAAGCTTGACTCCAGACTGAAAGGGAGAAAGGGTTGGCTTACAGTCTTCCATGTGAAAGTGGTGTAGAAGATCACAGGCATACTTGGACTGAGAGAGGGTAATGCCTTCCTTGGATTGCAAGACTTGAAGACCAAGGAAATAATGCAAGTGTCCTAAGTCTCTCATTTCAAACTTCTTTTTGAGGCTAGACTTCACATGGTTTATATGGTTTGGATCACTACCAGTAAGGATAAGATCATCAACATAAAGAACAAGGATGGTGAAGGACTTACCCACTTTCTTGGTGTATACAGTGTTGTCAGAATGACACCTAGAAAAGCCATTATCTAATAGAAATTTATCCATTTTGGCATACAAATCCCGAGGAGCTTGTTTGAGACCATAGAGAGATTTCCTAAGGCAACACACAAGGCTGGATTATTTTTGGATAAAGCCAGGGGGTTGTTCCATGTAGATTTCTTCATGAAAATCTCCATGTAAGAAGGCGGATTTAACATCCATCTGATGGACTTCCCATTTAAAGGAGGCGGCAAGGGAAAGAACAAGGCCAACAGAATTCATTTTGGCAACAGGGGAGAAGGTTTCAGTATAGTCAATGGCTTCAACTTGTGAAAATCCTTTATCAACAAGACGAGCTTTATGTCTAGCCACTACTCCATCTGGTCCAAACTTGGTTTTGTAAACCCATCTGCATCTAACAAGTTTTCTTCCTTTTGGAAGAGGAACAAGATCCCAAGTATCGTTTGCCAATAAGGAACGATACTCTTCATTCATAGCTTCATCCCAATTTGGATGACCGAAGGCTTCTTCAATGGTTTCTGGATCAAGTTTTTCTGGAACCTGAGCCAATAAGGAATAGGCTCTTTCGAACTGAGAACGTGTACGTCGTCGATCGGCAGGGTCACCTACAAGAGAACTTGCTGCATCTCGAGTAGAGCAGACCCATCTTGGAAGCAGTGGAGTATAAGGAACAATTTCAAGAGTATAAGGAACTAGAAGGAATGATATTAAAAATAGAAGAGAGAGAGAGAGAGGTGGCACATATGCTGAATCAGGCTCGCAGGCCAAAGGTGGCACATCCGTCGAACTAGGCTTGCAGGCCAAAGGTGGCACACCCGCCGAACTAGGCTCGTAGGCCAATATATTTTCATCAAACTTTACATCTCTTCTAATGATTATATTTTTGGATTTTGGTTGAAGAAGTCTATATCCTTTGACATCTTCAGAATATCCAACAAAAATACATTTTTCACTCTTAGGTTCTAAGGCTTTATGTTTCACATCTGGAATATGGGCCCAAGCATCACTTCCAAAAACACGAAAGTGACTTACATCTAGTTTGATTGAGCTCCAAGCTTCTTTTGGACTTATATTCTTTAAAACCTTAGTAGGAGTGCGATTTACTATGTAATTTGCACAGTTAATGGCTTCTGCCCAAAAATTGAGGCCAAGTCCTTAGATTGAAGCATACAATTAGCCATTTATTTTAAGGTGCGATTCTTCCTTTCAGCTACACCATTTTGTTGTGGAGTATATGGAACAATATGTTGCAATTGAATGCCATGCTCAGTGCAGAAGTTGATAAATTTGTTGTTAACATATTCTCCTCCATTGTCTGATCTTAACTTAAGAATTTGATGTCCGGATTGTTTCTCAACAAAGGCCTTAAAGGCCAAGAACAGTTCTAAAATCTCCACCTGAGTTTCCTGTACATACCCAAGTACCTGAAAATCTTTCACGAAAGTTAGAGTACTTTGCAAATCGCAGGAAAGAAACAACAGGAAGTGAACCACATAAATCACAGTGCACAAGCTGCAAAGGGCTGAAGTGTGCCAAGAGGCACGTTAGTCAAAACTATCTTGATGATGTTTTTCGAGTACACATCTAGAGCAAACACCATCTCGACAAGATACCAGAGGAAGACTTGTCACCATATTTTCCTTATATATAGTTTGAAGAGAGCGATAGTTTAAGTGACCAAATTGCTCATGCCAAAGTTTGCTCACATCATCATTATGAGCAACAAAAACAGAGGGAAGAGAGGATGACCCAAATTTGTCAAACTTATACAACCTTGTGGAATCATCAACAATGCCAATAGCTAAAATATGTTTAGGATATTTGAGGTCATTGATTACAACATCATGAGGTGAGAATTCCACTATTTTCCCTTCACCTGAATGAGTTATCTGATAAACAGAGAGAAGGTTGCATGACAAGGTAGGAGCACATAGTAAATCATTAAGCTGGCCATTATCGAGATGAATGGTTCCAGATCCTACAGCACTAAGATATCTATCCTCACCAACATAAATATGTTTGGTGTTACAATCATTTAAAGAAGAAAACATGGCTTTATTTTTGGCCATGTGATAAGAAGCTCCAGAATCAATGATCCACTCATGAGAATGAGAAGAGGAAGATACATTTAATGCATAACCAGATCTGATGCTTGGACAACCAAGCAGAAGTGCTATTCCTTTAAGATGAAGGTGAAGAGTGCTCCAAATTGATGTTGTGCTTCTTCATTGTTGAAGTCAAGGTTTCCATCTTCAAACATTTGGACTCTAATGGTCATCACGATTGCAAAAGTTGCAATGTTCATTCTTCTTTTCTTCCTTTGCTTTTATATGCCTTATCATTTTGGTGAGTTGCTTTAGTCACTTGAATAAACGCTTATAATCTTTGTTCTTTTGGTTTCTACTACACATTTAGTGTGATAATCGCTTCTTGGGATTCTTGATAAGGACGTCGCTATCAAGGCTTTCTTAGAAGTACTTCCGGTAGTGATAAGACGTGTAAGAGTTTTTCTTGTTCTCTTATCAAAGAATCACAAAAGGCATCAAAAGAGGGGTTCTTGTAGGCGGTTCCTAAAGCAATGATGGCTTCTCTAGTGGAATGGAAGGTAGAAACAAATACAGAGTATGCAGGGCCAAGCTTAGCAAGAATGCAATAAATGAGGCTACCATCTTCCTTTTTGATCTTACAACCTTCTAAAAGAATTTGAATGGTCTTGAATTTGGACAAAACATCTTCAATGGAGGAGAAATTATTGGGGTTCAAAGTTGGTGGGCCTTGATTTGATTTTGAATGCCAAGAACAGTTTTTAGCTTTTCTAGGGCTTCATCAGGGGTGTCAATGTCAAGGATATGAAACCGAAGATCTTGAGCAATGGACATTCCTATCAACCCTCGTACTTGATCTTGTTTATTTTCCCATTTAGCAACTTTATCATCATCGGAGGGTTTAGTTTCTTGTCCTGTGGCTATTCTATAAAGCCCTTTACCTCTAAGTATATCTACCATGTGAGGTAGCCATTGGAAATAATTGGTGCTGTTAAGAATAATCGAGCATGCACTTTCCATTTAAAAAAAAAAAAATTAAAGCTGAGAAAAGCTGAAACTAACTACTCCAATGGAAAGATCTCGAAAAATTAGGTCGTTTAAAAAAAAACAGCTCGAAAAACGACTTCCGGATGAAGAAGTTTTGCTTTTTGAAAAATCTGAGTTGTAGATGTTGAATAGTTACGGGAACGGGATGAAGTGCGGCTTTAAAAAAAAAATTTTTTGCCCCTTTGAACAAAAACTTTTTACAAAAGAAGCTTGAGAATGAGACTTGAACCCAAGATCTCTATTCCCATAAACCAAGTGAGATAGTAAAAGGATCACGTTATTGTTTGAAAGGAGGAAGGGGTTTTTTTTTTTTAACTCTTCGGTGTGTGTGCCTTTTCCTGCACAAAAAAACACAAAAAAAAAAAAAAAACGAAATGCAAAGCCTTACGGCAGAATGTTAGATTTTCGGTTAGCCTTACCGGCCACTATCAATTTTTTCACTATTTTTGATTTCCCGAGATCGCACAAAGACGCGGGGAAAGAGCATATGTAGCAAAAAAAATTCCCTTTTCTGTTTTTGATTTGTCGAGATCGCACGCAGTGCACAACAAAGAGCATACACAGAGAAGAGGGTATAGATCCGACAAATAAATAAAACCTAAAAATCGAAAATAAACAGAGGAAACCGAAATAAGCAGAACTATTAACAAATATAACTGTAAAACAAATGCTTTATACCTCCAAATCTAAACTGTCATAACTTGGGTGGCCAGAAACCTTTTTGCATGAAACGAAAGGCGTTCCTCACTGTAACAGACGCTCTGGACACAACCGAGCAGTTCTCCAAACCCAAAAATGTTCAGAAATAGTAGATCTACAAAATGGCATTCACATGCAGTCAAACCGGCTTCGGATTTTGATCAACAACGGACGCGACCCTCAAAATAGCTTCGATACCCTGTAGGAATATACAGGGTAAGTTCCGTAGATCAAGAACCAAAGGTCACAAACAGATCACAAATCAGTACACTAGTATAATCACGTGGTTAAAATCCTCAAAGAGGGAAACAGTCCACGGCCTGAGCCAACGCGGCCACTTCAGGCAATTTATTAATATAAAAGAAAAGTTACATATGTTTATCTCATAAACGGTTACTGGACAGATGACCCTCCATGCTTTTTAAATAGAGATCATGGACCAATTGGGTGTTAAGCCACGGATCAAGTGTCGTTAATACCGAGGTGAGAGATAACCGTTGGATCACTACAAATCGTGACTGTCGGATTATAAGTTACAAATGTACATGGTAAAGAAACACACTTTACCTAACTCTACACTAGACTAAGTTATTCTTAACTATTTCCTATGTGTCGAAATATCCTAACAGTTCAGGGTTGATTTGCTGAAGCATTGACCAATGTTGACTGTGGTCAACCCTTGGTCGTTTGACCTCAAAACTTTGCCAATATTCCGATTTTGAGAGGCCATATTGCTGGGCGCCAAATCGAGGAAATCAGAGTTGTTTGATTGAAGCCCTAGTCTGTAGTGTTGAATTTTTGTTGTTGTCCTGTGTTAACTTTTCTGCATTGACTTTTGGCTGACCAACATTGACTTGTGATGAGCTGTCTTTGAGGGCTATGGGTGGCACTTGGAAGGTTTGCTGATCTAGAAAGGCTTTGCTGGCTGAAGCATCCTGTTGATTGCCGTAACGCGCAATATCTCATATCTTTGTTGGACAAAATGAATTGAAAATTTGATCTATATTATTGGATTGTCTTTTGTTGATCTATTATTGTGTTCTATCAACATTTTACCTTCATGTTAATGTGATTGCTATTTTGTATCAGGCCTAAGAAAGATTGAAGTAAAATTGCATTAAGCATAGAACACCATGGTTATCTAAATTTAACATGATATCAGAGTTGAGGTGAAGACAAAGTCCAAGCTTGTGTTAGAAGCAATCACTGAATGAAGAAATCCTATCAAGGACAAATGGCCTCCTCAACCTACAAGGGTTTCAAGGCTGATGATAAATTGACTGATAAGTCTGATTATCATGCATGGAAGATGTCTTTGGATTTGGTTCTAGAAGATCAAGATGTCATGGACTATGAACAGGGAAAGATTCAAGAGCCTCCATCAAATGCAGCTGCTGCCACAAAGACGAAGTATAGAAAGGGGGAAATCAAAGCAAAGATGATTATCGGAGATTCTATTCATAAGAACTTGGTTGATTACATTTCTGAGCTGAACACATCTAAAGTGATGTATGATAAGCTGGTGAGCATGTTCAGGGCTAGCAATGCAAATCAAATCCTTTTCTTCAAGAATCAATTGAAGAACATCAAGAAGGGCAAGGATGAATCTATTCAATCCTATTTTATGAGGTTCACTGAAATCAAGAATAACCTCCTAGCTATTGGGGAAGCTATATTTGATTGAGAGATGGTTCTTATTGCACTTGGAGGTCTCCCCCATGATTGGTATGTATTCAATACCACTATTCTTAATAATAATGTGATTCCTGATTTTGATGAAATATTGACGAGATGCACTCAAGAGGAAACAAGAATGATGGGGAGAGATTATCCCTCTAATGGAAATGGAAGTGACCCTACTGCCTTCGCCGCTCATGCAAAGAAGAAAAACAATGGTGGCCTGAGAAATCAAAACCATGGAAGAGCGGGGCCCAAAGGAAGGGATGTTACATTTGTAACAAGACTGGTCTTTATGCAAGAGAGTGCCCTAATAGAAGGGACTCTCCTAGGGATGATGATAACAACAATTCAAGAGTGAATGGCAGGAACAACAGGTTCAAAGGAAAAAGGAAGGTTCTCTCTGATCGTAGTGGAAATGGGAAATCTTTCAAAAGGTGAAAAAATTCCAGGTACGATGAGTCTAATTTTGATAATAAGAGAAATGAATTTATTCTTGTATCTGCCCTCTCTGCTGCATCTCCTCCCGACACGCTGGATGTCTGGTTGATTGATAGTGATGCTTCAAGGCACCTCACTGGTTATACAGAAGCCCTCTCTGATTTGGTTGAGAAGGATACCAATTGATTTGGAAATTATCCTCGGAGATAATGCCACCTATCCTGTGAAAAAGACAGGGACTGTGACCCTCCATCTATCTCAAGGTCAAGTCCTTCGATTACAAGATGTGTTGTACGTACCTAATTTGAGGAAGAACCTTGTGTCCATCTCGGCAAAGGAAGACAAAGGGTTAAAGGTGGCAGCATTCGTTGATGGAAAGGTATGTATCTGGAAGAAGAACTTCACAGAACTCTTACTATTGGTTTTAGAGTTGATACACTCTACCAGGTTGGAGGAAGTCCATTGGGGGCTATGTCATGTGATACAACTCTTCAAACAGAGTTATGGCATCGGAGGTTTGCACACCTTCATTACAAAGCCCTTCCCAAAGCAATGAAGGTGGTGACAGGGATCATGAAGGTATATGTCAGGGTTGTGCCGAAGGGAATCATACAAGGGGACCATTCCCTTCAAGTGTCACAAAGACAAATGATATCTTGCAGTTGATACGTTCTGACTTATTTAGTATGCTGCCCATGACATTCTTGGGAGGATGTTCCTCTTACATGACTTTTACAGATGACTTCTCCCGCAATACCTCGATATATTTCTTGAAGAAGAAGGACGAAGCATTCAAATGGTTTGGTACCTTAAAGACCTTGGTGGAAAATCAAATCGAGAAGAAAATCAAAATTTTGAGGACCGACAATGGGACCGAGTATGAGTCAAATGAGTTTAATGACTTTTGTAGAGAAGCTAGCATTAAGAGGGAGACCACAACTGCGTACACTCCTAAGCAAAATGATGTTGCTGAAAGAAAGAACAGGACTATTGTGGAAGCTATCCGTGCCATGTTATGTGACCCATGGTCTTTCGAATTTTCTATGGGGAGAAGCTGCGAACAATGCTGTGTACGTTCAAAATAGATGCCCGCATTTCGCTCTGGACTCCAAAACTCCCGAAGAAGTCTTCTCTGGTAAGAAACCTGATATTTCTCATTTTATAGTTTTTGGTTGTCCTCTTTTCTTTCATGTGCCGAAAGAAAAGAGAAGCAAGCTGGATGCTTCTGGAAAGAAGGGAATGTTTGTGGGCTATAGTGAAACTTTGAAGGCATATATAATCTATATGCCTGGTCAAAGAGAAGTGGAGATATGCCACGATGTCAGCTTCGATGAAGATGCTGCCCTCAAGAAAGTGAGAAATCTTCCTAGCTCCAAGGAAGACAAAGAAGATGAGGAAGCAGGGAAGTAGGAAGAGCCGAAGGATGAACTGATGCCCGATGTTGAACGACCTATGGATCCTATTGATCCACGTCCTTCAAATAAGAGAAGACCCTAATGGCTTGGGGATACTCTCGTAGATGCCGAGAGACATATTGCCCCTAGGGGACATTCCGTGAAACAAGAAGCCGAATAGATACCAAGGGTGTCTAGCAGCCATGATTACAATAGTACAATATGAGCCTGGATCATTTGAAGAAAGCTATAAAACATCAAGTTTGGAAGGATGCTATGCACGAAGAATATGAGTCCATTATGAAAAATTGCGTCCTTCAAATAAGAGAAGACCCTCATGGCTTAGGGATACTCTCGTAGATACCGAGAGACATATTGCCCCTAGGGGGACATTCCGTGAAACCAAGAAGCCGAATAGATACCAAGGGTATCTAGCAGCCATGATCACAATAGTACAATTTGAGCCTGGATCATTTGAAGAAGCCATAAAGCATCAAGTTTGGAAGGATGCTATGCATAAAGAATATGAGTCCATTATGAAAAATGATGTCTGGGAAGTGGTTCCGAGACTGGAGGACAAATCTGTTGTCACCTCGAAATGGCTCTATAAGATCAAGCATGGATCTGATGGAAGTGCTGAAAAGTACAAGGCAAGATTTGTTGCCCGAGGCTTCTCTCAAAAAGAAGGCATAGATTATGATGATATATTTGCACCTGTGGCCCGCTATACCACCATCTGATCTATCATTGCCCTTGCCGCAACACAAAGATGGAGTCTTCATCAGATGGATTAGATGGATATATATGTGATGACAGGTGGAACCTTTGGCTTTGACATCGCTATCTAGGATAGGAAGACCAAAATGCCAGCTAAGATTCCTTTTGTTTCAAATTTTACTGTCTCTTCATATTTTGTTTCAACTTTCAAATTTCAATTTTGCTTCTTATATCTCTTATTTGATGTAGATGCTTAGTGGATTGCCCGAGTGGTGGTAGATCCCTACAACATGAATGGGGTGGAGTGTATTGTTCCAGCATTCATCAATCACCCTCCATATCAATAGTTGTTTCTCAAACCTAAGATCCCCCTTGTCCTCATAATAGGTATGAAAGTCTTCTTTGGCTATGTCCATGACCTTATACAAGTATACCATTGTCGACTTGTCTCCATCAACCAATCAGAGAACCTTGACCAAAGGTTCTCTAATATAACCCACCTCCTCCACTCCCCCAAAAGCTCTCTTGATATGAAATTAGTCTACATATGGCCATTCCCTTTGGTTTATGGCTAAATGATAAAGCACATCATTCCTTTGAAAGAAACATTCTTTTCACATCCCTCATAGAAGTCGAGACAAACTGTAGAGATGAAGCTAGTGGCAAATTGTGTAATGGCACACCAACTCCTTGTTATTGGTGAATCTTCTCATCAGGTTAAGCACAAATGCATAATTATATATAAATTTTGTTATGCTCCTAATTAATTCAACAATATCCTTGATATAAGGAAAGTTCCACATCTTTTAACATCAAATCAATAGAACGTGTAGCATAAGGAGTCCAAATCAAGGTATCCTTCTTCTTGTGTTAAGGTATATCCTACCTTGATTTGGACTCCGTATGCTAGCTAATAGGCATGCAAAACGTATCAAAAATTAAAAAAAGGGAGGTGGACATACCTGCAAATACACCATTGGATTCCCTCCCCACTCCACAATAAATTTATGATGGCAAACAAAACACATGTTTTCCTTGGAAAGATGATGAAAAAATTATGGGTAAAGTAAACCTCGTGAAAAAAAAACAGTGGAAATTGATGTCCATACCTACAAATGTGTCCATAGTTGAGGGAAATCAATCTCCACTCCAAAAGAAACATGGTGACCTCATCCTTGGCTCAAGCAAAACCAGTGTCCTCCGTTGCTCTCCAAACTCTCCTTTTGTTTGCCAAATGAGCTAAAAAAATCGAAAAATTCACTTATGCATAGTCCATGGCCTTGGTGATATTTTCAATTGTCATGCGATATGTTTTTGTTTTTGAAAACACTCCACTATTTATTGTCAATAAATTGTTTTTCCCAGAAAATTGTGACATCATGATATTATGGCGATGTTGGTAACATTTATTTTTCTTTTAATTATTTAAGTCACTTATAATAAATTGGTTTTCCACACGGATGCATCTCCTAGGGTGGAGAGCATGCCCCTCATGTTTGCCATGCTTCCTAGGTTGGGGAGGGGGGGAGGAGGCACCTAGGGAAATGTTTCCCCACGTCCCCCTTTTGGGGAAACAAACACTAGGGAGAAATGGTTACTAATGTGAGACATGTTTCCCA